>OX451736.1:763060072-763550505 GCA_948472305.1 Vicia faba
GAATCATGGATCAACCAGCAATCCGCAACAATAAGACTCCGACCCTCCTCGACGAACTAGCGAGAAGATGAGGGATGACAAACCCCGAGACCCTCGTGAGCAAAGAGGACCCTTAGGGCGGTTTACCCTTAGGGCGGTTTACCGAGTACACTCTGCTAATCAATTCCTGCGAGCGCATATTGGCGGAGTGTGTTAACACTGATTTCAAGGACGGCGGCGTCAAGCGTCCTTGCTCTGCTCCTCCTAAGCCCGGGGCTGATCAGAGAAAATACTGCCAATATCTTTGAAGTCTTGGACACTTGACTGAAGATTGTGTCCATCTCAAAGATGTTATTGAGACCCTCATCAAAAGGGAAAGACTCAGGAAATATCGGCGTGGCGATGTCCCTCGTCGAGATGCCCACGAGATGAAGGATATTGAAGAGGATGCTCGACCATCAGACAAGACAATCCCCATCCAGACAACATTCTCTGTTACAAGATCGAAGGACTTCTATATCCCATAAGATATCAAAGAACCCCTGACCATGCACAGTAGGTGGGAAAGGTTCCCCTCCTCCATGGTCATAAATGGTGGGGGATTCAATGATATAACCATAAACTCTACGAAGAGGAAGTTGGACGAGCTGGTCAACGCTCCCCCCTGCAAACGGTGACCTTCGAGAGGGTTAAGGGCATATCGGAGCCGATTACCTTCTACCTCGAGGAATTGCCCGAAGGGGCCTACAATTCAGCGATCCCTCTTCTGATTAGGGCAAGAATGGCTAACTTTGATGTTCATCACGTCTTGGCCGATGAAGGAAGTTCCATCGACGTGATGTATAGCCAGCTCTTCAGAACCCTGCAGCTCGATGACTCTCACCTTTCACTATACGTGGGATCCGACCCGCAGGGCTTTAACGACTCGACCTCCAAGCCATGGGGGTACCTGGAGCTCATGGTCACCCTTGGCGAGGATATCTCCATCAGACAAGTCAAGGTGAACTTCCTAGTCATTGATTGCCCGTCTCTCTACAACTGTATCCTAGGGAGACCGACACTAGTAGAGTTGACGGTTGTACCCTCCACCGTCTACCTGGAGATGAAGTTCTACACAAAAAGAGCACGCGTCGCCACCATCCAGGGTGACCTAGCAGCTGCCCGAAGATGCTTCAACGCGGTGGAAAAAGGACAAAGCACGGTCGACACTGGAACACAGCCCGTCAAGAGAGCTGCCACGATGCAACCAGAGCCATGACCCATCAAGGCAGAAGAGCAGATTACTCCTCCAAATGTCGACTCAATCTCATTGGACACCCGCTTCGACCAAGACGAAGCACCCAACTGCGTGCAGGGCCCCCTACCAATTCTGGATATGGACTTCGAGCTCGTCCCTCTCGGTGAAGACCCGAACAAAGGGGTGAAGAACGACACCGGACTCCCCGAACTGGAAAGGAAGAAGATCAAGGCTTGCTTGAGGGAGGATGTGGATCTGTTCACATGGAGTGCTGTGGAAATGCCCGGTCTCGACCCCGAGGTCGCCTGTCACTAACTCGCCATTGATCCATGCGCTAGGATAATAGTACAACGTAGGCGTAGGCAGTCCCCCGAGAAAACGGAGGCTGCTGAAAAAGCTGTAAAAGACCTCCTATAGGAAAATATTATTTCTAAAGCCCTGTATTAAACCTGGCTATCAAATGTTGTACTTGTTAAAAAATGGAAAATGACTTATGTGTGTTGACTATACCGACCTTAACCGGACATGCCCCAAAGATGCATTCCCCTTACCTAATATTGACATGCTGGTCGACAACTCGGCCGACTATAAAATTTTATCTTTCATGGACGCTGTCGTAACCAGTTTTTTCATCAGAGCCGCCACTATTAGTTTTTATCCTAGGGAAGGAAATCTAACAGAAAACCCTAATTCACAGACAGAGATTCTAGGTTTCGGACTTCTTTAGACGAAAGGAAGGTGTTAGGAACCTTTCATCTACCTTGTTTACAAGGATACTAGGTTTTAGGTTTGAGTTGGGGAAACATGATTTAAATTTTATTAGGGGAACTCGCCACGATTTTTGATCGTATGCTTACGTATCCTCTTATGAGGTAGTTCGTACGAGGTTAGTGTTTTTTAGGGGTTGCAAGTGTATTTTGAATCACCTCGCATTTGACCAGGAGTAGTGATTGTAGAGATTTTGGCTAAATGCGCGATTAATCAAAATCCGTTTGGAACTCTTTTGCAAAAAAGAATGTTGTTTAGCTTAATTTGTTGTGAGAAATAGGTTTGAGATTTGTTGATATTTTTTAATCATATAAATTGAAAAAATATTAATTAACGTAGGACTAAAAATATTTTAATGCAACGTAGAAAATATGTTCATGAGTTTTTGAATAAAAATAATTTATTTACATGATAAATAAATAATAAAATATGATAATAAAAAAAATATTAATAATTATTATTATTATAAATAATAATAGTAATAATAATAAGAATAGGATAAAAAATGTAATATATAAAATAGATAAAAAATATAATAATAAAAAATTAATAATTGAATTAAAGTAGTTTTAGTTATGGCAGAAAAACTAGGGGGTGTTTAGATTAAGTAGAATTTTAATTAAAAAGTTTGATTTTGAATAACAAACCGGTAGACGATATGTCGATCCATTTAATTATTGGAAGATGGATTTTCTATTAATTATAGAATATTTGAAATTAATTAGATTTAAAAAGAAATTTGAAATTATGTACCAAGTCGATTATTAGTCTAAATACTAAGACATATTTTTGGTGTTTTATATATATATATATATATATATATATATATATATATATATATATATATATATATATATATATATATATATATATATATATATATATATATATATATATATATATATATATATATATATATATATATATATATATATATATATATATATATATATATATATATATATATATATATATATATATATATATAATTTGAAAAAAAGTTTGATAGATATAGAAAATATGGTTAATATTTAACTACACTAAAGAGAAACATGTTTTATGTTTTTTATGAAAAAAAGAAAGTAATTTCTATAAAAAAATAGCTTAAAGAATCATTAATTTAATTCTAAATTAATCTACTTACTATTCTAAAATATATCCCAAAATCCCTTAATTACTGACTAAAAAAAATTAACGAATAAAAAATTTATAGAAAAGAAACTATTTACTTGTTATATTTAATTATTAGCTTAATAAGGCTAAAAAGATTTATATTTTATTTATTTTTATTAAAATTAATTCTAGTCAAAATTAGATATGTGGCCAGATTTAATTAAGATTTAAAAATAAAATACACAAATTAATATACAAATATAACAATAGTGAAAAACAAGTTTTTTTGTGTAGTTTTCTTTATAATATTATGTTAATAATTGTTAACGATAACAACTACATATGATTAATAAAACTAAATATATTATTAAAAATAAATTTTAAAATAAGAATTATGTACAAAGTAATCATAGACAAAGAACAAATTGAATTTTAGATTCAAACATCAACCAAAGAAATACATCGAGTAATTAACCCAATAGCAAACAATCATGCACAAGTTTAAATAAGATGGTAATAGAAAAATCAACCTGAAATGTCGTGACCGAACTTAAACTGCTTCCTCCAATCTCCTTTCTTCTTTCCTTTAGTGTAGAGACTTTTTTCAGGTTGATGGAGGCTTCATGTTTCTTTGTTGTTGTTCTTCGATGTGAAGAACAACAACTTTAGGATAACTCTAGTGAATTGTGGATGAAAAATTATGATGGACAAGAGTCCTTTTTATAGACTGAAAAACTAGGTTGACTTGCTAGAGAAGGAAATTTCCCAAATAATAAAAAAGCTCAAATTTATCTTGATCAACAAGCTAGCCAATTAGATGTCGGAACGATGCAGAACGACCAATAGGGAACAAGTAAAAGAGATTTGATTTATTTAGTGAATTTTTAAACACTTTTTGATGAAAAATGCATAAAATAAATTAAATATTATTATTAAAAATTGCCTAAATAATATTTAAATAATAAAAAACATGATTTTTGGGAAGATTTGAATGTAACTTGAAATTGAAATGAAATTAACAAAAATAGAATAAAATAAATCATCAATCCAAATAATTAAAACAAAAAAAGAAATCAAATTTTTAGATTTATAATTATTGTAACTGTGATACGGTGGGAGAACTGACTAGGGTTTTGCGTTTGTTTTCGCAAATGTTTCGGTTGAGCAAGAGTCGCCAACGACTTTTTATTTTATCCTAAGGAAAGGTTTAAAAGCACAGCAAAAACCTTTGAGATTTTTCTTGGGTTCGGGGAGTAGATTATAGAAGGGGAAGTTATTAACACCCCTTCTATCCATGGTTATCCATGGGCTCTTAGGTACTTGCTTAGATCAACTTGCCTTGGTTTTCAATTGTTTGAAATGGTGCTTTGTGTGTGGTTTTGAAAAAGGTTTTGAAAAAGATGCCTTGTATAGGCTACCCTTGTAACAATTCTTTACTCGAATGTTTTACAAAAGGTGTTTGTCTTTTTGAAAAGATGTTCCAAGGTTTTTGAAAGTTTGTTTTGAAAGTGTTTGTGAAGTGTGGTTTGAAAATAGGCAAGTGCTTTGTTTTGCAAGTTTGACAAGTACTTAAGAGCTATCTACCCTAAAGTTCTCAAAGATTTTTGTTATGTTTAAACCCTTTTGACAATTTTGTTCCACCATTGCATTTGGTGGACAATCTTGTTTTAGGAGATTTAAAGGGACGGGCGCGGGTCATCGTTTAGACCATAGTTGCAATAGTGTTAAATGTCTTTGGGCAATTTTCTTTAAAAGGGACTTGATCATTCATTTAAGCAACATATTGTGGGACTATGATCATTTTGATTGTTTGTTTTTACCCAAAGAAATTCAACATACAATATGGCCCAATTACTTGAAGGCAACAAAGTGGAGTACCCTAGGGGTGCAAGTGTGGAATGTGTTGTCCATTTTTCATGCTCATTTATCTTGTATTAGGTCCAACTATTTTGTTTATTTTGATTCGCATACAAAACCCTAATTCTAGCATAGTATGTTTAGAAAGCGATAAAAGTGCGAAATTTAAAATCCTACGCTATTACAACACAATAATATAGGGAGGGGGTATAATGTTCAAATGGGGGTATTTAGACAAGAAATTGAATCTAAGCTATTACATCATTTTCTATGAATATTTACAAGATAAATAAATGTATAATTTAAATGGTAAATAAAACAAATATGCAAGAATGCAAAAGGAATTTTTATATGTATGAAAAAAAGTATTATTTATGTCAAATAAAAAAGAAAAATAAAAAGGTATTATTTTTAAGGTATTTTCAAATTTAGGGCAAAACCCTAATTTTTTTAATCAAAAGGGATATTGATCAATTAATTCATACAATAATTAATATTTACATACAAAAATAAAATAAAATATGGTATATTTGTAAAAAGGCATTTTTTAGTATTAAATATTAAAAAATAAAATATGCACATTTTTTTGATATTTTTCTCCCAAGTATATTAATATATCAATTTATTTATGTTATTTATAAAAACTATGTTTTATACACATTAATTAATAATATTCAATATTTAAATAAAAAGTATTTTTTTTTATAAAATATTTTCAGGAAGTAAAAATAAGATAAAAATATGTATAAAAATATATTTTGTATTATCTTAATATTTTAAACAAAAAGTATATATGTATATATTTATTTATTTATGTACAAACAAAAGAAATAATCAAATAAATATTCAATAAATTCAAAAAAAAAATGAGAAAAATATTTTTATGTTTTTAATATGCTGAGAAAAAATAAATGAACCAATCAAAAAAAGGCAAAAGTCAAAAATATTAAAAATGAAGCAAATGGACTCAAGGGTGCAAAGCAGAAAAAATGGTGTGAATAAGAAAATTGCTCAGGCCCAGCCCAAGAAGACACCTTCTTCAACCTCTGAACAAAGTTTGTTCAAAAAACGCGCGCAAGCAAGCTTCCTTTGAATATCCTGATTCTTTGATTTTTTGAACAAACTTCCAACACAAAAGATGTTAAGCATGAAACCACGATTTCAAATATATAAAGAACATCTCCTAACTCTAAAAAATGAGAGAGAATTTTAACAATCCCAAATCCTAACCTAAGTTTTCTGCCATTTTCAAACCTTAAATTCTCTCTACTCAGGCAAAAGAAATGAAAAGTAAAAGAATGTACATGTTCAGTGGCATGAATAGGACATTGTTTATTCACAAACTTAAGGCTAATGATGCATAATAAGAGAGATACGAGTTCACCAAAATACCTGTTCAGCTAAAGTTCTAACTGGCAAATGGGGAGCTTACAGTGCAAGATACTGGTTGGTATAGCTTCCTTGAGGTGTGGTGATGCTGTTCCAATATCTACTTTGCCTTGAGACACCTTGAACTGAGCTGTAGAACTTCAACTGCAAAATGGAAAAGTGAAAATGGTGGAACTTGTTAGAGGAGTTACAGGTCGTGTTTCAAGGCATGGTTAGCTTGCATAGGTGGTATGGAAGGTGTGTGAACTGGTTTTGGCAAGAATGCTTGAGAGAAATAGAAGTTGGCACTCAAACTGCAGAGGCAACTCTGTTTTTGCAGTTTGATGGTGTTTTTTGGTTTGATGATGTTTTTGAGGTAAATGGCTCGTGCAATAGCTTGGTTATGATGTGTGTAATGTGTTTGATAACTTTGTTCTTGTGTATCAAAGCTGAGATGGAAGTTGCTGCTAGTTATGCAATGTTTCTTAACCTTTAAGCAACAAAATGCAAGTTGGTGTTTTAGGTCAGTAGGGGACCTCTAATCCTGCTGCAAAGCTTCTCTTGATCAGAGTAATTTGTTCATAATCTTGTGCCAAAGAGATTTGGTTTGTACTTGCTTGATTTACCAATTGGACATAAAGTGGACTTTTGCAAAAATGGATAGTTTACTTTATCTAAAAATGGATTAAACTTGTATACAATACTTGAACTCATAGAATAACACTTTGACACAATGAACAAGCATTAAATTATTGAGTGTAACTTGGTTTAAGGACCTGTAATCAAGGGCATGCTGGTTTTGAGAAGTTTGCATAACTTATGAACATGAAAAAAAATGGCCAATTCAAAAGTGAGTTTTTGCTATATTGTGAAATTCGATTCTCCCTAACCATGAGGTTGTTTGAGAAGTTCTTGGACATTTTGGAAATCTTGGAATGTGTAATACAATCCATCTTTGAAATGAAATTTGAAATTCTAAGTGGAAGTGTATGGAAAATGGCCTTGAAGTGGGGTAGAAAAACTTGTCAAAATAGGTCAAAAATTCACTAAGTTAAGAATGGTTTAGTGCCCTTATTCAAAAATTTGTAACTTGAGATGCAAGCTTCAAATGAGAAAACTTTGTGAATCAAAGTTGTAGATTATGCAACAAGCTACAACTTTCATGTTTGGACTTTTGTTTGAATCCAAATGGATCTTGGTGAAAAAGTTGGGCAAAGTTGGGAAAAAATTAGGGTTTTCCATAACTTAGAAAAATTCTAAGTCATGAAAAATTCCATTTTAAACCCTAATTTGCATTTTGTGATTTCTTGGTGAACAAGTTTCATGATTTGGCATGTTTTGATGAAAAATGAATCTTGACTCCTGATTTTGACCAAAAAGTCAAAGTTTGACTTTTCAGTATACAGTCAAAATTGATCAATTGACTGGGAAATTCAACTGTCAATCTTGTGCATTTGGGATCTTTTGAACTTGTTGAGTATGTCAAGATAATTCCATGGGGTCCTTGAGTCCATGTGTGAGCTTGGTTTGCCATTGTCTAGGTCAAACAGTCAAAAATTGCCTTTGTGCAGTCAAAACCCTAAAAATGACCATTTTGCCCTTTTGGTGATCTGATCAAATTTCTTGGGGAATTGTGATCCAAACTTGATCAAATGATTCATATGAGTTCATAATGTTGATGTGGGTCAAATTTCATGAGGTTTGACTGTCAATTGGCCACAGTTGACTTTTCCCCCAATACAGTTGATTTCTAGGTCAACTGTCCAATTGACTGGGCAAAGCTTGGAATCAAGACTTGAAACTTGATATGGGTAAACTTGGGAGTCCAATATGAAGCATGAAAGTCATCTTGGTCATTTTAGGTCAAAGCATATTTGTGCAAACACAAACCCTAATTTGAGTCAGCAGTGCAAAAAGGGGGGTCTTGAGCAGATGAAACCCTAACTGGATCTTGAGCTTCAAGGGCTTTGTGGTGAGAAATCAATGAGAAATGGGAGGGAAAATTTTGGGGTACAACAGTTGCCCCTGTTCAATCTTCTTGAATCCGAAGAGTTAGATTGGCAAGTTTGCCTTTCGTGACTCGAGGGTAAAAGGAGATTGGACACTAGAGTGCCCGGAAATTTGCACTTGTCAAAGCAATGGATGCGGGAATGGGCTTAGAGATGCCATTTGGAGATGGGCTTAACGATGCCATCTGGGAGAGTGACAGAAATCTTGTCGGAGATGGGCTTAGAGATGCCATCTGGAAGGGAATATCAGGAAGGTGTCCAGGCTTGGGACCATCTCTGAACTGGGGGGTCTGAACAAGCAATAGATTGACGTCCGTTGTTGGGAGGAATCTGTAAACTGTTTTCAGTGGTTTGGAGAAGAAACTGAACAAGTGATAGGTTAACATCCGTTACTTGGAGAACCCGCGAACTGTTTTCAGAAATCTTGAAGTTGAATAAGCAATAGAGCAACATCCGTTGTTGGGAAGCGTCCGTAAACTGTTTTCAAAAGTTGCATCTGAACAAGTCGATAGATTAACATCCGTTGTTGGGAAGAATCCATAAACTGTTTTCAGAAGTCTTGAAGAAGAATCTGAACAAGTGACAGGTTAACATCCGTTTACTTGGAGAACCCGTGAACTGTTTTCAGAAATCTTGAAGTTGAATAAGCAATAGAGCAGCATCTGTTGTTGGGAAGCGTCCATAAACTGTTTTCAAAAGTTGCATCTGAACAAGTCGATAGATTAACATCCGTTGTTGGGAAGAATCCATAAACTGTTTTCAGAAGTCTTGAAGAAGAATCTGAACAAGTGACAGGTTAACATCCGTTTACTTGGAGAACCCGTGAACTGTTTTCAGAAATCTTGAAGTTGAATAAGCAATAGAGCAGCATCCGTTGTTGGGAAGCGTCCGTAAACTGTTTTCAGAAGTTGCATCTGAACAAGTCGATAGATTAACATCCGTTGTTGGGAAGAATCCATAAACTGTTTTCAGAAGTCTTGAAGAAGAATCTGAATAAGTGACAGGTTAACATCCGTTTACTTGGAGAACCCGTGAACTGTTTTCAGAAATCCTGAAGTTGAATGATTTTAGTCTGTCGACTGATCTTTCCTGAAAAGGTAAAGAGTTAGTTGTATGCAATGTTATGATGCATGATGCAATATACATGACATCAATGTTTATGACATGAATGTGATGAATGCGCATGTAAGCTGACGAGCTATCTTGCTGAGGATAAATGAATCCGAGGTGGCTGAAGATAAAAGCATCTTGACTGCTGCCGGAGAAAATAAATCCTTGGCTGCTGCTGGGGAAGAGAATTCCTGATGACCTCTACTGGGGAGTATCAATCTAGTAGACTCATGCTGGGGAGGTAAGACTGAGAATCTTCAGCTTGATGGGAAGTAACTCTGGCGATCTCACTGGGAACTCAAGATTTCTCTTCCTAAAACTCTGTGGGGAGAAGGCTCATTAGTCTGGCTCCGCTGGGGATTGACAATTTGAAGTTTTAGCTCGGATGGGGATACTGAAACTTAAATTCTGAGGGGAAATGAGTTCTGGAGGATCCTCTGGCTGGGGATAACAAGGATAAGCTCCTCTGGGGATCATATTGATAAGTTGTGTTGGGGAACTCTTGATGAACTCCGCTGGGGATAGGAAGAATTCTGGCGAGTGCGATCTTCTGTGGCTGTTAGCCGAGGATAACCCAGTTATAAGCCTTTGTGGGGAATAACTTTGAATAAAACTCAGGAGAGACGTTCGTGCTCTGCGGGGAAATACCTTCCAGAACCTTACTGGGGATAAGCCTCGAGAGTCTGCTGGAGATAAACCTCAGGGTTCACTAGGGATGTGGATTCCAAATCTCTTGGGGGGTTTCCTTCGAAAGGGTGTCAAGATATCCATATGCACCTTCATCCTATCAGTAATCCTTTTTCTTAGGTTCATTTAGGAAGTGATTATGTTTCAAATGCACATGCCTATTTAACAAAACATTGGACGTTTCTCAAAATAAAACAAATAGTGCCAGAGAAAAAGAAAAGGGAAATGACACAAATTTTGGGAAGAGTATTTGTATTGATTTTCTTTGAGTATATTTGTACAAAGGAGACAATCATCCTAGTAAGAGGACTTTGTCGTAAATATTGAAAGATTTTATACAAAATAAAGGATGGCTATGTGAAATAATTCCATGGGATCCCATTCTGCTATAGCCTTCACAACTCTGAATATCTGTCCATTCAATGCTTCGTTTGACGATGACTGGATTGATCAGAAGTCTGGAACTGGTTGATGAAGAGATGGTCTTTGAAGTGATCCGACGAGACATAGTCATATGCTTTAATTCCCTAACTTTTGCCTGAATCGCCCTTTCGGGTTTTCGATTCACCGGGAAACCCCTTTTTGCCCAAGCCGCCCTTTCGGGTTTTCGACTTGCCGGGTGTACAGATTTTTTCGTTTTTATCCCTAATTTTTGCCTGAACCGCCCTTTCGGGTTTTCGGTTCACCGGGATGCCCATTTTTGCCCAAGCCGCCCTTTCGGGTTTTCGACTTGTCGGGTTATTTTATGCGTAGTATCTTTTGACTATGTCTGCGTTCGCAGGGTGCGGCAAATCGTCGCCGTCCATGGTGGTCAGGATCATTGCACCACCAGAAAATATGCTCTTGATCACAAATGGTCCTTCATATGTAGGAGTCCATTTGCCCCTGGGATCACTTTGCGGCAAGATAATCCGCTTGATTACGAGATCTCCGACTTGATACACTTGACGTCTGACTTTCTTATTGAAGGCCCTGATCATCCGCTTCTGATACGTCTGACCATGGCATATAGCAGCAAGTCGCTTCTCGTCGATCAGATTGAGTTGATCAAGTCGGGTCTGCATCCAATCATCTTCATTCAAACCTGCATCCTTCATAATCCTTAGAGAAGGGATCTGGACTTCCATAGGCAAAACAACTTCCATGCCATAAACCAAAGAAAATGGGGTTGCCCCAGTTGAAGTACGGGTCGTCGTACGGTATCCATGCAGAGCAAACGGTAACATCTCATGCCAGTCTTTGTAAGTGACTGTCATTTTCTGAATGATCTTCTTAATGTTTTTGTTCGCAGCTTCAACAGCATCGTTCATCTTCGGCCGATAGGGAGATGAATTGTGATGATAAATCTTGAACTGTTCGCATAATGCAGTGATCATTGTGTTATTCAGATTTGTACCGTTGTCCGTGATGATCCTGTCTTGAACACCATACCGACATATGAGATTTTGCTTGATAAAGCGGGCAACCACATTTTTGGTGACAGAGGCGAAGGAAGCTGCTTCGACCCATTTAGTGAAGTAGTCAATGGCAACCAGGATGAACCGATGTCCGTTGGAAGTCGTGGGCTTGATCTCTCCAATCATATCAATGCCCCACATTGCAAAGGGCCACGGAGCAGTCAGGACGTTAAGGGGAACCAGAGGAATATGAACTTTGTCAGCATAGACTTGACACTTGTGACAAGTACGGGAATGTTGATGGCAGTCAGCTTCCATGGTAGACCAGTAATAGCCTGCCCTTAGGATCTTCTTAGCCATTGTATGCCCGCTCAAGTGAGTGCCAAATGTGCCGCTGTGTATATCAGTCATGATCAACTCTGCTTCAGCTTTATCCACACATCGGAGTAATACACAATCATGGCTTCGTTTGTAAAGGATGTCGTTGCTCAGGAAGAACTTAGCAGCGAATTTCCTTAAGAACTTCTTGTCATTTACGGAAGCTCCTTCAGGATAATCTCTAGTCTCGAGATACCTTTTGATTTCATGGAACCAAGGTTGTTCCACTACTTCTTCGGTATTAATCTCGTGGCAATGTGCCGGTTCATCCATTCGCTTGATGGTGATTTGGGGAGCCTCGTTATCCCAGTTGAGTTTAAACATGGAGGACATTGTGGCTAGAGCGTCAGCTAGCTGATTCTCTTCTCGCGGGAAATGCTCGAAGGTAATTTGCTCGAAATGAGGCAACAATGTCAGGATATGTTCTTTGTATGGGATAAGATTAGGATGCTTGGTATCCCAGTCTCCTTTGATTTGGCTGATGACCAAAGCCGAGTCCCCAAATACGATCAAAGATTTGATCCCCAAGTCTATAGCAGCCTCGAGACCAAAGATGCAAGCTTCATACTCAGCCATGTTGTTTGTGCAGCTGAAGCAAAGTCGGGCCGTGAAAGGAGTGTGACATCCTTCCGGAGAAATGAGTACTGCGCAAATACCGTTTCCAAGTGCATTTGAAGCACCATCGAAGTACAGGATCCATCGGGATCCCTTTTCGGGTCCGTCATACGGTCCGTCACTTTCAACGTTGTCCAAATTCATGATGTCCTCGTCTGGGAAGTCAAATCTCATGGGTTGATAGTCTTCGATAGCCTAATGAGCCATATGGTCAGCTAGTACACTCCCTTTTATAGCTTTTTGGGTGGTGTACTGGATGTCATACTCGGTCAAGATCATTTTCCATCTAGCTATTCTTCCAGATAAAGCGGGCTTCTCGAAGATATACTTGATAGGGTCCATTTTGGATATCAACAAAGTAGTATGAGTCAGCATATACTGTCTTAGTCGGCGAGCAGCCCATACCAAAGCGCAGCAAGTTTTCTCGAGCAGTGAGTAGCGAGTCTCACAGTCGGTAAACTTTTTGCTAAGGTAATAAATAGCATGCTCTTTTCGACCAGACTCGTCATGCTGGCCCAAAACACACCCCATTGAGTTATCCAAGACGGTCAAATACATGATCAATGGTCTTCCTTCGACGGGTGGCATCAGAATAGGAGGTTCTAGCAAATACTCCTTGATTCTATCAAAAGCAGCTTGACAATCGTCATTCCATTCCACTACCTGATCTTTTTTCAAGAGTTTGAAAATTGGCTCACAGGTAGAAGTCAGATGTGAGATGAATCTGGCAATATAGTTTATGCGCCCCAAGAATCCTCTAACCTCCTTTTCAGTACGGGGAGCAGGCATCTCTTGTATTGCTTTTACTTTTGCCGGATCGACTTCAATGCCTTTGTTGCTTACAATGAATCCCAGGAGTTTACCAGACCTAACTCCAAAAGTGCATTTACTTGGATTCAGCCTGAGCTTGTATTCTTTTAATCTGGCAAACAACTTTTCTAAATGTTCAAGGTGCTTTTCCTCTGTTTGTGACCGAGCTATCATATCGTCTACGTAAACTTCAATCTCATGATGTATCATGTCATGAAATAAATCTACCATGGCGCGTTGATAAGTTGCCCCTGCGTTCTTCAACCCAAACGGCATCACTTTGTAACAAAAAGTGCCCCATTGCATGACAAAAGTTGTTTTCTCCATATCCTCGGGAGCCATTTTGATTTGATTGTAGCCCGAGAATCCGTCCATGAAGGAAAACACCTTATGCTGAGCTGTATTGTCGATCAAGATGTCAATATGAGGTAGCGGGAAATCATCTTTAGGGCTGGCCCTGTTCAAATCCCGGTAGTCCACACACATTCTGACTTTGCTATCTTTCTTAGGTACTGGCACAATGTTAGCGACCCATTGAGGATAGGACGTAACAGCCAGGAAGCCAGCATCGAATTGCTTCATTACTTCTGCTTTGATCTTTTCGGACATGTCAGGCCTCATTCGGCGAACTTTTTGCTTGATTGGTGGACAGTCTTCTCTTGTGGGGAGACGGTGAACCACGATGTCTGTGTCTAGACCCGGCATGTCTTCATAGGACCAAGCGAAGATTTCAACATACTCATTCAGTAACTGTACCAAGCGCTCCTTGACTTTTGGTTCCAGGTTGGCACCCACTTGCACCTCCTTCCGATCCTCCTCGGTTCCCAAGTTAACAACTTCCAATGGCTCTTCATGCGGTAAGATGGCCGTTTCCTCTTGTTGCAGAAGTCTGGCTAGTTCCCCGGGTACTTCACAACCTTCGTCATCTTCATACTCGGCTAGATTGATCAGATCTTCAGAGTTATTGAAAGATACAGCAGAATAGTCACCCATGGAATCCGGAGTGGATGGGTACCTGCATTGGTGAGTGTGGGTGTGTGTAAGGGATAGCCATCCTTAAACAAAAGATGCAAAAGGAAAGAAAATGAACATAAGCAGTTTATCAAATGAAAAACGTCCAATGAATCATTAAACATGGCATATGAATATGAAAAATAGTCAAAACCCTTACAAGTAGACCTACATGCCCCGGGCAAGGCAGGAGGTGAAAAGATAGTGTACGGATTGTTTGAAAGTAAAATATTACAGACCAAATAAGAAATGTTTAACAGATAAATTACTGATGAATAAAAGTGATGGGGACAAAGTCTTTAGCCTCCCAATTGCTCAATCCTCCTCTGACAATTGGATAAATCCACTCTTCAATGTTGCTTTCCTTGTCTTCATCTTCTAGGGCGTTGATTCTGTAAGGAGAAATTTTGACTGGCGCTCTTTCAATCTTTGACTGGCGCATAGCTTTCTGGCCAGCGGCTGTGAACCCTAATCCAAACTTGTCAGTCTTATGCGGAAAGTCGGGTAACTGCCCCCATGCTGAATTCTTCCCTTCTTTTACTGCGGCCCTTGCATCCTCCAGAGATGCCATCCTGGCCATCTGTCTTGGTGTCTCAGCTGCCAATTTTGCTACTGCTATTTCAGGAAGAACTTCTTCGAAATGTTGAAACGGCGTCTCAATGAACTCTCCTTCAACCTCCACATACCGGAAATAATTTAAGTGGCTAATCATGTACTCTTCTTCGCCGTGGTCAGTGATGATCTTTCCCTTGACAGGATACTTCAGCATCTGATGCAAGGAGGAGGTGACTGCCCCAGCATGGTGTATCCAAGGTCTACCCAGCAGGCAGGAGTATGATGGACGGATGTCCATTACATAGAAAGTGGATTTAAACACCTCAGTACCTATCTTGATGGGAATTTCAACCTCTCCATGGACCATTCTCTTCGACCCATCGAAAGCTCTGACGACAATATCACTCGGCTTCAAATCCAACCCTTCGCAATCTAGCCGGTCCAAGGCCTTCTTAGGCAAAACATTCAGCGACGACCCGGTATCAACCAAAACATGTGCAAGGGTGGTTCCGCGACACTCGATTGAAATATGCAAAGCATCATTGTGGTTTCGGCCTTTAGGGGTTAGGTCGGCATCAAAAAAACCTAATCCATTGTCCGCAGTCAGGCTAGCCACGCAATGTTGAAATTGATCCGCAGAGGTTTCTTGGGGCACATGAGCTGCCTTCAGAAACTTAATCAAAGCTTGAGCGTGCGCTTCTGAGCAAAGCAATAGTGCCAGCATGGAGATCTTGGAGGGGGTTTGCCCCAACTGTTCCACCACATCGTAATCACTTCTCTTAATTATCCTCAAAATCTCGTCCATTTCTTTCTTGGATGCTTCCGGGATTACCAAGGGTTGAGCCCTCGTCCTGACGGGCTCATCTTGTATTCCCTTTCCTTTATCAGCAATGGTAGGAGAGACAGCACTAGGAACAACAACTTCTTCAATCAAAGGAGTTCTAGCGGAGAGTTTTACTGGTGCAGGGATGACTTCTTTAGCTGATGAGGGTCCAAAGACCGCTCTTGGAGGGGCAATCTCTGGAGAAAATATTCTCCCGCTCCTGGTGATTTTGCTGGTGCCTGCAATGTTACTAATGCTGGCTTCTTCATCATCTGAACTTTCTTCAATTACTTCGATTTGCTTGACACCATGGTAGTAGATGTCACCACCATAGTTCCAAGGTATCGACTTCTCAGAAACATAGGGAACAGGCCCTGGCATTGTTATCTTTAAAGGAACAGATTTTGCAGCTGGTGTAATCTTAACTGGCTTTTTGACGGCCTTGGAAAGATTGGCGTGAATGGTTATGATTGAGACATTTTCAACATGAACTGGAACAGCAGAAACTTTTTCGAACAAAATTTGTCGGCTATCCATAAGGTCTTGGATGCCTTTCTTTAATAGCGGACAAACAAACGGCAGAGAGTGGCAACAGTAGCAGTCTTCTTTACATCCCGGGAAGATCCCGGCCCTTAACAAATTCAACTTAATGGTTAGCAGTGGAGTAGTCAGATCACTGACGTCAGCAACATACAAATCTTCTTCAATGGCATTGACATTCCGACCGTGCTTCGGCATAGGTGCAGATATCACATTAGGCTTCTCTGGAGCGTCAAACTCTACCTCCTTAGCCTCTATTAGGTCTTGGATTTTATGCTTGAGTGCCCAACAATCATTGGTGTCGTGTCCAACACTGTCTGAATGGTAGGTGCATTTAGCATTGGCATGATAATGTGGAGAGGACGTATTCACATTCTTTGGTGCCTCCTTGATGGTGGCAAGATTCAACTTCAACAGATGGGGAAGCACTTGCGCTGGAGTCATATTAATACGGGTGAACTGCCGTTGTGGCCGTTCCACTCGTTGCTGATTTGGTCTGGACTGGTTATAGCGAGGCTGCTCACTTGGAGTGTTTTGAATCATTACGGCCCCCACGATCGGCCGACGCTCCATCTTCCCTGCTCTTCTTTGAGAATAGACCATAGCTGTCTCCTTCTTAAAAGGCTTCTTCTCAACGCTTGCAGCAACACCCTTCTGAATCTTTCCTGACTTGATGCCAGCTTCTATTCTTTCGCCGGTTAAGATCAAATCGGTAAACCCTGCGGAAGAGTTACCCATTAGATGATTGAAAAATGGCCCAGATAGGGTCCCAAGAAACATATCAACGAGCTCACGATCGGTTAAAGGAGGCTGCACCCTGCCAGCCAAATCCCTCAACTTTTGTGCATATTCTTTGAATCCCTCACTTGTTCCTAGTGACATACCCTGAAGTTGGGTACGAGTAGGAGCAAAATCAGAATTATACTGGTATTGTTTGTAGAAAGCGGTGGCCAAATCTTCCCAATTTCTGACACTAGTTCCTTCTAGCTGATAAAACCACTCCAACTGGGCTCCCGATAGGCTGTCTTGAAAGAAATGAATCCAGAGATTTTTATCTGCCGTATAGGGTTGAATTTTTCTCACGTAGGACCTGAGATGCATTTTTGGACAGGACAACCCATCATACCTTACAAACACTGGTACTTTGAATTTTGGGGGAATCACAATCCCGGCAACCAAACCCAAGTCTTCAAAATCCAAACCCGGCACTCTTTGCAATTCCATGGCGGTCAATCTGTCTTCTAAACCCTTGTATTTATCATCAGCTGGAGGGTATTGCTGGTCAGAATAATCTTCATCCTCTTCAACCTCTTCCTCCTCCGCCTCAGACTCGGAAGGCACCGCAACTCGATCTCTTTTACTAGTTCCTTCATCAGAAGTAGGAGGAAATTCAAGCACTCTCCGAGCTTCTCTGTCAAATCTTCTCCCCAAAGTAGCCACTCCGACCCTCTTTTTCTTCTTCACTGGGTCCTTATTCTCCAAATGAGTCTTGATGTCCTCTTGACTTTTAACCAAAGTCATCAAGAGTTGCTGGAACTGTGCATTCTGGGCTTGTAGGTCTTTGACTGTTTGCTCGAGATCCATCCTACTGAAATAAACAGCAGACAGATAAGGAAACCTGGGGTGAGACCTGCTTATGCACATGATGAATGGTATGCTGATGTATGCAATGCATTCAAGGATTTAGGACATTCAAAATTGTTTCAGACAAAGAAGAACACACGTCATATTAATAAGAAGAAATTTGTTAGTACATAAATGCCCCATGGGCCAAATGTTACAAAATAAACTTCTCAAGGCAGAAAGACATTGCGCATCCTCTTTGGTGCGATGTAGGTGTTGAGGGCCTCTTCCTCGTGGAGTCGGCGGGTAAGCTCTAGAACCTTCTTTTCACTGGCGTAGTAGCTAGCTTCAAAAGTGTTCCGTTCCTCCTTGAGTTGAATCCAACTTTTCTGCATTTCCTCCCACGATGTAGGCATGTCTGGATGTAGGATGGTGTAGGGAACCTCTCCTTCATTGACAGGCTCTTTAATCATAGGGAGAACATGAGGATAAGGCATCATTAGACTTTGGGCTCGGGCTCGTACCCACTTGAGATAGGGCTCAAGAGGGATGGAGTTCTTGTGTCCCAGAGTCTTGCTATCAAACTTGTTGAGTTTTCCCCAAGCTCTGATGAATCTTTGGCGAAGTCCTTGTGCATCGTTGTCGAAGTCAAAAACTAGGCTAGGAATCAACATATCATGAGGGCCATCCCTCCGTGCGTATCCAAATTGCCTCAAAGCTAGGCAAGGGTTGTAGGTGATGCCTCCCCTGATTCCAAGTAAAGGAACATTAGGAAACTCTCCGCAACGATCGACGATGATGACATTTTCTCTGGACCGAGAACACCAATGCACATCAGAATGAGTAAGAGTCATCAATCGTTGGGACCACCTTGTACCTTGGTCATTCTTCAAGACAGATTGTGGAAGGTGCGAAATAAACCACCTTGCGGGGATAGGAGTACAGCACATGAGAACACCCCTCTTTCTCATTGTTCGTGTGTAAAATGAGTGAAGGATGTCCCCAAGCAATGTTGGTATTGGATTTCTAGACAAAAAGATTTTTACGGCGTTGACATCTACCAATTGGTCAGGATTTGGGAACAAGACCAACCCATAGATAAGGAGTGCCACAATTTCTTCAAAGGCTTGTAGGTCCAATGAATTCCAACATTCTTGTGCCTTCTCAAACAAGAATTTTGCTAAGAATCCTTTGACGCCGCTTCTGGTTTCCCAATGCCCCTTGATGTCAGATGGTTGTAGATGTAATGCTCGAGCAACATCTTCTGGCTTTGGTTCCTTTTCCGTACCGTTGAAGGGTAGTTGATTAAGGATATGGATTCTTAGGAGTTGAGAAAACTCCTCCAAAGTGGGTACCAACTGATAATCAGGGAAAGTGAAGCAGTGGTGAAGAGGGTCAAAGAACTGGAATAGCACTTTCATCATGTCTTCTTCAACGTTGGTGTTGACTAGGTTGAGCAGTCTACCATGTCTTTCGCTGAAGGATGAATTTTCCGGAATTCTTGAGGTGATCTCCTTGAGTTTAGGAGAGATTCTCACAAGGTTGACTTGAATGGTATTTCTGCGAGGGATTTCCATGTCCTACAAAACAAGAACAAAGATGAAGATCCAAAACCCTTGAAATGGTTAGTGAATGCATATGATGTTTTATGATGTTTATGATGTATGCACAAAACATATGTACAAGCAAATCACACCAAACCCTAATTTCAGGCTTGCATGGGGTTTCATAGGTAAGTACCCTCTTGAGTGTAGTTGGCTTAAAAACCTTTCCTATAAATAGTAACCGGGTTCTAAGGAGCTCAATATCACTGGATTGTTTTTATTGTTCATGGTTTTGGTTTAGCCACTTAACTAGCGACCAAAATATCCCAAGAAAACAACCCTCAATGAGTGTAGTATCGAGTATCTACCAACTTCGGACTGCACCAAAGCCGGTCATCTCACTACCCCTAATAAAAGGCCAAGATGGTCAAGTAAGGTTCTAGGTCATTAGTGCTTAGTGACATCACTCAGCGGCCCCGTACTCTCCTTGATTGAACTCAAGGGTTACCGGTACTCACAAATATGTCGCACTAATATAGCTATTGCTTAGACCGTGTCGGTATACCCCGCACAGTTTCCACAACGTATTGCTATCTATGAATGTTTCCCAAAATCCGGGTGGAGGATTGTAAACCCAAACAATAGAGCCAAAGTATAAAGCAAGCAAATCAAACAATTAGTCATGCAAGAGGGTGACCTAAGCCCTAAGGTTACTCCACTTTAAAAATTTTCCCCAGCAGAGTCTCCAGTTCTGTGATACGGTGGGAGAACTGACTAGGGTTTTGCGTTTGTTTTCACAAATGTTTCGGTTGAGCAAGAGTCGCCACCGACTTTTTATTTTATCCTAAGGAAAGGTTTAAAAGCACAGCAAAAACCTTTGAGATTTTTCTTGGGTTCGGGGAGTAGATTATAGAAGGGGAAGGTATTAGCACCCCTTCTATCCATGGTTATCCATGGGCTCTTAGGTACTTGCTTAGATCAACTTGCCTTGGTTTTCAATTGTTTGAAATGGTGCTTTGTGTGTGGTTTTGAAAAAGGTTTTGAAAAAGATGCCTTGTATAGGCTACCCTTGTAACAATTCTTTACTCGAATGTTTTACAAAAGGTGTTTGTCTTTTTGAAAAGATGTTCCAAGGTTTTTGAAAGTTTGTTTTGAAAGTGTTTGTGAAGTGTGGTTTGAAAATAGGCAAGTGCTTTGTTTTGCAAGTTTGACAAGTACTTAAGAGCTATCTACCCTAAAGTTCTCAAAGATTTTTGTTATGTTTAAACCCTTTTGACAATTTTGTTCCACCATTGCATTTGGTGGACAATCTTGTTTTAGGAGATTTAAAGGGACGGGCGCGGGTCATCGTTTAGACCATAGTTGCAATAGTGTTAAATGTCTTTGGGCAATTTTCTTTAAAAGGGACTTGATCATTCATTTAAGCAACATATTGTGGGACTATGATCATTTTGATTGTTTGTTTTTACCCAAAGAAATTCAACATACAATATGGCCCAATTACTTGAAGGCAACAAAGTGGAGTACCCTAGGGGTGCAAGTGTGGAATGTGTTGTCCATTTTTCATGCTCATTTATCTTGTATTAGGTCCAACTATTTTGTTTATTTTGATTCGCATACAAAACCCTAATTCTAGCATAGTATGTTTAGAAAGCGATAAAAGTGCGAAATTTAAAATCCTACGCTATTACAACACAATAATATAGAGAGGGGGGTATAATATTCAAATGGGGTATTTAGACAAGAAATTGAATCTAAGCTATTACATCATTTTCTATGAATATTTACAAGATAAATAAATGTATAATTTAAATGGTAAATAAAACAAATATGCAAGAATGCAAAAGGAATTTTTATATGTATGAAAAAAAGTATTATTTATGTCAAATAAAAAAGAAAAATAAAAAGGTATTATTTTTGAGGTATTTTCAAATTTAGGGCAAAACCCTAATTTTTTTAATCAAAAGGGATATTGATCAATTAATTCATACAATAATTAATATTTACATATAAAAATAAAATAAAATATCGTATATTTGTAAAAAGGCATTTTTTAGTATTAAATATTAAAAAATAAAATATGCACATTTTTTTGATATTTTTCTCCCAAGTATATTAATATATCAATTTATTTATGTTATTTATAAAAACTATGTTTTATACACATTAATTAATAATATTCAATATTTAAATAAAAAGTATTTTTTTTTATAAAATATTTTCAGGAAGTAAAAATAAGATAAAAATATGTATAAAAATATATTTTGTATTATCTTAATATTTTAAACAAAAAGTATATATGTATATATTTATTTATTTATGTACAAACAAAAGAAATAATCAAATAAATATTCAATAAATTCAAAAAAAAATGATAAAAATATTTTTATGTTTTTAATATGCTGAGAAAAAATAAATGAACCAATCAAAAAAAGGCAAAAGTCAAAAATATTAAAAATGAAGCAAATGGACTCAGGGGTGCAAAGCAGAAAAAATGGTGTGAATAAGAAAATTGCTCAGGCCCAGCCCAAGAAGACACCTTCTTCAACCTCTGAACAAAGTTTGTTCAAAAAACGCGCGCAAGCAAGCTTCCTTTGAATATCCTGATTCTTTGATTTTTTGAACAAACTTCCAACACAAAAGATGTTAAGCATGAAACCACGATTCCAAATATATAAAGAACATCTCCTAACTCTAAAAAATGAGAGAGAATTTTAACAATCCCAAATCCTAACCTAAGTTTTCTGCCATTTTCAAACCTTAAATTCTCTCTACCCAGGCAAAAGAAATGAAAAGTAAAAGAATGTACATGTTCAGTGGCATGAATAGGACATTGTTTATTCACAAACTTAAGGCTAATGATGCATAATAAGAGAGATACGAGTTCACCAAAATACCTGTTCAGCTGAAGTTCTAACTGGAAAATGGGGAGCTTACAGTGCAAGATACTGGTTGGTATAGCTTCCTTGAGGTGTGGTGATGCTGTTCCAATATCTACTTTGCCTTGAGACACCTTGAACTGAGCTGTAGAACTTCAACTGCAAAATGGAAAAGTGAAAATGGTGGAACTTGTTAGAGGAGTTACAGGTCGTGTTTCAAGGCATGATTAGCTTGCATAGGTGGTATGGAAGGTGTGTGAACTGGTTTTGGCAAGAATGCTTGAGAGAAATAGAAGTTGGCACTCAAACTGCAGAGGCAACTCTGTTTTTGCAGTTTGATGGTGTTTTTTGGTTTGATGATGTTTTGGAGGTAAATGGCTCGTGCAATAGCTTGGTTATGATGTGTGTAATATGTTTGATAACTTTGTTCTTGTGTATCTAAGCTGAGATGGAAGTTGCTGTTAGTTATGCAATGTTTCTTAACCTTTAAGCAACAAAATGCAAGTTGGTGTTTTAGGTCAGTAGGGGACCTCTAATCCTGCTGCAAAGCTTCTCTTGATCAGAGTAATTTGTTCATAATCTTGTGCCAAAGAGATTTGGTTTGTACTTGCTTGATTTACCAATTGGACATAAAGTGGACTTTTGCAAAAATGGATAGTTTACTTTATCTAAAAATGGATTAAACTTGTATACAATACTTGAACTCATAGAATAACACTTTGACACAATGAACAAGCATTAAATTATTGAGTGTAACTTGGTTTAAGGACCTGTAATCAAGGGCATGCTGGTTTTGAGAAGTTTGCATAACTTATGAACATGAAAAAAAATGGCCAATTCAAAAGTGAGTTTTTGCTATATTGTGAAATTCGATTCTCCCTAACCATGAGGTTGTTTGAGAAGTTCTTGGACATTTTGGAAAGATTGGAATGTGTACTACAATCCATCTTTGAAATGCAATTTGAAATTCCAAGTGGAAGTGTATGGAAAATGGCCTTGAAGTGGGGTAGAAAAACTTGTCAAAATAGGTCAAAAATTCACTAAGTTAAGAATGGTTTAGTGCCCTTATTCAAAAATTTGTAACTTGAGATGCAAGCTTCAAATGAGAAAACTTTGTGAATCAAAGTTGTAGATTATGCAACAAGATACAACTTTCATGTTTGGACTTTTGTTTGAATCCAAATGGATCTTGGTGAAAAAGTGGGGCAAAGTTGGGAAAAAATTAGGGTTTTCCATAACTTAGAAAAATTCTAAGTCATGAAAAATTCCATTTTAAACCCTAATTTGCATTTTGTGATTTCTTGGTGAACAAGTTTCATGATTTGGAATGTTTTGATGAAAAATGAATCTTGACTCCTGATTTTGACCAAAAAGTCAAAGTTTGACTTTTCAGTATACAATCAAAATTGATCAATTGACTGGGAAATTCAACTGTCAATCTTGTGCATTTGGGATCTTTTGAACTTGTTGAGTATGTCAAGATAATCCCATGGGGTCCTTGAGTCCATGTGTGAGCTTGGTTTGCCATTGGCTAGGTCAAACAGTCAAAAATTGCCTTTGTGCAGTCAAAACCCTAAAAATGACCATTTTGCCCTTTTGGTGATCTGATCAAATTTCTTAGGGAATTGTGATCCAAACTTGATCAAATGATTCATATGAGTTCATAATGTTGATGTGGGTCAAATTTCATGAGGTTTGACTGTCAATTGGCCACAGTTGACTTTTCCCCCAATACAGTTGATTTCTAGGTCAACTGTCCAATTGACTGGGCAAAGCTTGGAATCAAGACTTGAAACTTGATATGGGTAAACTTGGGAGTCCAATATGAAGCATGAAAGTCATCTTGGGCATTTTAGGTCAAAGCATATTTGTGCAAACACAAACCCTAATTTGAGTCAGCAGTGCAAAAAGGGGGTTCTTGAGCAGATGAAACCCTAACTGGATCTTGAGCTTCAAGGGCTTTGTGGTGAGAAATCAATGAGAAATGGGAGGGCAAATTTTGGGGTACAACAGTAACCAATTACATTGATTCTCTCCTAAAACAAATATTACTACCTAAAATACAAAAGATAACAAAATATTTTTAAATCTTTTTGTATTTTAGATTTTTTTGGTTATTTTTAGAATAAAAAGTGAAAAAAAATAAAAATAACTATTTTTTAAAAATTCATTAATTAAAAATACAAAATTTAATATTTAAATATTAAAAAAATGGTTTTTTAAGCATTTTTATAAATGGAAATAAAATTAGTAACAATAAACAAAGAAATATAAAAAATGTTAAAAAGTGCACCATGAGAGATTCGAACCCGCGACCTTATATTTGCAAGCTTCTCCTTACCAATTGTGTTATGTTACTTACGCAAAATAAAATGCCAATTGAAAGTACATGAAGACGAACAAATATTTATTTATTTAAAAATACAAATGATCTGATATAGATCATTATATTTTTAAATAGGTTTCGAAGCGAATATTTATTAAAAATCCATAATGTTAATATAATTAAACCAAAGGAGTTTTATACTCAGTAACACTCAAGTTCGAAAATAAATTTGACGGTAGCACTAAGACGGACAAATTTGTGGTATGACAACTGCCCCTATTTAATAACTCTTCGATTGAATGGCACGAGAATGAATAGGTCTTGTTCATTCGAATTGGATATTTATTAAATAATGGAAGACCCCAAAATTTGACCAATGGTTGGTTAGATAGGGTTACGCTGATATAGCATACCCCCAAGAGTTGGCTAGATAGGGTTACACTGATATAACATACCCCCAAGAGTTGTCTAGATAGGGTTACACTGATATAGCATACCCCCAAGAGTCTTGAGAAAATAGGCAAAGCTGATGATGTATCACTTACCAGGATTTGATGATGAGGCAGATGGTCTTGAGCTTGAGAGAGCAATCTTGCATGTTTTGGTTTGCTTTTGCTTATTCACCCATTTAGTGGATGAATAAAACAACAATTGATAATGCATGGCTGCTTGGAGACTGAGGCCATGGGTTATGTTCGCGAATCGATGCATGACGTCTTAGGCGATAAGCTATTCTTTCGATTATCGCTGCATGAAGTCTAAGGCGATGGTCTATGTTGCATAATAAAGAAACACATTGCTGCATGAAGTCTTAGGAAATGGGTTAGGTTCACAAATCGCTGCGTGAAGTTTGAGGCGATAGGATAGATTTTGGGTTTTCGAGCATCGCTGCATGAAGTCTGAGGCAATGGTTTATGTCACGGAATAAGGAAACACATTGCTACACGAAGACTTAGGCAATGGGTTAGGTTCACAAATCGCTGCGTGAAGTCTGAGGCGATAAGATAAATTTTAGTTTTCGAGCATCACTGCATGAAGTTTGAAGTGATAGGCTAGATTTGGTTTTCGAGCATCGCTACATGAAGTCTGAGGCGATGGTATGGGTTACGGAATAAAGAAGCACATTGCTGCATGATGTCTTAGGCAATGGTCTATATTACCAAACAAGGAACCACACTACTGCCCGATGTCTTAGGCAGTGTGTTAAGTTGAGGAGAGCACATTGAGGCTTAGAGGCAATGTACCGAGTTTTGTTTTTTTTAACATTTCTACACATCGACTTAATTGATGTTTGGGTTGTGGAATAAATAAGCACATTTCTGCCCGAGGTCTTAGGCAATGGTCTATGTTACGTCGCGACGAACCGCACTACTGCATGATGTCTTAGGCAGTGGGCTGGATGAGGAGAGTACATTGAGGCTTAGAGGCAATGTATCGAGTTTTGTGAATACATTGAGGCTTAGAGGCAATGTACCGAGTTTGGAGAGTACATCGAGGCTTAGAGGCAATGTACCGAGCTAGGAGAATACACTTAGGCTTAGAGGCAATGTACAGATCTAGGAGAATACATTGAGGCTTAGAGGTAATGTATCGAGCTAGGAGAATACATTGAGGCTTAGAGGCAATGTATCGAGTTTGGAGAATACATTGAGGCTTAGAGGAAATGTACAGAGTTTTGCGAATACATTGCAGCTTAGAGGAAATGTACCGAGTTTTGCAAATACATTGAGGCTTAGAGGCAATGTACCAAGTTTTGAGAATACATCACGGCTTAGAGGCAATGCACCGACTTTTTAGAATACATTGCGGCTTAGAGATAATGTACTGATTTTTGCGAATACATTGCGGCTTAAAGGCAATGTACTGAGTTTTGAGAACACATTGCGGCTTAGAGGCAATGCACCGAGTTTTGAGAATACATTGCAGCTTAGAGGCAATGTAGTGAGTTTTGAGAATACATTGCGGCTTAGAGGAAATGTACCGAGTTTTGCGAATACATTGAGGCTTAGAGGCAATGTAATGAGTTTTGAGAATACATTGCGGCTTAGAGGCAATGTACTTAGTTTTGAGAATACATTGCGGCTTAGAGGCAATGTATTGAGTTTTGCGAATACATTGAGGCTTAGAGGCAATGTACTGAGTTTTGAGAATACGATGCGGCTTAGAGGCAATGTATCAAATTTTAAGAATACATTGCGGCTTAGAGGAAATGCACCGAGTTTTGAGAATAAATTGCCGCTTAGAGGCAATGTATTGAGTTTTGCGAATACATTGCGGCTTAGAGTCAATGTATTGAGTTTTGAGAATACATTACGGCTTAGAGGCAATGTACCGAGTTTTAAGAATACATTGCGGCTTAGAGGCAATGTACCGAGTTTCGTTCATTACTGCATGGAGACTTAGGTGATGGGCTGAATGCGTCACATCATGGAGACTTAGATGACGGGTTGAATCGTAGGAGAATTGTTTTGTTGATTGACCCTTAGACGATTGAATCTAGGGTGAGGTTATTTGTTTGCTGTGTGATATAGGCGTATGCTGCCTTATACCGGGATGGAACCCTGAGTGTGTGCATTGAATGTTTCTATATGTATGAAACCTTGTGTGCATATTCGCTGAGTGTGTATGCCCCAAGTAGTTTGAAAATGTTTTTGATAATTCTCTTTTGTTAAACCATTGGTCTTGAGTTATCAATCCCCTCAACATGATGAAATGGTGTGGACATGATGAAGAGTGTTTTGACATTTGTATCGTATGCGCAGGTGTAGGTGTGTAGGTGGGTGCAGGCGTAGACGTGGACGTAGGTGTAGGCGTGGTCATAGAAATAGGCGTGGATGTAGGCGTGGATATGAATCATAGATAAGCTACCTAGTGAGATTTTGGCAGCGGCACCTTTGACGATTGTATCCGTTGTCAACCGAGGTAGCTATAGCAACGTGAATGGATAATGCTGAGCTTGGATTTGAATTTGACTTTGTCTTAGTTGGTAGTCATGCCTTGAGATTTTTCCGCAGTTTTCTATGGGCATGTATGATTGAATATAATGTATGCATGTTTGATATGATTATGCTTGATGTACACATGATGTACGGTATGTATGCTTGATATGATAATGTCATGAATTAAAATGATGCGATGATTGATAAATGCAATGCCCCTGTTATTTGAACTGTGGAACCAATGCTTAAGGCCGACTATCATCCAAGGTTTATTTTTGCTGCGAAGCCATGCCAATTAGGGGTTGGGCTTTTGAAAAGGTGTTCCAGACGGGAACTGGGATTTGCACTAATATCCATATGGTTGCTTGAAAAGTATCAACTTGGTGGCTTGGAAAGGTGAAACGGATAGCAAGGTCGCAAATATTGGTAAGGTTACCTAGAGACATTTAATTGGAAAGTGTGAGGCTGCTCACGACTCGGATGGTGAATGCACGAGGTTGCTCATGCTTCGTATCGATGCCTATGAATGAATAGTGGATGAGGTTGCATGAGGCTGCTCACGTCTTTTATGAAACACGGATAAGAAAAAGTGTGAGGTTGCTCACGTCTTGGGTGGTTGTACGAAGAATGCTTGTATGACAGGCTCACGGAGAGGGATAGTTGAGGAGATGTTGGAGATTGCAATAGTGACTCCCCTAGAAATTGACTCTGGATTTTTATGGAGTCCTAAATATCAGCCTATAATATGTTATGTATGCATGTAGATGCAAGTGTTAATGCATAGAATGACTGGCCAATGCATGTAACAGGTGACTTGGATATGCATTGTTGAAATTTTGACACACCAATGAGAATTGGGATTTTTGTTTTATCCATGCTATCGGAATTCGTCAGCCAGATCAGATGATAAGTATAGCTTGATTTTGGATCGCAAAATCCTAATGAATGTATCCTAATGATTTATGCAGACTTATGCTTTATGATTATGACTCGCCTGATTGGTTGAACGGTGCCCCTGTGATGGGTCGTTGATGATTAAGCGTAGAGGTTAGACTATGTAACAATGTTGCTTGTTACATGATGGTTGATGTTATTCTATCATGATTTCTTAATACTTGATTTGAACTTTGAAGATTGCTGATGTAGGAAAAAAGATCCATTGGAGATTATGAAAGTGCGCGAAGAGCTTGCTTTTTATGGAATTTCTTTCCCTAATTAGTTGGTAGGGTCTTGGAGGAGATTCTCATGGATATGATCTTAGAAATAGTTTGATGATAATGTGGATGACTCCACTATTTTGAATTATGCCCCTGATCAAACGAATCTTGAAAATGTTTGGCTTTGATGAACCATTTTGAATCAACTCCTTTTGATCGAGCCTCGCAGTGGTTTACTACAACATTCAAATTTTGAAAAGACGTGCCCCTAATCTCCAGGGTCTGGAGGAAGTACCCTTAGATCTCACCATGAAATTGACATAAATTTCCCCAGATGTTTGGAGCTTGAAGAGTTTGTACTTTGAATTTGCTCGAAGAATTTGGACCCTACATGCGGTAGGATGAACCTGATATGCTTTGCCTTAACATTTAAATCTTGGAAGATTGCCCCTTGAATCAAAGCCTTGAGAGATTTATGTAAATGAGGGAACTGAGTCATACCCTATTATGATATGACCTGATTAAGGAATGTTCCTTCGAAAGGTATGCCCCCATGATCATTTGTATTTGCCCATGTATATAGGGATCCTTTTAGATTCTTTGCCCCTAATTAGAACCTTCTTGGAAATGTTGCCTTTGATCGGACCAATTTTGCAAACTCCTTGACGCAAAGTATTGATTCGTAGTTAAATTATACATTTTGAAAAAGTAATTCCGTTTGATGCACATGCAAGTTCTTGAAATCGAAATTGATTATTTGAAAATAAGTGGAAGATTAGAAGATGGATATTCGAAGAAGCTAAGTGATAAATACATAGGAGTCAGTTTAACCCAAATTTTGCTTAGTATGCTTTCATAGTTAACCTTGCTTCAATTAGGACTTTTGAAGGTTGTAACGTGGCCACGGTTCTTGGTTTAAGAAAAAAGGATATAAGGCTCAAAATTTATTTATCCCCTTCCATTTTCCTTGATGTTCTTCAATCCTAAGTTCAATTAATCCAATAGACACGTTCAATCTCCAAGAGAAATCTTGTAGTCGCGCAGACGATGGGAAGCGTTAATAAGATCCAAGCATCGATAAGATCTAAGCATTGATGAGAAGCCTTTGAAGTGGCAGTCACGAGATTTTTTCTCCATTTTTTTTAATACCATATTTTTTCATGGACCCATTTTTTTTGAATTTTCCGGTCCATCGGGATGCCCTTTCCTAAGTCAAATTTTTTTTGCTTTTTGTTTTTGACTTATCGGGCTCTCTCTCTTTTTATTTTATTTTATTATTTTTTCTTTCTAATTGTTTTTTATTTTGAAATTTTGTGACTGCCACACTGATTGTTGTAAGCTTTATCTTCATTGTTTTCCTCGATTTTGTATTGAGGAAGAAGATATTGAGAGCTTCATGAATTCCTTATTCTTGATGGATGCGAGGAAAAGGATTTTCTTGAACCTTTGTTTAGATTGTTTCCTCAATGATGTATCGAGGAAAGAGATATGCTTGAAACTTTTGTTTAGATAAATCACTTCTCTTGAGAATAGTACACTCCATTGAATTAATTGAAAGACTACCCTGCCCCTGGTTAAAAATAAGGTTTATTTTTTTAAATCGAAAAAACTCCAACTCCTGGCTCGAGGGGGTTGACTACAGGTTAACTCCTTATTTATCCACTGTTTGGGAATTGAAACAATGCCTTACATCATCAACTCGGTCTTACATTGAAAGCATAGCTTATCAAAATTAAGTTATTTGATTTTCATCATTCTCCTTCGAAGTTTGTTAATTGGAAATGGAAAAGAGTGAAAATAGAAAATTGTTGATTTTTGTGGATTGAATCAATTTCAAAAACATACATGCTTATTTTATTAGAATTACTGATCCAAAGATACAAGTTTATAATAAACATAACTTAGCAACAATGAAATTATAAAGGTCTATTGTTCCTAAAGAAAAGCTTCTTTGTGGATCCTCTTGACTTTTGGAGAGTTTAGTGATTTTGGACTTGTCAGAGCATGAGGGGAATCACTAATGGTAATGGAACTTGAGGTGCTGCGTAGACCCGTTGTTGACCTTGTGAAGGGTTGCCTTCTTTCTTTGTAGGTCCAAGCTCTAATGAGTCTCCAATAGATAATCCCTTGTTTCCACAGTTTCAGACTTTCTTGAGTTGTTCGCGAGTACCAGGAAATCAACTAGCATATGGATGATAGTCAGATAAGGGCGAAGGTGGAAATGCATGAGATGCAAATGTATGAATGTATATGAATGCATGGGTATGCAAAAATGTTTTTGGCTTTTGGGTATGCAAAAGGTTTCATGGATATGCAATGCGATGCAGACGTAGTATGAGGGTAGACGTAGGGGTACCCTATGCAGGTTTAATGGTAGATATGGAAATGATAATATCCTACATTGTCTCAGAGAATGAAACAAATATGGATTCCCTGAGGACGAAAATAATTTGATGTGGATTTGGAGGTACCCTACACTGTCTCGGATATTGAGACATATAGGAATTCCTTGAGGGAGAAGATAGTAAATATGAGTTTGATGATATCCTACACTGACTCAGATATTGAGACAGATAGGAACTCCTTAAGGATAGAAGACGAAGGGGAATCCATACGAGCTAGAGATGGTAATCGAGGGACGAGAATTACTACCAGCTAGGGATTGTAATAGACTAATGGACGGTTGAAGAATCCCTACCGGCTAGGGGTTGTGACTTATGAGAGATAGACCCTACAGGCTAGGGATTGTAGTATACCGGAAGTAACCCTTGCGAGTTTAGGGATAGTGGAAATGGGATTATATGAATGATATCCTTAGAAGGTAGGCTCCTAATTTTGGCCTACGAATATTCTACCTTCTCCATAAGATCGTTTCCTTAAGGGTATCATGAATAACACCAGGGGGAAAAGGCACAAGGGCCTCCCTTAAGTGGAGCCTCTTTACGGACCAAGACTTCCGTCTCAAAGTCGTGAAAGGTCTCGTCATGAGATTTTAGGTTAAGGTCGTTACAAAGAGTCATGGGTGACCTTCCAAAGTCCTACTCGTCAAGAGGGTATCTCTCGATAAGTATTCCTTTTTCCGAAGTCCACCTACTCTAGGTGAAGTCGTCACATAAACTCGCAGGGATGATGTACCCCCTAAGCTAATAGACGAACCTTCTTTCTAAGGGTTATTGAAAATATTTTAAGAAAATAAAAAATCCCACCATGCAGTATATATGATGATAAACAATAGACAGTAATTAAATAAATGCAATGAATAAATGAAAGCAATAAATAAATAAAGCAATAAAAACCCCAAAGCAAAAAACCTAAAACCTAAAGTTGAATTCCCCAACAGAGTCGCCAACTATCACTACTGGTTTTGTAATTAGAGTCGCCGCTATTAGTTTTTATCCTAGGGAAGAGAATCTAACAGAAAACCCTAATTCACATATAAAGATTCTAGGTTTCGGACTTCTTTAGACGAAAGGAAGGTGTTAGGCACCTTTCATCTACCTTGTTTACAAGGATACTGGGTTTTAGGTTTGAGTTGGGGAAACATGATTTAAATTTTATTAGGGGAACTCGCCACGATTTTTTATCGTATGCCTATGTATCCTCTTATGAGGAATCAGAGTCCCAATTTGTAGTTCGTATGGGGTTAGTGTTTTTTAGGGGTTGCAAATGTATTTTGAATCGCTTCGCATTTGACCGGGAGTAGTCATTGCAGAGATTTTGGCTAAATGCGCGATTAGTCAAAATCGGCTAGGAACCCTTTTGCAAAAAAGAATGTTATTTAGCTTAATTTGTTGCGAAAAACAGGTTTGAGATTTGTTGATATTTTTTAATCATATAAATTGCAAAAGAGATTTGATTTATTTAGTGAATTTTTAAACACTTTTTGATGAAAAATGTATAAAATAAATTAAATTAAATATTATTATTAAAAATTACCTAAAATAGAAAAACAAAAATAATATTTAAATAATAAAAAACATAATTTTTGGGAAGATTTGAATGTAACTTGAAATTGAAATAAAATTAACAAAAATAGAATAAAATAAATCATCAACCCAAATAATTAAAACAAAAAAAAAATCAAATTTTTAGATTTATAATTATTGTAACCAATTACATTGATTATCTCCTAAAACAAATATTATTACCTAAAATACAAAAGATAACAAAATATTTTTAGATCTTTTTGTATTTTAGATTTTTTTGGTTATTTTTAGAATAAAAAGTGAAAAAAAATAAAAATAACTATTTTTTAAAAATTCATTAATTAAAAATACGAAATTTAATATTTAAAAAATGGTTTTTTTAATGATTTTTATACATGGAAATAACATTAATAACAATAAACAAAGAAATATAAAAAATGTTAAAAAGTACACCATGAGAGATTCGAACCCGCGACCTTATATTTGCAAGCTTCTTTCCTTACCAATTGTGTTATGTTACTTATTCAAAATAAAAAGCCAATTGAAAGTACATGAAGACGAGCAAATATTTATTTATTCAAAAATACAAATGATCTGATATAGATCATTATATTTTTAAATAGGTTTCGAAGTGAATATTTATTAAAACTCCATATTATTAATATAATTATACCAAAGGAGTTTTATACTCAGTAAAACCCAAGTTCGAAAATAAATTTGATGGTAGCACTAAGACGGACAAATTTGGGGTATGACAGACGCCTATTCGGGCTATAACCAAATCCCAATGGCAATGAGCGACAAACACTGCACTGACCAGCTCGAGCAATTGTTACTATAACGTAATGCCCTTCGGTATGAAAAACGCAGGGGCAACATACCAGCAGATGATGAACAAAGTCTTCCGCAACGAGATCGGAGATATGCTCGAGGTATACATGGACGAAATGATTGTCAAATCTCGAGTAGACACCGACCATGCTGTTCATCTCAGAAAAGTCTTTGCCCAAGTAAGGAAATGTAGAATGAGGTTCAACCCCCGAGAAATGCACCTTCGGGGTTAAAGCGGGCAAGTTTCTCGGTTTTAACCTTACAGAACGAGGGATCAAAGCCAACCCCGAAAAGTGTCGGGCGTTCTCCGACCTCCATACACCTAATTCAAAAATATACATACAAGTCCTGAACGGCATGCTCGCCTTGCTCTCCCGCTTCGTGGTGAAATCCGCTCAATACGCCCTTCCATTTTTCAAACTCCTGCACAAGGAGGCAGCCTTCGAGTGGACCAAAGAATGCGAGCGAGCCCTCCTCCATCTCAAGCAGAGCCTTTCATAACCTCCCGTACTATCACGACCATTAGACGGGGATACCTTGTTCTTGTATATGGCCATCTCCGCCGAGGCCATCAGTGCGGCCCTCATTTACGAGACTCCTGACGGCCAAAAACTAGTGTATTTCATGAGCAAAGCGCTGCAGTGACCCGAGGTCAGATACCAACAGATCAAAAAGGTGGCCTTGGCCCTCGTCGTTGTGGAGAGAAGGATCAGACACTATTTCCTTGCACACATGATCACCGTGCGAACATATCAGCCCGTGAGACAACTCCTAGGCCGTCCAGATATGGATGGTCGAATGCTAAAGTGGTCCTTGGAGCTTTCGGAGTTCGACATCCAGTACAAAAGTAGAAAGGCTTTAAAGGCCCTAGTGTGATCGGTGGGAATGAGAACTGACTGTTTTTTAATGCTGGTTCGCGTTTGCGTTTGTTTTTGCAAAGTGTCGCGGTAAGTAAGAGTCGCCACCGTCTTTTATTTTATCCAACAAGGAAAGGACAAAAGCACAGAAAAATTCCTTTTCGAGATTTTTCTCGGGTTCGGGAGGTAGATTATAGAAAGGGAAGGTATTAGCACCCTTTCTATCCGTGGTTATCCACGGGCTCTTAGGTACTTGCTCACTATGTTTTCAAAAGTTTGCTTTTCTTTGTGTTTGTGGGTTTTAAAAAGAGTTTTGTTTTGTTTTTGAAGAAAGTGTAAGTGTGAAAAGTTTTGTTTTGTTTTTTAAAGGAGCAAGTACTTAAGAACCTCTACCTACTCAAAAAGGAATTAAATTGTGCTAATGTCCTTTAGACAATGATATCCCACTATTGAGGAGTAGGTAGCATCGTCGTTGGAGTTTTCGGGTCAATTCGATTTAAGGGACGTGGGGTCACTAAAGCAATGTTAGGATGCTTTAGCGGTAACCCTAATGTCTTAGATCATTTTTGTCGAGGCAACCGTTTCGAGGCAACTTTGATCTTTAGACAGGAGGGCGACCTCTAAGACTTCCTATACTCAATGACCACACTTGAGGCAGCCAAGTGAGGTATACCCTAAGAGTGGCATGTGCGAGTGTATTGTTTTTTCAGTTTTATTATCTTTGCATGTCATGGTGAGCTACTGTTGATTTTAAGTTTAAGAGTTAATCTTGTCATACAATCCTAGTTAGCATACATCTAAGCAGTTAATATATGTACAGGAATTTAAAGTGCAGAAATTGTAAATCCTACGTTATTACAAGGCTTCGGGGGATTATTTACATGTCCAAAAATTGGGGGAATAAAAAGCAGTAAAGTAAGAGTCTTAGTTTAAGCTATTACAAACCAATAAGCGGTTACAATAAAATAAACGCGTGCGAATCTGAACATAACCTCTAAAAATACTAAGAATAAAATCTTTTTGTTGTTTTATTTTATTTTAGGAAAATGATCTAAATCTATTTAATTTTAGTTTTTTTTGAGAAAATGTTTAAGATAATTAAAAGATTAATTGACAAAGTTAATTTAATAGAAAAAACTAGCCTAATGTTTTTGTGGTTTTCTTATTTTAATGTTAATTAAAAAGATAAAAAATGTCAATGAAAACAAAAATAAAATACAAGGGGGACCCTTCAATCCAGGGAAAAAAAAAGAGTTTCGACCTAGGGAGGGGATGGAAGCTTCGATCCAGAGAGGGTCATGGTCCTTTCGATTGGGCCAGACAGTAAGGCGTGAGTAGCCTTTAATTCAGGGAAGGGGAGTTCCCTTCGATCCTGGGAAAAATGCCTTCTTCGATCCAGGAGGACTGTGGGAAGCTTCGATCCAGAGAAGGTGTCTCCTTCGATCTGGGATGCTACACCTGCAAAAGTATGTTAGCAAAATAAAATGCAGGGCCTGGGTATTGAACCCCAGGCCCTTCGATCCTGCGCTTGCTGGGTCTCTTCAGGCTATGTCTGCAGCAAGTGTTAGCAAACGATGGACATGGTCTGGGTGCCAAACCCATGCCTCTTGATCTTGTCTAGGATAGAAAATCGAAGGTAACAACCAGTATGGATGTATTGTGCAAATATGAGGTTGGATAGTTTACCCTTTCTTACCAGCAGATTGGACTTTTAATTTGGGCGCTTCCTGGATGTAGGCACCATCGATCTGGGCACTTCCTGGATGTAGGCACTTTTGATTTGGGATTTCTGGGCGTGGAGATGTTGGCTGAATGGTTGCTTTGGCCTGGATTAATTATGAAAATGCTGATGACTTTTGGCAGCGTAACTCCAATGTTTTTTGTTCTCCTGTTGTGTGTTTTTTCGTGTATAATTTCCGTGTGTCCTTTTGCAACATTTGTGATTTCTTTATATAGAGGGGGTGGAGGGGACATGAAGACAAAGGTTTAAATGACTTTGATTATGTGTTTGACAACCATGAATGAGAATTTGTAACGTTGATTATGTGTTTGAAAGCCATGAATGAGAGTTTGTAACGTTGGCTAAACACATGGGATCTTGTCCCTTTTTGAATTTTGAATGATATGTAACTGGCCTTCGAATGCTCCCTTTCGAATGGGCTGATGACCTCCTTCGAATGCTCCCTTTCGAATGGGATGATGGCCTCCTTCGAATGCTTTTCAAAATCTTCTTCGAATGGACCCTTTGAATGCTTCTTCGAATGGATCTTTTTAGAATTCCAATCGAAGGACACTGCTATAATGCCAATCGAAGTACTTGTCCATAATGCCAATCGAAAGGCTCCTTCAGAATACCAATCGAAGGGTCTTTCAGAATGCCAATTGAAAGCCTTGACATAATTCCAATCGAAGTGCTTGCAGAATGCCAATCGAAAGGCTCTTTCAGAATACCAATCGAAATGCTCCTTCAGAATACCAATCGAAGGGTCTTTCAGAATGCCAATCGAAGTGCTTGTCCATAATGCCAATCGAAAGGCTCCTTCAGAACACCAATCGAAGGGTCTTTCAGAATGCCAATCGAAATGTACTTAAAGCACCACTCAAAATTTTTCCTTTTCCTTAGGCAAGAGTTTGTGATCAACCATGCAGGGGGAAGACTTTGGGAAACATGAGAGGGAAAATTTTGGGGTGCAATAGTTGCCCCTGTTCAATTTTCTTAAACCTGAGGATATAGATTGGCTTTCGAGCCTTTCGTGATCCGAAGGTGGAAGATAATTAAACACTAGAGTGCCCAGAAATTTGCACTCGCATGGTGTAGTATCAACATTGTGATATCGGGAATGGGCTTACAAATGCCATTTGGAGATTGGTTGTAGGAGGATGGGCTTATAGATGCCATCTGGAGATTGTTGGTAGGAGGATGGGCTTATAGATGCCATCTGGAGATTGTTGGTAGGAGGATGGGCTTATAGATGCCATCTGGAGATTGTTGGTAGGAGGATGGGTTTATAGATGCCATCTGGAGATTGTTGGTAGGAGGATGGGCTTATAGATGCCATCTGCAGGAGTGTCGATCGCATAAGAGATTCCTTAGCGAGAACTTGCATACCTGTTGTTGTAGAAGATTCCGCTGGGGAAGTCTAACCTTGTTGAGATTTAGGAACCTGCCTGTACTTCAATTGAGAGAATGCTTCAGCTGAGTTTTAAGAACCTGTTCATAATTCAATTGGGGGGAAACATCTTCATCAAGATCTAGGAACTGTCTCATGCCCACCGGGAGTATACCGTTGAGGTTATAGAACTTGTCCACACTATGACGGAGGAAAACATCAAGATCTAGGATTTGACTCGTGCTCAATGGAGTAAACCACTGAGGTTATAGAACTTGTCCACACTATGACGGAGGAAAACATCAAGATCTAGGAACTGACTCGTGCTCAATGGAGTATACCGTTGAGGTTATATTACTTGTCCATACTATGACGTAGGGAAACATCTTCATCAAGATCTAGGAACTGTCTCGTACCCACCAAGAGTATACCGTTGAGGTTATAGAACTTGTCCACACTATGACGGAGGAAAACATCAAGATCTAGGAACTGACTCGTGCTCAATGGAGTATACCATTGAGGTTATAGTACTTGTCCACACTATGACGTAGGGAAACATCTTCATCAAGATCTAGGAACTGTCTCGTGCCCACCGGGAGTATACCGTTGAGGTTATAGAACTTGTCCACACTATGACAGAGGAAAACATCAAGATCTAGGAACTGACTCGTGCTCAATGGAGTATACCGTTGAGGTTATAGTACTCGTCCATACTATGATGTAGGGAAACATCTTCATCAAGATCTAGGAACTGTCTCGTGCCCACCGGGAGTATACCGTTGAGGTTATAGAAGTTGTCCACACTATGACGGAGGAGAACATCAAGATCTAGGAACTGACTCGTGCTCAATGGAATATACCGTTGAGGTTATAGTACTTGTCCACACTATGACGTAGGGAAACATCTTCATCAAGATCTAGGAACTGTCTCGTGCCCACCGGGAGTATACCGTTGAGGTTATAGAACTTGTCCACACTATGACGGAGGAAAACATCAAGATCTAGGAACTGACTCGTGCTCACCAGGAGTATACCGTTGAGGTTATAGAACTTGTCCTGTCTGGTTCCAAGTATTAATCTTCAATATCTTCATGTAGATAACTTTCATGGCTTGTTACAAGCATTAATCTACAATCAGTCGTCCACAGATATTTTCCTGGCTTGCTACAGGTATTAAACTGGAACTTGAAAAGGTTGGTCGAGGAGATAGCTGTCCTGGCTGGTTTTAGGTATTGATCTCTGACCTAAGAAAGAAAGGTCTTCCTGGCTTGTTACAGGTATTAATCTTCAATCTCTTCATGTAGATACTTTTCCTGGCTTGTTACAGGTATCAGTCGTCCACAGATAGTTTTCCTGGCTTGCTACAGGTATTCAACTGGGACTTGAAAAGGTTGGTCGAGGAGATAGCTGTCCTGGATGGTTTCAGGTATTGATCTCTGACCTGAGAAAGAAAGTCTTCCTGGCTTGTTACAGGTGTTAATCTTCAATCTCTTCATGTAGATACTTTTCCTGGCTTGTTATAGGTATCAATCTACAATCAGTCGTCCACAGATATTTTCCTGGCTTGCTACAGGTATTGATCTGGAACTTGAAAAGGTTGGTCGAGGAGATAGTTGTCCTGGCTGGTTTCAGGTATTGATCTCTGACCTGATAAAGAAAGGTCTTCCTGGCTTGTTATAGGTATTCATCTTCAATCTCTTCATGTAGATAAATTTCCTGGCTTGTTACAGGTATTAATCTACAATCAGTCGTCCACAGATATTTTCCTGGCTAGCTACAGGTATTAAACTGGGACCTGAAAAGGTTGATGGTAGCCATCTTTTGATTGACCTTTTCCTGAAAAAGGTAAAACGTTAGCTGCATGCAATGTCATGATGTATGAAATGCATGATGTTCTCAAAATAAATGAGATTTGTGTTGTATGATGCGTATGCATGTCGTGATGTATGAAGATGTGATGTTTTTAATTGGGGAAAATAAATCTCGGAGCTACTGGAGAATAGAGTTGAGTTCTTCGTTTCCGCTGGGGATGATGAACGAAGATGGTTGTGAGAATAAACCTGCAGGAGAGAGGAACTCCGTTGGGGAATAAACATGGTGAAGAGATTACTCCGAGGGGAATTACTCTGTGGAGAAGAGATGTTCTGTTGATGATTTTAATGATAATTCCGCTGGGGAATCTGTTGATAAGCTCTGTTGGGGATTTTGATGATGAACTCCGCTGGGGATTGATGATGAACTCCACTGGGGATTGATTACCATTGCTGGTGATATTGAATCTGTTGAGGATAGAAGTCCTGTTTGGGGAAAGAAAGAACTTTGCTGGGGATGATCTTTCAGTTGCAACTTGCTGAGGATGACTCAGTTAGACTCTTGTGAGGATAACCTTCTGAATTTGGCTGGGGAGATACATTTGTATCCTGCAGGGGACAAGCTTCCAGAATCTACTGGGTAAGATGATTTAACTCTGGCGGGGAAGTCTTTTTTAGACTGCGCTGGGGAAATGGCTCTAATAGGGGTATCTTGTATTCAACCGGGGAACATTCTTATACTCTGTCGAGGAATATTAAGACTGTCGGGGATGCTCTTACGCTTGCTGGAGAATATCTTTATACTCCGCTGGGGAGTATTAAGACCTTCTGGGGATACCCGACCTTTTTAGGGCTGATGGTAGACTATCTCTGCTTGGGGAGAGTATTGCTGATTTGTACATAGCTGCAAGTCTCAGCTGGGAGAGCTACCATTACTGCCTTATTCTGCGGGGAGTGAAAGTATCTTAGCCATATTCTTCAGTTGAATCTACCTTTGTACCTGGTGAGCAGAGCAGCTGTACAGTTTGGACAATTTTTATTGCCCCTGTTTCTGCAGGAGAAGGTGCCTGTGGAGGCCCTGTGGATCGAGTATTATCCCCACCTATGAGGTGCTTGGTATCTTTCGGTCAAAATGACAAGTCTTCTTCTGGTAGGCCAGTGACGAGATGACGAGACATAGTCGTACGCTTTGATCCCTAATTTTTGCCTGGACCGCCCTTTCGGGTTTTCAGTCCACCGGGATACCCTTTTTTTCCCAAGCCGCCTTTTCAGGTTTTCGACTTGCCGGGTGTACAAAATTTTCATTTTCATTCCTTATTTTTTCCCGAACCCTTTTGGTTCGCCGGGAAGCCCTTATTTTTGCCTAGGCCAGTAAACCTAGCGGGTCTTTGATTATGCGTAGTACTTTTTTGACTATGTCCATGCTCTCAGGATGTAGGGAGTTATCACTGTCGGTAGTGTTGTGTTGCCATACTACCAGAAAATGTTTGATCATGCAAGATTCGTTGCCAGAATTCATGTCCAATGCCCCAAGTGATTCAGATGGAGATCTGCCCCTGGCTATTTGGCATCTTGAGAGATTGCTTGAATCTTGACTTGACTTCCCCAGGCGTGCTGGATAGTGACGTGTCATGCCCCCTTGTTGATAGGAGATTTGTCAATGGAAGTGCCATCCTTTTTGAAGTGATTTTGTTTACTGAGAGGGTTTTTGTTCATCGGATATTCGTTGTGTGAATTTCTCCGCTGTCAAACAAATAGCCAAATACAAACAGTGATATTCAAATAATGCAAAGTTTATGCTTGTCTTGAAGTTTTGAAAAATGCGTTTTTTAGCAGAAAACTTTTTATAAGATAAATTTAACACAAGATTTAGGGCAAAGCCTTACAGGAGTCGGGATACCTTTTGCAACCGTATGCTTTCGAACTAACCCATGCTTCAGTTAGGACTTTTGAAGGGTTGTAACGTGGCTTGGTTCACAGTTTAAGAAACAAAGGATAAAGGCTCAAAGTATATTTGTACCCACCCGCTCTTCGTGATGTTCTTCAATCCTAAACTCAGTTAATTGTGCATTTGAACTCCAAATGAGTCTGGAACGACGTTTTTGGTGATGGTTCACACAAGTTGGATTTGTTGGAAGGCAGTCATCATTTTTTTGCAACATTTTTCATGTTGTCGAGGATTTGTAATGACCTTGTTCTTTTGATTTATTATCCCTAATTTTTGCCTGACTGTTTCTGTTTTCGAGATTACAGTCAGCGGGATGCCCCAGCTTTCTTAAGCCTCCTTCATAGGTTTTGGCTCAATGGGCTTTTTATTTTGAGAGATTGACTGCCTATGAGATAAGGAACCACCACTGTCTTTTGATTCCAGAGGAATGCTTTTAATGTCGTTCGTTGTATTATGAACTGAGAGTTTTGTGACTTCAATGCGCATCTTTTGAATTAACTGAGAGACTACCCTGCCCCAGGCTTAAATCAAAGGTTTCAATTTGTTTAAAACAGAAAACTCCTACTTCTTTGGCTCGAAGGGGTTGACTAGGGATTATCTTCCTTATAACTCCAGTGTTTAGGATTTGAAAGAAATGCCTGTACATCATCAGCAAGGTCTGTCCAAAAGCATACTATATGAGATTATGGCATTGTTTCGTCATCCTCCCTCTAAAGGCTTGTAGCTTTTAGCAAGAGTTGAATGTCATAAAGTGAGTAAAAAGCATAGTTTAAATGAAAATGATTGGATCAAATCAAGACAAACATATGCAATGCATTAATGAAACAGAGTTTGACATTAACAGATAATTGTTTGAATAACAAAGAGATTACAACTTGAAAATTCAAATGAACAAAAGGCCCTCTCTTGTCAGAACTTGTCACTTCAAATGGTGAGCCTTGGAGGGATGGTAGAAGAACTCAGCCTGACCATCTTGTGTGAATTCCAATGCCCCTTCATCAATCAGGTCTTGAATTTTGTTTCTCAACGCCCAACAGATGTTAGTATCATGCCCCGGGCTGTTGGAGTGATATGCACATCTTGCATCAGGATTGTACTTTGGGGATATGCTGGGATTCTTAGGAGGGTCCCTTAACGTCACCAGATTCAGTCTTAACAGGTGTTGTAAAGCTTGAGACAACGACATGTTGATCTTGGTAAATTGCCTCCTGGCCATGTTTGGCTTACTCTGATCAAACCATTGTTCTTGGCAAGGTATTTGTTGGACCTGTGAGGTAGTAACAACTTGGAGAGGTCTATTTTTCACCATACCAAACTCTTGTCTTCTTGGAGGCTGATTAATGATTTGATCCCCAGCCTCGACCATTTGCTTCATACTGTTGTATCTGTCTTGATGAAGCTGGTTGATAATAGTTCTCAGCTCTTCTTGTTCTCGAGCTAAGCCTTGGATAAGAGCCATCTGCCCCAACATCTGGGTTTTCATGGTACTGAACTCAGCCTACAGTTGTTCCAGCCGTTCGTCCCTATTGTCTTCAGGACTTTTCTTGACCAAATTCCCCATGAGGAGTGTTCTCAATTCTTCCTGCCCCTTGGATAGGTTTAGGAAGATTTCCTTGAGCCGAGTCTCTTGAGTATGAAGATCTTGGTTGTCTGGTTGGAAAGCCATTGCTGAAATAAACAGCGAGAACATGAGAGACCTGTTATGCAATGATATGTGTGATATATGTATGCAATGTTTTCAAGGATCTCGCGGGGGAAACAAGAAACTGTTAGAATCTGAATTTGGTAGCTTGATTGAAGGAACTTCATGTTGCTGAGAGTCCTTCTTCAAGAGTCAAGCTCACCATATCGAGTGGGTCATAGCCCCTGACTCAAGTTATCATGCTTGGATTTCTAGACAACCTTGGCTAGAGGAAAATAAATCCCCTTTGCCCCTTGCTAGACTTTTGATTTACCATAACCTGCATCACAGACCCTTGAGATCCTTGAAATGGTTAAGGAAATGTTAAGGTATGATGTTATGATGTGTATGCTATGCGTTTAAGCACAAGTGTGAGGTGATGTAAGTAAGCCCTGCAATAAATCCAAAATATTGGATAAGGACTGTAAACAAAACCTGCAAGGAAATCATGTTGTCAGATAACAAGAATGTGCAAGTAGTTCAAGTTTGAAGGCACACAAGTCACACATAAGAGCCCTTAGATTTCAGGCTTGCATGAGGTTTCATAGGTAAGTACCCTCTTGAGTTTAGTTGGCTCAAAACCTGTCCTATAAATAGTAACCGGGTTCTAAGGAGCTCAATATCATTGGATTGTTTTCTATGTTCATCGTTTTGGTTTAGCCACTGAACTAGCGACCAAAATATTCCAAGAAAACAATCCTCAATGAGTGTAGTATCGAGTATCTACCAACTTCGGACTGCACCAAAGTCGGTTATCTCACTACCCCTAAAAAAGGCCAAGATGGTCAAGTAAGGTTCTAAGGTCAATTGATGCTTCACGACACCACGCGGCGGCCCCGTACTCTCCTTGACTTAACTCAAGGGTTACCGGTACTCACCAAAGTGCCACATCAACGTAGCTACTGTTTCAACCATGTCGGTATACCCCGCACAGTTCCCTCACAATTTATTGCTACTTACCTAAAGGGTATCCCCAGATCCGGGTTAGGATCTATAGAACTCCGATACAAACCCATAAAATTTAAAGCATACAAAGCAATACAATTGAAAACGCAAGTGATCTAATCCTAAGGTACACCTCGCTTATAATGAATCCTCAGCAGAGTCGCCAGTTCTGTGATCGGTGGGAATGAGAACTGACTGTTTTTTAATGCTGGTTCGCGTTTGCGTTTGTTTTTGCAAAGTGTCACGGTAAGCAAGAGTCGCCACCGTCTTTTATTTTATCCAACAAGGAAAGGACAAAAGCACAGAAAAATTCCTTTTCGAGATTTTTCTCGGGTTCGGGAGGTAGATTATAGAAAGGGAAGGTATTAGTACCCTTTCTATCCGTGGTTATCCACGGGCTCTTAGGTACTTGCTCACTATGTTTTCAAAAGTTTGCTTTTCTTTGTGTTTGTGGGTTTTGAAAAGAGTTTTGTTTTGTTTTTGAAGAAAGTGTAAGTGCGAAAAGTTTTGTTTTGTTTTTTAAAGGAGCAAGTACTTAAGAACCTCTACCTACTCAAAAAGGAATTAAATTGTGCTAATGTCCTTTAGACAATTCTATCCCACTATTGAGGAGTAGGTAGCATCGTCGTTGGAGTTTTCGGGTCAATTCGATTTAAGGGACGTGTGGTCACTAAAGCAATGTTAGGATGCTTTAGCGGTAACCCTAATGTCTTAGATCATTTTTATCGAGGCAACCGTTTCGAGGCAACTTTGATCTTTAGACATGAGGGAGACCTCTAAGACTTCCTATACTCAATGACCACACTTGAGGCAGCCAAGTGAGGTATACCCTAAGAGTGACATGTGCGAGTGTATTGTTTTTTCAGTTATATTATCTTTGCATGTCATGGTGAGCTACTGTTGATTTTAAGTTTAAGAGTTAATCTTGTCATCCAATCCTAGTTAGCATACATCTAAGCAGTTAATATATGTACAGGAATTTAAAGTGCAGAAATTGTAAATCCTACGTTATTACAAGGCTTCGGGGGATTATTTACATGTCCAAAAATTGAGGGAATAAAAAGCAGTAAAGTAAGAGTCTTAGTTTAAGCTATTACAAACCAATAAGCGGTTACAATAAAATAAACGCGCGCGAATCTGAACATAACCTCTAAAAATCCTAAGAATAAAATCTTTTTGTTGTTTTATTTTATTTTGGGAAAATGATCTAAATCTATTTAATTTTAGTTTTTTTTGAGAAAATGTTTAAGATAATTAAAAGATTAATTGACAAAGTTAATTTAATAGAAAAAACTAGCCTAATGTTTTTGTGGTTTTCTTATTTTAATGTTAATTAAAAAGATAAAAAATGTCAATGAAAACAAAAATAAAATACAAGGGGGACCCTTCGATCCAGGGAAAAAAAGGAGTTTCGACCCAGGGAGGGGATGGAAGCTTCGATCCAGAGAGGGTCATGGTCCTTTCGATTGGGCCAGACAGTAAGGCGTGAGTAGCCTTCGATCCAGGGAAGGGGAGTTCCCTTCGATCCTGGGAAAAATGCCTTCTTCGATCCAGGAGGACTGTGGGAAGCTTCGACCAGAGAAGGTGTCTCCTTCGATCTGGGATGCTACACCTGCAAAAGTATGTTAGCAAAATAAAATGCAGGGCCTGGGTATTGAACCCCAGGCCCTTCGATCCTGCGCTTGCTGGGTCTCTTCAGGCTATGTCTGCAGCAAGTGTTAGCAAACGATGGACATGGCCTGGGTGCCAAACCCAGGCCTCTTGATCCTGTCTAGGATATAAAATCGAAGGTAACAACCAATATGGATGTATTGTGCAAATATGAAGTTGGATAGTTTACCCTTTCTTACCAGCAGATTGGAATTTTAATTTGAGCGCTTCCTGGATGTAGGCACCTTCGATCTGGGCACTTCCTGGATGTAGGCACTTTTGATTTGGGATTTCTGGGCGTGGAGATGTTTGCTGAATGGTTGCTTTGGCCTAATGCTGATGACTTTTGGCAGCGTAACTCCAATGTTTTTTGTTCTCCTGTTGTGTGTTTTTTCGTGTATAATTTCCGTGTGTCCTTTTGCAACATTTGTTATTTCTTTATATAGAGAGGGTGGAGGGGACAGGAAGACAAAGGTTTAAATGACTTTGATTATGTGTTTGACAGCCATGAATGAGAATTTGTAACGTTGATTATGTGTTTGAAAGCCATGAATGAGAGTTTGTAACGTTGGCTAAACACATGGGATCTTGTCCCTTTTTGAATTTTGAATGATATGTAACTGGCCTTCGAATGCTCCCTTTCGAATGGGCTGATAACCTCCTTCGAATGCTCCCTTTCGAATGGGCCGATGGCCTCCTTCGAATGCTTTTCGAAAGCTTCTTCGAATGGACCCTTTGAATGCTTCTTTGAATGGATCTTTTTAGAATTCCAATCGAAGGACACTGCTATAATGCCAATCGAAGTACTTGTCCATAATGCCAATCGAAAGGCTCCTTCAGAATACCAATCGAAGGGTCTTTCAGAATGCCAATCGAAAGCCTTGACATAATTCCAATCGAAGTGCTTGCAGAATGCCAATCGAAAGGCTCTTTCAGAATACCAATCGAAATGCTCCTTCAGAATACCAATCGAAGGGTCTTTCAGAATGCCAATCGAAGTGCTTGTCCATAATGCCAATCGAAAGGCTCCTTCAGAACACCAATCGAAGGGTCTTTCAGAATGCCAATCGAAATGTACTTAAAGCACCACTCAAAAATTTTCCTTTTCCTTAGGCAAGAGTTTGTGATCAACCATGCAGGGGGAAGACTTTGGGAAACATGAGAGGGCAAATTTTGGGGTGCAACACCTAGGCTCTGACCGACTTCGTCGCGGAGATGACGACTCATAACCCCTCCACAGGGAAGGAGCACAAGTGGACCATTTTGTGGACGGAGCCTCCAGCTCGACGGGGATTGGAGCAGGAATTCTCCTTGAAAACGAGGAAGGCGTCGTGATCGAACACTTTCTCACTCTCTCCTTTCCGACCTCAAACAATCAGGCAGAATACGAGGCGTTGCTCACAGGATTGAGGCTAGCCGAAGATCTCGGCGCACGAGAAATACACATTTTTACTGATTCCCAACTTGTCGCATCTCAAGTTCAAGGGGAATACCAGGCTAAGAATAACAGCCTCATTGATTATTTGAACTTGGTCAGAGAAAATATGAAAAAGTTTGACCTGACATAAATCACACACGTACCACGTGAATAAAACACATGGGCCAACATACTTTCAAAGCTCGCGAGTACAAAGAATAAGGGCGAGAACAAACCAGTCATGCAAGAGTCCCTGTCTCGCCCGAGCATTAAAAGGTCCACGACTCTACTCGAAGTGAATGCCATCGAGGACAGCTCATGCTGGATGACCCCAGTGTTCAATTTTCTAACAAAAGGGGAGCTTCCTCTAGACCAAAGGGAGGTAGCTGCAACCAAACGACGAGCATGCTCTTATGTGGTGCTCGGGAACAAGTTGTATTGCCGTGGATTCTCCATCCCACTCTTGAAGTGTGTTTAAGAATTCGTGGTTCCCGAGATACTACGAGAAATCCACGAAGGAATCAACGCCCAACACCTGGGCAGAAGGTTCCTAGCACAAAAGGCACTGCGAGCAGGGTACTACTGGCTGAACATGCAATAAGACGCCAAAGAGCATGTCAAGAGGTGCGACAAGTGCCAAAGACACGCTGACATGCACCTCGCACCCCCACACGAGCTAAATATGCTATCGTCCCCATGGCCATTTTCCTGGTGGGGAATGGACATCCTCAGACCGTTCGCGCAAAGAACATACCAAAACAAATTTCTCATTGTGGCCGTAGACTACTTCACCAAATGGATATAGGCCGAAGCCCTAGCAAAAATCACCTCGCACAACATTCTCTATTTCTACAAATGAAATGTGCTCGCCCATTTTGGGATACCACAAACGCTCGTCACAGGAAACGACACAGTTAACCGGTCAAGGTTTCCAAAGCTTCATTGCCAAACTCGGCAGCAAGCAACATTTTACCTTAGTTGAACACCCTCAGACCAACGGGTAAGCCGAAGTCGCAAATAGGGTCATCTTGCAAGGACTACACATCGTCCTATGGGCTTATCGAACAACTCCCCATTTGACAACGGGCGATACGCCATTCCGACTAACCTACGACACTGAGGTCGTCATCCCGATAGAAATCATGGAGCTATCTAGGTGAACTGAAATTACCCTCGACGAGTAGATGAACGATGAGGCCCTCAGAGATGAGCTCGACCTTGTTGAATAAATTCGATCAAGAGCATCTCTTCGTGAGGCCACGCTAAAACAGCAGGTAGCCCTACGCCATGACAACAAAGTCATAAAGCGCAAATTTCAGGCCGAGAGCCTAGTCTTGCAAAGAAACTAGAAGGATTGCCGCGAAGGGAAGCTGACCGCAAACTGGGAGGGGCCTTACCGCATCCAAGGAGCTACGGTTACCAGAGCATATTGCCTCGAGCAATTAAACTAAGAACCACTACCCCAACCCTGGAATGCTGCGAAGCTAAAACAATATTATAGCTAGGTCCCTCACCTGCTGAGGACTTTTGCTGTCGAATATTCCTCTTCAACCGATGAAGGGATAAGCTCAACCACATAGGCGCGTCGAGGTACGGATGCAACCTTCAAGCATTAACAAAAGGCGATATTTTGTTCATCTGATGAGAAAATTCTAAGCCCGACAGGGACACCTCGATCGAGCTCTGATGTCGAAGTTTCCAACCTTGCAGAACACCTAGCTCGCGATAGGCAGTTCACACCACGAGCGTAGGATCCCGACCGCGATCATATGCTCGTTCCGCGGATCCCTACTCCTCCCCCTCGACACATTTCAACATGTGCCAAATAAATATTAGGGTCGAGCACACATCTCCACGTGGAAAATATGAAATTCGTGGAAAAGTTATAACGGCCACAACAATGGTCGAGCATATACTTCCACACAGGATATACAAGTATTCATGAAATAACCAAGTCAAAAACAACGACAATAAAAATAACAATAAGCTGGAAATAACAAAGATAGACATCAAAACAAAGCGAAATAATTATCAATGGCGATCACTTGGGTCGAATATGTTTGAATATTAGAAATATTACGGGCACACAAGCATAAATACAAATAAGATGAAAAAACAAAGATGTTAATCACTCCCCGGAGTACTCACTTCAACCTCGGGAGAGTCAGGAGGAGGAACCACCCGACCATCAATCACCTGGGACAGAACCCCGGTTCCTTCAGTATTTAACCCTGGTTCCTTCAGTGTTTAACCCCGGGTTCAGCACAGACAGTTGATTCACGACAGATTCAAAGCCGTTCGCCAAGGTGTCAATGTAGTCCGACTCTAGGATTTAAATCCGAGCAATAAAGTCGGCACGCGTGTGAAAATCAGCTACCCCCTCAAGTTCACCCTCTGGGGGCATCATAACAGCCTTCAAATCTGTAACCTCCTTCTCCAGCCGTTGGTTATCACTCTCCAACCGTTCCTTATCAAGTTGGAGGTAGTCTTTGTCCTCGATGGCTTTCTCGACTCTCTCCTTCTCCCCTACCAGCATGTCGGCCTGCTCGCGAAACATTTCCTCGCTTCGTTCAAGAGCGGTCTTCAACTTGTGTATCTTTGTCACAAGATCTGACTTCTCCGACTCCAGTTCCTTGACCCGATTGGAGGAGTCAGACCCTTCCCCCTCCAGAACAACGACCATTTCTGCCATCTTCACCACCCCGACCATGCTGGTAGTGAGGTGCTTCCTTCGACCTTCCTTATCAAGCCGCCTGATGATGTCAGACTCATTATCGGACACGGTCAAGGGGAAATCCTAGAAGAAGTCTTTCTCCACAAAGCATGGTGGTAGGCTGAAGGCCTGGGCAATCGCACCTCCATTCGTTACATCAGCGTGTCCACCTTCTGGACGACTCCGCTTCTTGCTCAACAACACAGCTTGCCGCTCGGCATCGCGAGAGCCCGAGGACTCACTAAATCCTTCCCTGGTCTGCTTGGGGGTTGAACCCATGCACGTAGCTTGATGAGGTTTCACCAATCTCTTGTGGCTCTTTTTCTCCCGAGTCAGCTTCAGCAATCTCTCGCAACGCTCCTTTATGTGACCTGCAAAAACAAGGAAAGTGTGTCTGGGTTAGCATCATCGAAGAAACAAAAGAAGGCAAGTAATATAGTAAAAGTAAGCAAAAAACCTAAGAGATCCACAACCTGCCCGTAAGATTGACACTCGACGAGCGCCTTAGTATTGATCATATGCGCTTTGAACTCAGATCGCCGTCTTTTTCGAGGATGTCGTAACCTTATCGCGTGACCCACCTGGCAGGGAAGAAACCATCAACAAATCGATTGAGGATGCCACATGCCTCTTCGTCTTTGGCGCTCATACTGTCGGAGGAAGTGTGGTAATATCCAGGACCGTGGTCGTAGTGGGCCGAGCACCAGTGGATGGGAAACCTCTAAATCCTCCTGATCTCTGGATTACCCTCGGCGTCACAGATCGGCTCTCCATCCTCATCCACGACGGAAGCAGGTTTGAACAGGGAATCCAAGGTTGTTTGAGAAGAGGGTTGCAAGATGTACCACTTATCCTTAAAATCACGGACAAAATCCATATACATCCTGAACAACCTCTTAGACTGTTTAAGGGATACCCAACTATATTTCCCTCCCCGAGACTGTCGTTGTAGGTGAAAAACCCTGAAGAAAAAGGGAATGATCGCCTCGATTCTCAAGAACCGACATGTAAGTTTGAATGCTTGAATAAAAGCAATACCGTTGGGATGAAGCTGAGAGGGTGTCAAGTTCAAGTGATTGAACACCCCCATTTGTAAGTCATTGAAGGGAAGTCAAAGTCTCAGGTCTTTAAACACGACTTCGTACATAGGGAAGGCATCTTGGGTTAACTCCAAGCATATGCGAGCATCTTGCGTTGGCCTCATGACTTTGAAATTTCTTTGAAAACCCTCCTAGCCGCCATACTCGACGACTGTATAGGCTTGCCTTCTGGTGTGACTATAGATCGAGGCTATCCCTCGGGGTTCCGCACCAACCCAATCCAAAGTAGGATCATCAACTGTGTCGACCAAATTGATGCTCTCCTCGACTCACTGGTTCCTTCGGTGTCCACATGCTCCAATGAATCGGGAGTGTCGGCCATTTACCTGCAAAGCATAGGAAACCAGTGAATTCGACAGCAAATCCAAATCCACCTTTCCACGACGCAGATGAAGAGGCTAAGCAACGCCCAAACCAAGTCGAAATTCATTCGTGCAGAAAGGGGGAATACATGTCTCTCGACCGTTCCATGAAAATCTTGCCAAGTCTTATAAGATCACAACAATCGAAAGGATGAACATTTATGCGAATACACCGGGCACATGAGGAGTGAGGCGTGCAAAACATGAATTTAGCGACCAAACTCATGAATTCACTGGGGGTTGCAGCAATTTTAGATGCAAAACCTATGATTTTCACGGGGACATAGGGAGACCATGGGGAAGATTCATCTAAGTACCGGTGTGAAGATGGATCTCCCGGGCATAATCACGAATTATACGCCTAAACACATGGATCCCCCGGGAAAAACCCCCAGTTATGAAGTTCTACTACTAAAACAGCATCAAAACCTATCTATATACAGTGCATCACAGAAAAGGTACTTACTTGAAGAAGGATAGATGAAGAACAACGATGCTGGATAAAGAACAAGTGGTAGATGAAAGATACACGGCGGGTTGCGCGGTGGCGTCAGCAATCACAGAGGAAGACACAACGCTAGCAGCAGGGAGAATGGAGAGCGCGAAAATATGAAAGTAAATTATTATCCTTGGAGCCCTATTTATAGAGTTGACGTGGAATGTGAAATGTCGCGTCGGTAAGCTCATAAGCCATCTTTCTCCTCGACACCTACACGCTTAGTCAATGATGATCCCTATTTCCTAGGCCATCATTGCTATCCCAAAGGTCACGCCACGTGTCTGACAAATGCACTACCTCCTCCCTGCGAGTCGAGTAACAATTAGAACGAAGCCACCTCGAATCCTTGTCGAACTACACTCGAGTAAACAATGTACCAACGATACTCTCTATCATTTAATGAAAGCCCCGCGTCGAGCAGCGCACCTCGCGAAAGAACAAGCTGGACATTAAGTCATAACTCCATCAGGAGCAACGACTTGGGGGGCTCCTATTCTGGATTGGGCCTGCCCTTGGCCCAACTCCATGTGAGGCCCAATCTAATTGTATTGTCCAAGACATGTTGGTCGATTCTGCCCTTGATATAGACGGGTAGCAACTACTCCCCGCGAGGAGACCCAACTCACAGCATGGGGAGAAACCCAGTTATTCTCAGGAGGATTATTGCTTGTCAGGAGGACCTCGAGGTCTCGCTCCAATCCTTCCCTCGACCATAAAGGTCCTATCACACGACCTCACAGTCAGTAGGAGCATCCATGACAAGCAGAAGCACCTCGCGAGTATCTTCCTCGTAGGGATGACTATCAACATCTCCGAACATCACGAGTCTTCGTGGTCCTGGAAAGATCGCATCCATATCCACCGGATCTTGCAGAACAAGTCATCCAGGTAGGGGATCACATGCAGATCCTCACTACTCACGTAGTACCTGGTAGTCTTCACGTTGGGCCTGCTTAACCAGCCCAATGGGGAGACCTTGGTCCAGCATTGGAGGCTATAAATATCCTCTCTTACGAGAGGATCAGGTATTGAACATCTCTTACTCACATACTTGTTCGTTCATTCCGGAACTTACTTTGGCATCAGAGTGTCTTGTAGGTACCTCCCCCCACCTCACTATCAACTTCTGCTCGAACTATTTGTGACGGTTCATTCTGATCAGATACGATCAAATAATAATAATAATAATAATAATATTTACGTTTGCCTGCCTTGAAATTTGGAGCATATGGATAAAGGTCTTGCAATGGATTCAAGTTCAGCACCTGCCAATAAATTAGAAGGAGGAATTAGAGTGGTTGGTTTAAAAGTGTAAAGATAAAGGTTGGAGAAACACGATTCTCAAGTAGTGTGTTGAAACTGAAATGATTGATAACATTTCGAGGTAGAGAAATGAGAAAGTATATGGAAAAGATGTTAACAAGAATAAGATTGACATAGATATAATATACACTATTATATATAAGAGATGGGTTAACAAGAATATTAGAAAACAGTTAGCCAATGTTATGATACAGTGGCTTTTCGTATTTTATTTTATGGTTGTTTTGATTTTGAGACGAGATCGCCTTTTATATTATATTTTTTTGAATTAATATATCTTTTGATTCAAATATAATAATAACAATAATAATAAGTAGTTTTGGAAAATTGAAAATATACAAAAAAATCGTTTAAAATAAAATAAAATATTCAATGAATGTAATCAAAATAATATATTTTTAATATATTTATAGCACTTTTCAGGTATATACTTTACAAAAAATTGTTTTCTTAATTAAAAAACAATGTCTTGTTTTTAGAAAATACATAAAAAATACTACTATTTTCAAAATTTATTAATTTATTTAAAATATATAATAATTTATATTTAATATTTAAATTAATTGTTTATATATTTGAATGATTTAAGGGAATAAATGATGGTTATTGGTTGACCCTGAAAAATTAATTTATCTATCATCATCCATTTCCTCTATTTTTATTTCAAAATTAAAATTATTTTAATCATATATAGTTATATATGTGCCAATACATACACTTATTTTAATCATTGATAAAAGATAAACCCTAATCCCCATAAAGATATCTAGAGGCAATAAATATGACCGAAACGGCACCGGATAGTTTTCAATTTAGCTTCGTTATGAAGTTAATTATCGCGCCCAAGACATTTGATATTTAGCCCTAAATTTCAGTAGGCAGAATATGCAAAGAACAATATTTGCCACTGACATATACTCATATAATAATCGCATCCCATTCTGTTCTTTGTCAATATCTTCTTTCTTTTCTTAATTTTGTCTCTAACTAGGTGATTTCTCCAGCACGTCTTCTTGTTGAAATAAACTTCATTTATTGCCTTACACCGAACATATTACAATTTTCAATTTCAATTCTCTATTATATTTCAGGATCTGACTGCTTTTTGTTAATCTGAAGTGTTCTCAATCTGGTTTTTGGAATGAATAATTTGAGGTTTGCAGATTAAACAATTAGATCTCCAATTTGAGGGAATTTAAATAGTTTGTTTCGATTTTCTAATTTTTCTAGGTTTTAATTATCTTGTGTTTGCATTAAAAAAAATTAATCAAATTCTGCTGATCTTGTGTTTTTTTTTACTGAAGATCTGGCCGACGTGTTATGGATCAGTGTACTAAAAATGCAGTAGAATTTTTAAAAGAAATAAAGGGTAGATTAACTCAAGATAAGTATGATAAGTTTGTGAAAGCGTTCAAGGATTATAGGGCACAAAGGTTTGATCATGTGGTTCCCAAATTTTATTTCTTTGTTAATATTGTGAAAGGGATTCCAATTAATTGTTGATCCTAAATCCTAATTTTATTTCTTTGGTACATTTGTAGGATTGAGGTTTTTGATCTTATGGATAAAATGAAGAAAATATTCGAAGGTCAAAGAGATTTGATATTGAGATTAAACAACTTTATGCCAATTGGATATGAAGTCGAACTTCCATTGGAAGATGAACAATCTCTGCCAAAGAAGCATGTCAAATTGGAAGATGCTACACGTTTTTTGAATAAGATAAAGGTATGAGTCTTGTTTGAGTTTTATACACTCTTCATCAAGATTTATTATTAACGTGTGATTATTTTTTTTAGGCTCAGTTCCATGGAGTTGATTATCACACTTACACGTCATTTATGAAGATATTAATCATGTACTATAAGAAAAATAAGTCTTTCGCTATGGTCTGCAAAGAGGTATTTTTGTTGAATTTAATTATGCCTTTGAATCATGTTATAGTCATCATATTCCTTTGTTTTTTTTTTTTTTGATAATTTATTCCTTTTTTTTGTTGTTAATTTCACATAAGTCTATTTATTTAAATGCTTGATTTGTCATAATTGAACCTCTGCAGGTTACTACACTTTTGCAAGGCCATCCTGACCTTCTTGATGAGTTTTATCATTTTCTTCCAAAGGCTATTTCTGGTCATTATGTTGCTGCTAGGAATGTTGTGCGTCGAGATATATAGGAGATCTCAATACTAAATTTGTGGTAGATTTTTTTTTATAATAAATTTTGGTGAATTTAATAAAGTATAAGGAATGGATTTTAGTTATGAGGAGATAATTGAAACTTTATTGGAAAAATCCAATGTTATAGATTTGTAAGGTTTGAAAAACAATTCAATAAATTTCGTCCTTAGATAATTTGGAATAAAAACTCGGTACTTTATTTATGAGATTTAAAGACAAATTGACGGAGGGTTTTAATGCAACCAGGACAATTGAATGAATATATTTACCATGATCTATAACATTAGCATGCTTTTTTTTTTCAAATCCATGTGTGACTTTAGCAGGCAATACAATGCACAGGTTGACACAACAGTCATTCATTCATTTGCATTGCATGTTAAGAGATTGTGAGCATTTCAACTGCTCTAACCGGTTAACACGGGGTGTAACCGGTTACAGTTATAAAAAATAAGTTAATAAATTGAAGAAAAAATATTTTTGGAGTTAGTGTAACCAATTATGTATTTGTAGTAATCGACTACGGCTGTTAGTTAATTTATGTTATTTAGCTGTTGTAACCGATTACAGGTTTTGTGTAATCAGTTATGTTACAAGTCTGAGTTTTTTCTTTTTCACTTATTTTATTTGATGTTTTGTATCCCAATCACTTGTATATATAAAGACCATGGCTGTCAACTTCATATCATGCGTCAGAAGCATAACACACCACTTGAATTCGCAATTGTCTAAAAGCATAACACACCACTTGATCATTATGCATCAACACACCACCTAAACTCATATTCAAAGCATCACAATATACTACAAATGACTCGTTCGGATTTTGCAAGATCAAAATTGGGGCAGTATCTTAAGTTCTATAAGACTCTCTTCACAATGCACACTCCACACAAAAGCTTGACCATTTCGAGACAACTGAGTCAAATGCAACACCAACTTAGAGAAGCCTTCAATGAACCTCCTGTAATAACCAGTCAATCCCAGAATACTGCTAATTTTGGTAACAGACTTCGACGCCTCCCACTGCATTACAAAGTCGACCTTCAACGGGTGATCGCGACTTTATCGTCTAGATTAATCGGGAGACTGCAAGTATACAGCCCTATCGCGTAGTTTTAAAAGATATCGAACCTAAGGGACTATAAATCGAACTAACGTAACCTAAACTACTGTGTAAAGCTATAGCCATCGAATAATTAATTAGGGGGATTTTTGGGTAATAAAACTTAATTCTAATTGAAATAATAATAATGCGAATATCGGTATGTACTTCGTTAACACTAAAGAATCCGGCTTTCCACTGGCTTATTTTCTAAAAAATGATAATAATATCTTTTTCAGCAAAAAGTATTTATTCAAAAATCTATTCTCAAACTTTCGCTCTATTGAAGTAAATTATAATTTTAAACTCTGATGTATGCTTTCGCTATCCCATTGATTTTAAAATTACTTTTTGAAAATAAATAAAGTTTAATTAGTTTTAAAACGCTGTCGTAGTCTTTAAAAACAATACCTAGTATCTACTATCTGATTTTAAACCTCAAACTGTTGCTCTATTGGTTTCTAATCTTAGTCAGTTTATTAGCCTCAAACTTTCGCTCTGTTGGTTTCTAAACCTTTTTTAACAAAATAAATTAGATAACTAAATCAGAAAAAGTGTTTATTTTATAAAATATAATCAAGCCTGTTTGTTCCGGATCTATTCAAATTAACTCGTTACATACCGATATTTAAATAATTTAGCCAGACATACTCATAAAAGCAGACATGAATACATTAAAGGAATTAACATTCGTAAATAAATTCATGGCTAAATAAATATCTCTCATGCAAATAATTAATAAAATAAATTAAAGCGATGTAAATAAGAAACCTGAATTAAATAAATGCTGGAAATAATTCTTGAAGCTTGAATCAATTCGTACAAAATCCCGGTTCTTCAACAGAAATAAAATTTAAGTATTTGAAAAGGAACTGGCTGGAAAATAACTGCTGGAAACTGAATTACAATGGAAAATAATAATGCGGGAAGGTAAATTCTGAAACTGGAAAATAAATGCTAAAAACGGCCCCCTGATTTTGATTTCCTGATGTCCTTTTATAGTGGTAGAATGTAACCACGTTTTGAGATATTTTCGTACCACTTTTCCCCAAATTTCTCGTTCTAACTGCTTTGAGTGGAGGTGGTCGTCCCGAGATTTACTCATCCACTTGACCACGTTGAGACGGGCGCCTCATGTATCATCCTAGGGCCTACGTGGCAGTTGAGACGGACGCCTCCCACTAAGGGGAGGGTCCGAGGCGGGCGCCTCAATTGTAGGAGAGGAGTTGAGACGTGCATCTCACTCTTGCACGTGCCTTTAGGGCTCTCTTGCTTGCGTGGGCCTGATTTCGTTTGGGCCCAGTTTGGAGATAATAAACCTTTTGATCCATCATTTTTGCTTTGCACACCCCTTTTCTTCATTTCTTGCATATTTAGTCCAATAACTCTCTTAATTTCTTCACTTTGCTCAATTTGTCTAATTAAAATAAAATACCTGAAACAATAAAAATACCGGCGTAATATGGAAATAAAATGAAATAATTAAATAAAAATACTAACATTATTTATGAAAATTAAATCAAATATACTATATAAAATTGTGTTATCAAACTCCCCTATACTTGAACCGTTGCTTGTCCTCAAGCAAAAGTAAAAAAAAAAAAAAATGAAAATCACTGACGCACAGTTAAACACAGATATAAGAACATACATCACTTCGTACCAGGTTGCAAGTTGAATTTTTCGTTAGAGAATTTAAGTCGAACTTAAACACCAAAGTTACCGTAGGAACACTGGACAACCCCATTTAAGCAGACCAATTTAAGTCATGTCATTATAGCTTAACCTAATACTACGTTTTATTTCACCCGTTTTCATTCTAGTGCAATCACATTAAGCCCTTTACCTTACACGCACATAGTGGAGTAACTGGTTAGTGAATTTGATCTTAGTAAGCCAGCTAGGAGTTCTGGTAATTTAATCATATGGTACTCCCTTTTTCCAATTAAAAATTGCGGGGGATCGAACCGTAATTCGCCCTACCAAGTTCAGCACCAGGGACCACTGAACCAATTTATAATGGATTATTTTGCATTTAAATTTATAGTTTCTGCAACTGTTGGATTAAATGATCTGGTAAGGACCATCTAACTTAATAAGTGCATCTTCAGATAAAAGCAATTTCTTAAGAATATTTGATCAATCACTTATATTCATCAGCTCTCCACGTAGTTTGTGTTTATGGCGGTGCCGACTGCTTAATAAACTACTCGAGGCTAATCTAAAACTAAGTTTTAAAGGTTTTGGTATAATAAGTACTTAAATCGATCCAACACATCGGGGGTTTTGAAGTGTTAAGACGATAGCAATTTTGCTAAGTTGCTCTGTGATACGGTGGGAGAACTGACTAGGGTTTTGCGTTTGTTTTCGCAAATGTTTCGGTTGAGCAAGAGTCGCCACCGACTTTTTATTTTATCCTAAGGAAAGGTTTAAAAAGCACAGCAAAAACCTTTGAGATTTTTCTTGGGTTCGGGGAGTAGATTATAGAAAGGGAAGGTATTAACACCCTTTCTATCCATGGTTATCCATGGGCTCTTAGGTACTTACTTAGATCAACTTGCCTTGGTTTTCAATTGTTTGAAATGGTGCTTGATGTGTGGTTTTGAAAATGTTTTGAAAAGATGCCTTGTATAGGCTACCCTTGTAACAATTCTTTACTCGAATATTTTACAAAAGGTGTTTGGTCTTTTAAAAAGATGTTTCAAGGTTTTTGAAAGTTTGTTTTGAAAGTGTTTGTGAAGTTTGTTTTGAAAATAGGCAAGTGTTTTCTTTGCAAATTGGCAAGTACTTAAGAGTTTATCTACCCTAAAGTTTTCTCAAAGATTTTTGTTATGTTTTAAACCTTTTGACAATTTTGTTCCACCATTGCATTTGGTAGACAATCTTGTCTTAGGAGGTGGAAGGGACGGGCGCGAGTCATCGTTTAAACCATAATTGCAATAGTGTTAAATGTCTTTGGGCAATTTCTTTAAAAGGGACTTGATCATTCATTTAGGCAACATTTTGAGGGACTATGATCATTTGATTGTTTGTTCTACCCAAAGAAATTCAACATTCAATATGGCCCAATTTATTTGAAGACAACAAAGTGGAATACCCTAGGGGTGCAAGTGTGAGATATATTGTCCATTTTCCATGCTTTTTTTGTCTTGTATTAGGTCAAACTACTTTTGTTCGTTTTATTCGCATACAAACCCTAATTCTAGCATAGTATGTTTAGAAAGCATTAAAGTGCGAAATTTAAATTCCTACACTATTACAACACAATAATATGGGGAGGGGGTACAATGTTTCAAATGGGGTATATTTAGACAAGAATTTAAACCTAACTATTACATCATTTTCTTTGAATATTTACAAGACAAATAATTGTATAATTAAATGGAAATTGAAATAAATATGCAAAATGTAAAAAGAATTTTTATGTGTATGGGAAAAAGAATATTATTTATGTGAAAATAAAAAGAGAAATAAAAAGGTATTATTTTTGGAGTATTTTCAAATTTAGGGCAAAACCCTAATTTTTAACCAAAATGGTATTAGTTATTTAATATTTGTAATATTTACTATTTATATACAAAAAATAAGATAAAAATATAATATACTTATAAAAATGTATTTTCAATGTTAAATATTAATAAAAATAAAAATATATATATTTTGGTATTTTATTCCAAGTATGTTAATGTATAAGTATATTTATTTACATTATTTACAAAATATGTATTATATTAGTAATTTTTAATATTTAATAATAATAATAATAATAAAAAAAAGTATTTTTTCTATAAACTATTTTCAGAAAGTAGAATCAAAATAAAAGTGTGTAAAATGTATTTCCAATATTTAATATTTTAAAAAAAACATATATATTTATTTATTTATGTTCAAACTAAGAGAAAAATCAACTAAATACCTAATAAATTCAAAAATGGTGAGAAAAAATATTTTTAAATTTTTAATATGCTGAGAAAAAATAAATGAGTTAATTAAAAAAAGAAAAAGTCAAAAAACATTAAAAATAAAGCAAATGGGCTCAGGGGGTTCAGAACAAATTGTATGGTGCAAAAAGAAAACACAAAGCAAGCCCAGCCCAATGCAACCTTTCTTCAACCTCTGAACTATGTTATTCAAAAAACGCGCGCCCTGTTCTCAATCTTCTAACTCCTGATTCCTGGCTTATTAATGAAAACTCATAACATAACAAATGTTCAGCATCAAGAGACGAATCCAACCATATGCAGAACTTGATCTAACTCTCTAAGATGAGGGAGAATTTCTTCTCCCCCAAATCCTAACCTAGATTTTCTGCCATTTTCAAACCTCAAATTCTCACAGCTCAAGCAAAAGAAATGAAAAGTAAAAACATGTACATGTTCAGTGGCATGAGTAGAACATTGTTTATTCACAAACTTAGAGCTAATGATGCTTAATAAGAGAGATAGAAGTTCACCAAAATACCTGTTCAGCTGAAGTTCTATCTGGCAATGAGGAAGCTTTCAGTGCAAGGTGATGATTGGAAAAGCTTCCTTGAGGTCCAGGGATGCTATTTCAATGTTTACTTTGTCTTGAAAGCTTTTGAATCGTGCTAGAGCACTTCACCTGCAAAACAAGAAACTGAAAATGGTGGAACTGGTTAGAGGGATTACAGGTCGTGTTTCAAGTCATGGTTAGCTTGCATAGATGCTAGGGAATGTATGTGAACTGGTTTTGGCAAGAGAGCTTGAGGGAAATGGAAGATGGCACTCAAACTGCAGGCCTGGACCTGTTTTTGCAGTTTGAAGATGATTCTGAGATTGGGAGTGTATGAGAGGTGTTAGGGTCGTGCAATAGCTTGGTTGAGATGTCTTGAGTGTGTTTCACAAGTTCACTTAAGTGTTTGCAAGCTGATATGAGAGTTGTCCTAAGTTATGATGTGTTTCTTACACTTTAAGCAAGCAATGGTTACTTTGTGCCTCTAGCCTGTACAGGCCCTCATACTATGCTGCATAATCCCTCCTTGATCAGTGTGATTAACTCATAAACTTGTGCCAATTAGATATGGACTGTACTTCTTGGATTTGTAATTGGACATAAAGCTACCTTTTGCAAAAATGGAAGAAATGCTTTATCTATTTTGGGATTAATCCTTTATGCAATGCTAGAACACAAAGAACATGGCCTTGGCACAAAGAATATGCATTAAATTTATGATTGTTGGATGGTTTAAGTACATGTAATCAAGATATGCAAGCTGAGATTGAAATGCATAGTGTTATGAACATGTACATGGCCACGAACAAAAGTGACTTTTTCCCATTTTGCAAAATTCGATTCTCCCTAACCATGAGGTTGTTTGAGAAGTTCTTGGACATTTTGGAAAGTTTGGAATGTGTACTACAATCCATCTTTGAAGTGCAAATTGAAATTCCAAGTGGAAGTGTATGGAAAATGGCCTTGAAGTTGGGTAGAAAACCTTGTCAAAATAGGTTAAAATTTCACTAAGTTAAGAATGGTTTAGTGCCCTTATTCAAAAATTTGTAACTTGAGATACAAGCCTCAAATGGGAAAACTTTGTGAATAAAAGTTGTAGATTATGCAACAAGCTACAACTTTCATGTTTTGACTTTTGTTTGAATCCAAATGGATCTTGGTGAAAAAGTGGGGCAAAGTTGGGAAAAAATTAGGGTTTTTTATAACTTAGAAAAATTCTAAGTTATGAAAAATTCTAATTTCTAACCCTAATTTGCATTTTGTGATTTCTTGGTGAACAAGTTTCATGATTTGGCATGTTTTGATGAAAAATGAATCTTGACTCTTGATTTTGACCAAAAAGTCAAAGTTTGACTTTTCAGTATACAGTCAAAATTGATCAATTGACTGGGAAATTCAACTGTCAATCTTGTGTACTTGGGATCTTTTGAACTTGTTGAGAATGTCAAGACAATTCCATAGGGTCCTTGAGTCCATATATGAGCTTGGTTTGCCATTGGTTGGGTCAAACAGTCAAAAATTGCCTTTGTGCAGTCAAAACCCTAAAAATGACCATTTTGCCCTTTTGGTGATCTGATCAAATTTCTTGTGGAATTGTGATCCAAACTTGACCAAATGGTTCATGGAAGTTTATAATGTTGATGTGGATCAATTTTCATGAGGTTTGACTGCCAATTGGCCATAGTTGACTTTTTCCCCAATACAGTTGATTTCTAGGTCAACTGTCCAATTGACTGGGCAAAACTTGGAATCAAGACTTGAAACTTGATATGGATAAACTTGGGAGTCCAATATGAAGCATGAAAGTCATCTTAGGCATTTTAGGTCAAAACATCTTGGTGCAAACACAAACCCTAATTTGGGTCCATAGTGCAAGGAGAAGTCTTAAGCAGATGGGACCCTAACTGGATCTTGAGCTTAAAGGGCTTGGTGATGAAAAATCAATGAGAAATGGGAGGGAAAATTTTGGGGTACAACAGTTGCCCCTGTTCAATCTTCTTGAATCCGAAGAGTTAGAATGGCAAGCTTTGCCTTTCGTGACTCGAGGGTTCAAGAAGATTGGACACTAGAGTGCCCTTAAATTTGCACTCGTCAAAGCAAGGGATGCAGGAATGGGCTTAGAGACGCCATTTGGAGATGGGCTTAATGATGCCATCTGGAAGAGTGACAGAGACTTGTTAGGGATGGGCTTAGAGATGCCATCTGGAATGAGTATCAGGAAGGTGTCCATGCTTTGGATCATCTCTGAACTAGGGATATGAATAAGCAATAGATTGGCATCCGTTGTTGGGAGGAATCCGTAAACTGTTTTCAAAAGTTTGAGACGAGTCTGAACAAGCGAAAGGCTAACATCCGTTACTTGGAGGACCCGTGAACTGTTTTCAGAAATCTTGAAGTTGAATAAGCAATGGAGCAGCATCCGTTGTTGGGAAGCGTCCGTAAACTGTTTTCAAAAGGTTGCATCTGAACAAGTGATAGATTGACATCCGTTGTTGGGAAGAATCCATAGAATGTTTTCAGAAGTCTTGAAGAAGAATCTGAAGAAGTGATAGGTTTAACATCCGTTTACTTGGAGAACCCGTGAACTGTTTTCAGAAATCTTGAAGTTGAATAAGCAATAGAGCAGCATCCGTTGTTGGGAAGCGTCCGTAAACTGTTTTCAAAAGGTTGCATCTGAACAAGTGATAGATTGACATCCGTTGTTGGGAAGAATCCATAGACTGTTTTCAGAAGTCTTGAAGAAGAATCTGAACAAGTGATAGGTTTAACATCCGTTTACTTGGAGAACCCGTGAACTGTTTTCAGAAATCTTGAATTTGAATAAGAACCGGTGCAGGGTTGCTTGATGATGAATCCGTGTAAAACTGCATCTGAAACTGTTAAGGATAGCTTTTTATTCTTATCCTGAAAAGGACAAAATGTCAGCTAAACACCAAATTATGTTGCATGAAATGTATGATGCAATATGTGTTATGTCAATGTTTATGATATGAATGTAATGAATGTGCATGTAAGCCGATGAGCTGTCTTGCTGGGGATAGATGAATCCTGGATGGTTGAAGATAAAAACATCCTGACTGCTGCCGGGAAGAATAATTCCTTGGCTGTGACTGGGGAATAAGGAGCTTGGGTTGTATACCAAACCTCTGGGGAATTCCTGATGACTTCTACTGGGGAGCACCAATCTAGCAGACTTATGCTGAGGCTACAAGACCGGGAATCTTCAGTTCGGTGGGAAGTGTCTCTGGCGACTTCACTGGGGAACTCAAGATTTATTCTCCTAAAACTCTGTGGGGAGAAGGTTCATTAGTCTGGCTCCGCTGGGGATATTGAAACTTAAATTCTGAGGGAAATTGGATTCCTGAGGATCCTCTGGCTGGGGGATTGTAAAGATAAGTTACTGCTGGGGAATTTTGATGAACTCCGCTGGGGATAGGAAGAATTTTGGCGAGTGCGATCTTCCGTGGTTGTTAGCTGAGGATAACCCAGTTATAAGGCCTTGTGAGGAATAACTTTGAATAAAACTCGGGAGAGACGTCCGTTCTCCGCGGGGGATAAGCTTCCAGAATCTACTGGGGATGAGCTTCAAGACTTGCTAGGGATATGGATTCCAAATCTCCCGGGGGGTTTCCTTTAAAAGGGTATCAGGTATCCAATTGTACCTTTGACCTATCAGTAATCCTCTTTCCCGACTCATAAGAGAATGATTACGTTTCAAATGCATATGCCTATTTAACAAAACATTGGACGTTTCTCAAAATAAAACAAATAGTGCAAGAGAAAAGAAAAGGAAATGACACAAATTTCTGGGAAAAGTATTTGTATTGATTTTCTATGAGTATATTTGTACAAAGGAGACAATCATCCTAGTAAGAGGATTTTGTCGTAAATATTTGAAAGATTTATACAAAACAAAGATGGCTATGTGCAATAATTCCATGGGATTCCATTCCGCTATAGCTTTCACAACCCTGAATATCTGTCCATTCAATGCTTCGTTTGACGATGACTGGATTGATCAGAAGCCTGGAACCGGTTGATGAAGAGATTGTCTTTGAAGTGATCCGACGAGACATAGTCATACGCTTTAATTCCCTAACTTTTGCCTGAATCGCCCTTTCGGGTTTTCGATCCACCGGGAAACCCCTTTTTGCCCAAGCCGCCCTTTCGGGTTTTCAACTTGCCGGGTGTACAAATTTTTTTTGTTTTTATCCCTAATTTTTTTCCTGAATCGCCCTTTCGGGTTTTCGATCCACCGGGATGCCCATTTTTGCCCAAGCCGCCCTTTCGGGTTTTCGACTTGTCGGGTTATTTTATGCGTAGTATCTTTTGACTATGTCTGCGTTCGCAGGGTGCGGCAAATCGTCACCGTCCATGGTGGTCAGAATCATTGCACCACCAGAAAATATGCTCTTGATCACAAATGGTCCTTCATATATAGGAGTCCATTTGCCCCTGGGATCACTTTGCGGCAAGATAATCCGCTTGATTACGAGGTCTCCGACTTGATACACTTGACGTCTGACTTTCTTATTGAAGGCCTTGATCATTCGCTTTTGATACGTCTGACCATGGCATATAGCAGCGAGTCGCTTTTCGTCGATCAGATTGAGTTGATCAAGTTGGGTTTGCATCCAATCCTCTTCATTCAAACCCGCATCCTTCATAATCCTTAGAGAAGGGATCTGGACTTCCATAGGCAAAACAGCTTCCATGCCATAAACCAAAGAAAATGGGGTTGCCTCAGTTGAAGTACGTACCGTCATACGGTATCCATGCAGAGCAAACGGTAACATCTCATGCCAGTCTTTGTAAGTGACTGTCATTTTCTGAATGATCTTCTTAATGTTTTTGTTCGCAGCTTCAACAGCACCGTTCATCTTCGGCCGATAGGGAGATGAATTGTGATGATAAATCTTGAACTGTTCGCACAATACAGTGATCATTGTGTTATTCAGATTTGTACCGTTGTCTGTGATGATCCTGTCTGGAACACCATACTGACATATGAGATTTTGCTTGATAAAGCGGGCAACCACATTTTTAGTAACAGAGGCGAAGGAAGCTGCTTCGACCCATTTGGTGAAATAGTCAATGGCAACTAGGATGAAGCGATGTCCATTGGAAGCCGTGGGCTTGATCTCTCCAATCATATCAATGCCCCACATTGCAAAGGGCCACGTAGCAGTCAGGACGTTGAGAGGAACCGGGGGAATATGAACTTTTTCAGCATAGACTTGACACTTGTGGCAAGTACGGGAATGTTGATGGCAGTCAGCCTCCATAGTAGACCAGTAATAGCCTGCCCTCAGGATCTTCTTAGCCATTGTATGCCCGCTCAAGTGAGTGCCAAATGTGCCGCTGTGTATATCAGTCATGATCAACTCTGCTTCAGCTTTATCTATGCATCGGAGTAACACACAATCATGGCTTCGTTTATAAAGGATGTTGTTGCTCAGGAAGAACTTAGCAGCGAATTTCCTTAAGAACTTCTTGTCATTCATGGAAGCTCCTTCAGGATAATCTCGGGTCTCGAGATACCTTTTGATTTCATGGAACCAAGGTTGTTCCACTACTTCTTCGGTATTAATCTCGTTGCAATGTGCCGGTTCATCCATTCGCTCGATGGTGATTTGGGGAGCCTCGTTATCCCAGTTGAGTTTAAACATGGAGGACATTGTGGCTAGAGCATCTGCTAGCTGATTCTCTTCTCACGGGAAATGCTCGAAGGTAATTTGCTCGAAATGAGGCAACAATGTCAGGACATGTTCTTTGTATGGGATAATATTAGGATGTTTGGTATCCCACTCTCCTTTGATTTGACTGATAACCAAAGCCGAGTCCCCGAATACGATCAAAGATTTGATCCCCAAGTCTATAGCAGCCTTGAGACCAAAGATGCAAGCTTCATATTCAGCCATATTGTTTGTGCAGCTGAAGCAAAGTCGGGCCGTGAAAGGTGTGTGACAACCTTCCGGAGAAATGAGTACTGTGCCGATACCATTTCCAAGCGCATTTGAAGCACCATCAAAGTACAGGGTCCATCGGGATCCCTTTTCAGGTCCGTCATACGGTCTGTCACCTTTAATGTTGTCCAAATTCATGATGTCCTCGTCTGGGAAGTCAAATCTCATGGGTTGATAGTCTTCGATAGCCTGATGAGCCAGATGGTCAGCTAATACACTCCCTTTTATAGCTTTTTGGGTTGTGTACTGGATGTCATACTCGGTCAAGATCATTTGCCATCTAGCTATCCTTCCAGATAAAGCGGGCTTCTCGAAGATATACTTGATAGGGTCCATTTTGGAAATCAACAAGGTAGTATGAGTCAGCATATACTGTCTTAGTCGGCGAGCAGCCCATACCAAAGCGCAGCAAGTTTTCTCGAGCAGTGAGTAGCGAGTCTCACAGTCGGTAAACGTTTTGCTAAGGTAATAAATAGCATGCTCTTTTCGACCAGACTCGTCATGCTGGCCCAAAATACACCCCATTGAGTTATCCAAGACGGTTAAGTACATGATCAATGGTCTTCCTTCGACGGGTGGCATCAGAATAAGAGGTTCTAGCAAATACTCCTTGATCCTATCAAAAGCAGCTTGACAATCGTCGTTCCATTCCACTACCTGATCTTTTTTCAAGAGTTTGAAAATTGGCTCACAGGTAGAAGTCAGATGTGAGATGAATCTGGCAATATAGTTTAAGCGCCCCAAGAATCCTCTAACCTCCTTTTCAGTACGGGGAGCAGGCATCTCTTGTATTGCTTTTACTTTTGCCGGATCGACTTCAATGCCTTTGTTACTCACGATGAATCCCAGGAGTTTACCAGACCTAACTCCAAAAATGCATTTACTTGGATTCGGCCTGAGCTTGTATTCTTTCAATCTGGCAAACAGCTTCTCCAGATGTTCAAGGTGCTCTTCCTCTGTTTGTGACCGAGCTATCATATCGTCTACGTAAACTTCAATCTCATGATGTATCATATCATGAAATAAAGCTACCATGGCGCGTTGATAAGTTGCCCCTGCGTTCTTCAGCCCGAACGGCATCACCTTATAACAGAAAGTGCCCCATTGTGTGACAAAAGTTGTTTTCTCCATATCCTCGGGGGCCATTTTGATTTGATTGTAGCCCGAGAATCCGTCCATGAAGGAAAACACTTTATGCTGAGCTGTATTGTCGATCAAGATGTCAATATGAGGTAGCGGGAAATCATCTTTAGGGCTGGCCCTATTCAAATCCCGGTAGTCCACACACATCCTGACTTTGCCATCTTTCTTAGGTACCGGCACAATGTTAGCGACCCATTGAGGATAGGACGTAACAGCCAAAAAGCCAGCATTGAATTGCTTCATTACTTCTGCCTTGATCTTCTCAGACATGTCAGGCCTCATTCGGCGAACTTTTTGCTTGATTGGTGGACAATCTTCTCTTGTGGGGAGACGGTGAACCACGATGTCCGTGTCTAAACCCGGCATGTCTTCATAAGACCAAGCGAAGATTTCAACATACTCATTCAACAACTGTATCAGGCGTTCCTTGACACTCGGTTCCAGATTGGCACCCACTTGCACCTCCTTCCGGTCCTCCTCGGTTCCCAAGTTAACAGTTTCCAATGGCTCTTCATGCGGTAAGATGGCCCTTTCCTCTTGTTGCAGAAGTCTGGCTAGTTCCCCGGGTACTTCACAACCTTCGTCATCTTCATACTCGGCTAGATTGACCAGATCCTCAGAGTTATTGAAAGATATAGCAGAATAGTCACCCATGGAATCCGGAATGGATGGGTACCTGCATTGGTGAGTGTGGGTGTGTGTAAGGGATATCCATCCTTAAACAAAAAATGCAAAAGGAAAGAAAATGAACACAAGCAGTTTATCAAATGAAAAACGTCCAATGAATCATTAAACATGGCATATGGATATGAAAAATAATCAAAACCCTTACAAGTGGACCTTCATGCCCCGGGCAAGGCAGGAGGTGAAAAGATAGTGTACGAATTGTTTGAAAGTAAATATTACAGACCAAATAAGAAATGTTTAACAGATAAATTACTGATGAATAAAAGTGATGGGGACAAAGTCTTTTGCCTCCCAGTTGCTCAATCCTCCTTTGACAGTTGGATAAATCCACTCTTCAATGTTGCTCTCCTTGTCTTCATCTTCCAGGGCGTTGATTCCGTAGGGAGAAATTTTGACTGGCGCCCTTTCAATCTTCGCACGGCGCATAGCTTTCTGGCCGGCGGCTGTGAACCCTAATCCAAACTTGTCAGTCTTGTGCGGAAAGTCGGGTAACTGCCCCCATGCTGAATTTTTCCCTTCTTTTTTTGCGGCCCTCGCGTCCTCCAGAGATGCCATTCTGGCCATCTGCCTCGGTGTCTCAGCCGTCAACTTCGCTACTGCTATTTCAGGAAGGACTTCTTCGAAATGTTGAAACGGTGTCTCGATGAATTCTCCTTCAACCTCCACATACCGGAAGGAATTTAGGTGGCTAATCATGTACTCTTCTTCGCCATGGACAGTGATGATCTTTCCCTTGATAGGATATTTCAACATCTGATGTAAGGAGGAGGTGACTGCTCCAGCATGGTGTATCCAAGGTCTACCCAGCAGGAAAGAGTATGATGGACGGATGTCCATTACATAGAAAGTGGATTTAAACACCTCGGCGCCTATCTTGATGGGAATTTCAACCTCTCCATGGACCATTCTCTTCGAACCATCGAAAGCTCTGACAACAATATCACTCGGCTTCAATTCCAACCCTTCACAATCTAGTCGGTCCAAGGCCTTCTTAGGCAAAACATTCAGCAACGAACCGGTATCAACCAAAACATGTGCAAGAGTGGTTCCGCGACACTCGATTGAAATATGCAAAGCATCATTGTGGTTTCTACCTTTAGGAGTTAGGTCGGCATCAGAAAAACCTAATCCATTGTCCGCAGTCAGGCTAGCCACGCAATTCTGAAATTGATCTGCAGAGGTTTCCTGGGGCACATGAGCTGCCTTCAGGAATTTTATCAGGGCTTTAGCGTGCGCTTCTGAGCAAAGTAGTAGTGCCAGCATGGAGATCTTGGAGGGGGTTTGCCCCAACTGTTCCACCACATCGTAATCACTTCTTTTGATTATCCTCAAAATCTCGTCCATTTCCTTCTTGGAGGTTTCCGGGATTACCAAGGGTTGAGCCCTCGTCCTTACGGGCTCATCTTGGATTCCCTTACCTTTGTCAGCAGCGGTAGGAGAGACAGTACTAGGAACAACAATGTCTTCAATCAGAGGAGTTCTAGCAGAGAGTTTTATTGGTGCAGGGATGACTTCGTTAGCTGATGAGGGTCCAAAGACTGCTCTTGGAGGGGCAATCTCTGGAGAAAATATTCTCCCGCTCCTGGTGATTTTGCTGGTGCCTGCAATGTTACTAATGCTGGCTTCTTCATCATCCGAACTTTCTTTAATTACCTCGATTTGCTTGATACCATGGTAGTAGATGTCACCGCCATAGTTCCAAGGTATCGACTTCTCAGAAACATAGGGAACAGGCCCTGGCATTGTTATCTTCAAAGGAACAGATTTTGCAGCTGGTGTAATCTTAACAGGCTTTTTGACGGCCTTGGAAAGATTGGCGTGAATGGTTATGATTGAGACATCTTCAGTATGAACTGGAACAGCAGAAACTTTTTCAAACAAAATTTATCGACTATCCATAAGGCCTTGGATGCCTTTCTTCAGTAGCGGACAATCAAACGGCAGGGAATAGCAACAATAGCAGTCTTCTTTACATCCCGGGAAGATCCCGGCCCTTAACAAATTCAACTTAATGGTTAGCAGTGGAGTGGTCAGATCACTGACATCAGCAACATACAAATCTTCTTCAATGGCATTGATATTTCGGCCGTGCTTCGACATATGTGCAGATATCACATTAGGCTTCTCTGGAGCGTCAAACTCTACCTCCTTAGCCTCTATCAGGTCTTGGATTTTATGCTTGAGTGCCCAACAATCATTGGTGTCGTGTCCAACACTGTCTGAATGGTAGGCGCATTTAGCATTGGCATGATAATGCGGAGAGGACGTATTCACATTCTTTGGCGCCTCCTTGATGGTGGCAAGATTCAACTTCAATAGATGGGGAAGCACTTGCGCTGGAGTCATATTAATACGGGTGAACTGCCGTTGTGGCCGTTCCACTCGTTGCTGATTTGGTCTGGACTGGTTATAGCGAGGCTGCTCACTCGGAGTGTTTTGAATCATTACGGCCCTCACAGTTGGCCGACGCTCCATCTTCCCTGCTCTTCTCTGAGAATATACCATAGCTGTCTCCTTCTTAAAAGGCTTCTTCTCAACACTTGCAGCAACACCCTTCTGAATCTTTCCTGACTTGATGCCAGCTTCTATTCTTTCGCCTGTTAAGATCAAATCGGTAAACCCCGCGGAAGAGTTACCAATTAGATGATTGAAAAATGGCCCAGATAAGGTCCCAAGAAACATATCAACGAGCTCACGATCGGTTAAAGGAGGCTGCACCCTGCCAGCCAAATCCCTCCATTTTTGTGCATGTTCTTTGAATCCCTCGCTTGTTCCTAGTGACATACCCTGAAGTTGGGTACGAGTAGGAGCAAGATCAGAATTATACTGGTATTGTTTGTAGAAAGCGGTGACCAAATCTTCCCAATTCCTGACACTGGTTCCTTCTAGCTGATAAAACCACTCCAACTGAGCTCCCGAAAGGCTGTCTTGAAAGAAATGAATCCAGAGGTTTTTATTTGCCGTATAGGGTTGAATCTTTCTCACGTAGGACCTGAGATGCATTTTGGGGCAGGACAGCCCATCATACCTCACAAACACTGGCACTTTGAATTTTGGGGGAATCACAATCCCGGCAACCAGACCCAAGTCTTCAAAATCCAAACCCGGTACTCTTTGTAATTCCATGGCGGCCAATCTGTCTTCTAACCCTTTGTATTTATCATCAGCTGGAGGGTATTGCTGGTCAGAATAATCTTCATCCTCTTCAACCTCTTCTTCCTCTGCATCAGACTCGGAAGGCACCGCAACTCCATCTCTCTTACTAGTCCCTTCATCAGAAGTAGGAGGAAATTCAAGCACCCTCCGAGCTTCTCCGTCAAATCTTCTCCCCAAAGTAGCCACCCCAATCCTCTTTTTCTTCTTCTTTACTGGGTCCTTATTCCCCAATTGAGTCTTGATATCCTCCTGACCCTTAGCCAAGGTCATCAGGAGTTGCTGGAATTGTGCATTCTGAGCTTGCAGGTCTTTGACTGTTTGCTCGAGATCCATTCTACTGAAATAAACAGCAGACAGATAAGGAAACCTGGAGTGAGACCTTCTTATGCACATGATGAATGATATGCTTATGTATGCAATGCATTCAAGGATTTAGAACATTCAAAATTGTTGTAGACAAAAAGGAACGCACGTCATATTAAGAAGAAATTTGTTAGTACATAAATGCCCCAAGGGCCAAATATTACAAAATAAACTTCTTAAGGCAGAAAGACATTGCGCCTCCTCTTTGGTGCGATGTAGGTGTTGAGGGCCTCTTGCTCGTGGAGTCGGCGGGTAAGCTTTAGAACCTTCTTTTCACTGGCGTAGTAGCTAGCTTCAAAAGTATTCCGTTCCTCCTTGAGCTGAATCCAACTTTTCTGCATTTCCTCCCATGATGTAGGCATGTCTGGATGTAGGATGGTGTAGGGGACCTCTCCTTCATTGACGGGCTCTTTAATCACTGGGAGTACATGAGGATAAGGCATCTTTAGACTTTGGGCTCGGGCTCGTACCCATTTGAGATAGGGCTCAAGAGGGATGGAGTTCTTGTGTCCCAGAGTCTTGCTATCAACCTTGTTGAGTTTTCCCCAAGCTCTGATGAATCTTTGGCGAAGTCCTTGCGCATCGTTGTCGAAGTCAAAAACTAGGTTAGGAATCAACATGTCATGAGGGCCATCCCTCCGTGCATATCCAAATTGCCTCAAAGCTAGGCAAGGGTTGTAGGTGATACCTCCCCTGATTCCAAGTAAAGGAACATTAGGAAATTCTCCGCAACGATCGACAATGATGACATTTTCTCTGGACCGAGAACACCAATGCACATCAGAATGAGTAAGAGTCATCAACCGTTGGGACCACCTTGAACCTTGGTCATTCTTCAAGACGGATTGTGGAAGGTGCGAAATAAACCACCTTGCAAGGATAGGAGTACAGCACATGAGAACACCCCCCTCTTTCTCATTGTTCGTGTGTAAAATGAGTGAAGGATGTCCCCAAGCAATGTTGGTATTGGATTTCTGGACAAGAAGATTTTGACGGCGTTGATGTCTACCAATTGATCAGGATTTGGGAACAAGACCAACCCGTAGATAAGGAGTGCCACAATCTCTTCAAAGGCTTGTAGGTCCAATGAGTTCCAACATTCTTGTGCCTTCTCAAACAAGAACTTTGCTAAGAATCCTTTGACGCCACTTCTGGTTTCCCAATGCCCCTTGATGTCAGATGGTTGTAGATGTAATGCTCGAGCAACATCTTCCGGCTTTGGTTCCTTTTCCGTACCGTTGAAGGGTAGTTGATTAAGGATAGGGATTCTTAGGAGTTGAGAAAACTCCTCCAAAGTGGGTACCAACTGATAATCAGGGAAAGTGAAACAGTGGTGAAGAGGGTCAAAGAACTGGAATAGCACTTTCATCATGTCTTCTTCAATGTTGGTGTTGACTAGGATGAGCAGTCTACCATGTCTTTCACTGAAGGATGAATTTTCCGGAATTCTTGAGGTGAGCTCCTTGAGTTGAGGAGAGATTCTCACAAGGTTGACTTGAATGGTATTTCTGCGAGGAATTTCCATTACCTACAAAACAGGAACAACGATGAAGATCCAAACCCTTGAAATGGTTAGTAAATGCATATGATGTTTTATGATGTTTATGATGTATGCATAACACGTATGTACAAGCAAATCACACCAAACCCTAGTTTCAGGCTTGCATGGGGTTTCATAGGTAAGTACCCTCTTGAGTGTAGTTGGCTTAAAAAACCTGTCCTATAAATAGTAACCGGGTTCTAAGGAGCTCAATATCACGGGATTGTTTTCATTGTTCATTGTTTTGGTTTAGCCACTTAACTAGCGACCAAAATATTCCAAGAAAACAACCCTCAATGAGTGTAGTATCGAGTATCTACCAACTTCGGACTGCACCAAAGCCGGTCATCTCACTACCCCTAATAAAAGGCCAAGATGGTCAAGTAAGGTTCTAGGTCATTAGTGCTTAGTGACATCACTCAGCGGCCCCGTACTCTCCTTGATTGAACTCAAGGGTTACCAGTACTCACAAATATGTCGCACTAATATAGCTATTGCTTCGACCGTGTCGGTATACCCCGCACAGTTTCCACAACGTATTGCTATCTATGAATGTTTCCCAAAATCCGGGTGTAGGATTGCAAACCCAAACAATAGAGCCAAAGTATAAAGCAAACAAATCAAACAATTAGTCATGCAAGAGGGTGATCTAAGCCCTAAGGTTACTCCACTTTTAAATTTATTCCCCAGCAGAGTCGCCAGTTCTGTGATACGGTGGGAGAACTGACTAGGGTTTTGCGTTTGTTTTCGCAAATGTTTCGGTTGAGCAAGAGTCGCCACCGACTTTTTATTTTATCCTAAGGAAAGGTTTAAAAAGCACAGCAAAAACCTTTGAGATTTTTCTTGGGTTCGGGGAGTAGATTATAAAAAGGGAAGGTATTAGCATCCTTTCTATCCATGGTTATCCATGGGCTCTTAGGTACTTGCTTAGATCAACTTGCCTTGGTTTTCAATTGTTTGAAATGGTGCTTGATGTGTGGTTTTGAAAATGTTTTGAAAAGATGCCTTGTATAGGCTACCCTTGTAACAATTCTTTACTCGAATGTTTTACAAAAGGTGTTTGGTCTTTTAAAAAGATGTTTCAAGGTTTTTGAAAGTTTGTTTTGAAAGTGTTTGTGAAGTGTGTTTTGAAAATAGGCAAGTGTTTTCTTTGCAAATTGGCAAGTACTTAAGAGTTTATCTACCCTAAAGTTTTCTCAAAGATTTTTGTTATGTTTTAAACCTTTTGACAATTTTGTTCCACCATTGCATTTGGTAGACAATCTTGTCTTAGGAGGTGGAAGGGACGGGCGCGGGTCATCGTTTAAACCATAATTGCAATAGTGTTAAATGTCTTTGGGCAATTTCTTTAAAAGGGACTTGATCATTCATTTAGGCAACATTTTGAGGGACTATGATCATTTGATTGTTTGTTCTACCCAAAGAAATTCAACATGCAATATGGCCCAATTTATTTGAAGGCAACAAAGTGGAATACCCTAGGGGTGCAAGTGTGAGATGTATTGTCCATTTTCCATGCTTTTTTTGTCTTGTATTAGGTCAAACTACTTTTGTTCGTTTTATTCGCATACAAACCCTAATTCTAGCATAATATGTTTAGAAAGCATTAAAGTGCGAAATTTAAATTCCTACACTATTACAACACAATAATATGGGGAGGGGGGTACAATGTTTCAAATGGGGTATATTTAGACAAGAATTTAAACCTAACTATTACATCATTTTCTTTGAATATTTACAAGACAAATAATTGTATAATTAAATGGAAATTGAAATAAATATGCAAAATGTAAAAAGAATTTTTATGTGTATGGGAAAAAGAATATTATTTATGTGAAAATAAAAAGAGAAATAAAAAGGTATTATTTTTGGAGTATTTTCAAATTTAGGGCAAAACCCTAATTTTTAACCAAAATGGTATTAGTTATTTAATATTTGTGATATTTACTATTTATATACAAAAAATAAGATAAAAATATAATATACTTATAAAAATGTATTTTCAATGTTAAATATTAATAAAAATAAAAATATATATATTTTGGTATTTTATTCCAAGTATGTTAATGTATAAGTATATTTATTTACATTATTTACAAAATATGTATTATATTAGTAATTTTTAATATTTAATAATAATAATAATAATAAAAAAAAGTATTTTTTCTATAAACTATTTTCAGAAAGTAGAATCAAAATAAAAGTGTGTAAAATGTATTTCCAATATTTAATATTTTAAACAAAACATATATATTTATTTATTTATGTTCAAACTAAGAGAAAAATCAACTAAATGCCTAATAAATTCAAAAATGGTGAGAAAAAATATTTTTAAATTTTTAATATGCTGAGAAAAAATAAATGAGTTAATTAAAAAAAGAAAAAGTAAAAAAACATTAAAAATAAAGCAAATGGGCTCAGGGGGTTCAGAACAAATTGTATGGTGCAAAAAGAAAACACAAAGCAAGCCCAGCCCAATGCAACCTTTCTTCAACCTCTGAACTATGTTATTCAAAAAACGCGCGCCCTGTTCTCAATCTTCTAACTCCTGATTCCTGGCTTATTAATGAAAACTCATAACATAACAAATGTTCAGCATCAAGAGACGAATCCAACCATATGCAGAACTTGATCTAACTCTCTAAGATGAGGGAGAATTTCTTCTCCCCCAAATCCTAACCTAGATTTTCTGCCATTTTCAAACCTCAAATTCTCACAGCTCAAGCAAAAGAAATGAAAAGTAAAAACATGTACATGTTCAGTGGCATGAGTAGAACATTGTTTATTCACAAACTTAGAGCTAATGATGCTTAATAAGAGAGATAGAAGTTCACCAAAATACCTGTTCAGCTGAAGTTCTATCTGGCAATGAGGAAGCTTTAAGTGCAAGGTGATGATTGGAAAAGCTTCCTTGAGGTCCAGGGATGCTATTCCAATGTTTACTTTGTCTTGAAAGCTTTTGAATCGTGCTAGAGCACTTCACCTGCAAAACAAGAAACTGAAAATGGTGGAACTGGTTAGAGGGATTACAGGTCGTGTTTCAAGTTATGGTTAGCTTGCATAGATGCTAGGGAATGTATGTGAACTGGTTTGGGCAAGAGAGCTTGAGGGAAATGGAAGATGGCACTCAAACTGCAGGCCTGGCCCTGTTTTTGCAGTTTGAAGATGATTCTGAGATTGGGAGTGTATGAGAGGTGTTAGGGTCGTGCAATAGCTTGGTTGAGATGTCTTGAGTGTGTTTCACAAGTTCACTTAAGTGTTTGCAAGCTGATATGAGAGTTGTCCTAAGTTATGATGTGTTTCTTACACTTTAAGCAAGCAATGGTTACTTTGTGCCTCTAGCCCGTACAGGCCCTCATACTATGCTGCATAATCCCTCCTTGATCAGTGTGATTAACTCATAAACTTGTGCCAATTAGATATGGAATGTACTTCTTGGATTTGTAATTGGACATAAAGCTACCTTTTGCAAAAATGGAAGAAATGCTTTATCTATTTTGGGATTAATCCTTTATGCAATGCTAGAACACAAAGAACATGGCCTTGGCACAAAGAATATGCATTAAATTTATGATTGTTGGATGGTTTAAGGACCTGTAATCAAGATATGCAAGCTGAGATTGAAATGCATAGTGTTATGAACATGTACATGGCCACGAACAAAAGTGACTTTTTCCCATTTTGCAAAATTCGATTCTCCATAACCATGAGGTTGTTTGAGAAGTTCTTGGACATTTTGGAAAGTTTGGAATGTGTACTACAATCCATCTTTGAAGTGCAAATTGAAATTCCAAGTGGAAGTGTATGGAAAATGGCCTTGAAGTTGGGTAGAAAACCTTGTCAAAATAGGTTAAAATTTCACTAAGTTAAGAATGGTTTAGTGCCCTTATTCAAAAATTTGTAACTTGAGATACAAGCCTCAAATGGGAAAACTTTGTGAATAAAAGTTGTAGATTATGCAACAAGCTACAACTTTCATGTTTTGACTTTTGTTTGAATCCAAATGGATCTTGGTGAAAAAGTGGGGCAAAGTTGAGAAAAAATTAGGGTTTTTTATAACTTAGAAAAATTCTAAGTTATGAAAAATTATAATTTCTAACCCTAATTTGCATTTTGTGATTTCTTGGTGAACAAGTTTCATGATTTGGCATGTTTTGATGAAAAATGAATCTTGACTCTTGATTTTGACCAAAAAGTCAAAGTTTGACTTTTCAGTATACAGTCACAATTGATCAATTGACTGGGAAATTCAACTGTCAATCTTGTGTACTTGGGATCTTTTGAACTTGTTGAGAATGTCAAGACAATTCCATAGGGTCCTTGAGTCCATATATGATCTTGGTTTGCCATTGGTTGGGTCAAACAGTCAAAAATTGCCTTTGTGCAGTCAAAACCCTAAAAATGACCATTTTGCCCTTTTGGTGATCTGATCAAATTTCTTGTGGAATTGTGATCCAAACTTGACCAAATGGTTCATGGAAGTTTATAATGTTGATGTGGATCAATTTTCATGAGGTTTGACTGCCAATTGGCCATAGTTGACTTTTTCCCCAATACAGTTGATTTCTAGGTCAACTGTCCAATTGACTGGGCAAAACTTGGAATCAAGACTTGAAACTTGATATGGATAAACTTGGGAGTCCAATATGAAGCATGAAAGTCATCTTAGGCATTTTAGGTCAAAACATCTTGGTGCAAACACAAACCCTAATTTGGGTCCATAGTGCAAGGAGAAGTCTTGAGCAGATGGGACCCTAACTGGATCTTGAGCTTAAAGGGCTTGGTGATGAAAAATCAATGAGAAATGGGAGGGCAAATTTTGGGGTACAACATGCTCGAATTCTTATTTATAATAGGCAACCTTAATACTAGTTGAATAATGTTTATAAATGCGTGTTAAAATTGTTTTATTTTATTCGTTATGGCTCAAGAAATAGGGGGAATTCGAGTAAGCACAAATTTTTGCATAAGAGATTAAAATTTGCATAAATAAGTATTTTATTGAATTGAAATTTTGCAATACAAGAAAAGAAATAAAAGGAAAAATACTACAAAGAGAGCAAAGGAAATAGAAATGAACAAGGAAATGATCTGACTCCCCTATACTAAAAAGGAGCAATGTCCTCAATGCGATAAAAACAAAGGAGAATCAGATGAAAAGAGAAAGGCGATCACTTGTTGCTTTGAGAATCATGATCTCTTGTTCTTCGTTCTTTAGTACGAGGTCTTCGTCGTACGTCAGAATCAGAATCATTAAGATGAAGTGCGTCTGCTATGCGAGCTTGCAAAGATTCGAGGTTACGATTATGGCGAAAGGCATATTCCTGTTGTTCGCGTCGCATCTCTTGTTGGTGGCGTTGCAACTCTAGTTGGTCACGTTGTACTTCTTGTACGAGACGTAAAGTCTCAGCTTGGTTTTGTTGCATGGCATGGAACAACTGATCTTGACGAAGCATATGAGCCTGCATAGCTGCTGCGTTCACGCATGTGTGGATGTGACTGAGCATGAAAGGAGCGACGTTGACAGCCTGACCATTAAGGGCACAGAAAATGATGAACAGCTCATTTTGGTTGATCTTGTGATTATTGGTCCGACCAAAAATGGTGTGGGCCAGAATCTTATGGAAATACCTGAAGGCCGAATTATGGATATTCTCTGATACAAAGTCCTCGGGCTCAGGGTTAAGGATTACAGAAATAGATCCCCAAAAATAGTCAAGCTCTCTAAATCCAAGATACTTCTCCTGAGTTTCATGATAAACTCCTATGCCATTAGGAAAACCAAGAAGCTCACCCAATTCCTTATGGTTAAACTTGAAAGTGATGCCAAAAAGTCTGAAGATAATAAGTCCACGGCGTAAAGCTAACCCATGAGTAGGAAAGTGTGTCAAAGAGCTGAGGAACTCCAAAGTGAGGTTTCGATAAGTGGCATAGCAAGTCATCAGGCGTGAACTATCCCACCCAATCTGATTCAGCAGAAAAAGCACACTATCACGAATACCAAGAGCAGTCATAGCACCGTGATGAAGGTAGATAGTAGGTAACATCTCACGCTCGGATAAAACTCCATATTTGGTGCGCTGATTTCTTCCTCTGAAACTAACTGGCATATCGTCAACTCGAGACATAGTGGGAAGAGAAATAAGTAGCAAGAAGTATCCTGAAGAGAATAAAGAAGATCAGCATTGGCCAAATGCCGATAAGAAGAAAAAAACATAGAATAGAAAGAAATAAGACAAAGAGGAGAAATATAATGAATAGATAAAGAAAAGAAATAGATATATTTTTGTTTTTGTTTTTGTTAAAAATAGACTAAAGAAGAAATGAAAAATAAGAAGAAGGAAATATAAAAAAACGGTGGGTTGTCTCCCACAAAGCGCTTTGTTTTATGTCGTAAGCTCGACAAATAAAACTAGAGACTAGGCTTCTAATCGAGCGTGTGGCTCGTCTAGATTTATCGTTTGAGAATTTCCCTCGAGTTCAGTTAGATGGTAATTGTTGTACCCCAAAATTTGCCCTCCCTTTCTTCAGGAAACCATCTTGGATTTTCAAGGTCCCTCTGAAACAAATCCAAGTCCTGAGTTATCCCTTTGCCCAAGCAAGCCGCTTACAAGAGCAAGATGATCTCACGAACTCCAGAAACAACACTTTTATCTTGAGAAAAAAATCAAATTCTAAGTACTTAGAATGCTTCTCTAAAATAAGTGCTTTTAGAAAATCAGCGCTTCAGAACTTCTGGACCCATTCCAGATGAAGACGGTCAGAAGTTGCAAGCTTGGCTCAGCATGGTCAGAAGTTGGCTCTTCAGCAGCTACATCAGTTCAATCAGAAGTTGTAAACGTGGTTCAGAATGTAAGCCTCAAACGGAACATGCCCCTTCAGCAGTTACACAAGCTCAGTCAGAATTTGCTAAAGGAATGCAAGAGAAGCAGGAAAGTCTGAAGGCTCCTTCAGAACAGGTTGAAATCAGAAGATGAAAGGTCAGAAGAATGGGTGTTACACTGATACAGAATCTCTAAGTCCAGATTGTCCAGAAGTAAATCCAAGGAACGTACCAGAAAACTAGGAGAATCTCCAGAGCTTACTAAGACAACAGGTAGCCAAGGCCAGAGCATGGTTTACGCTGCTGATTCAACGCTGGTTTCCATTACCAGAACGTTGGTATTGACAGGTCTTGTCACCATTTAATGCCCATTAATGCTTCCAACCACTCCTGAGCATTCACGTGTGGCTTGGAAAACGCTTTTGCATAGATTCTGGCATGGGTCTTCACGCCACCGCCCACTTCAGAGGTCACTTCTCCCCAATCTACGCCTGCTGCTGCAACCTAGGCTGAAAGCTAGCTGTTATCACAACTTCCCAGGAATTTCTGTCAAAGAACAAATTCAAACTCTGTTGGCGCCTTAAATGTTCAAGGCATCCACAAGAACTTTGCCTATAAATAGAGAGGCTTCACCACTGCAAAAGGCGTTCAAGAAAAAAAACAGAAACAGAAACTGCTAAGTGAGAAACAGAACTCCTAGCAACACAGCATTCTGAAACTCTGCCAAAATCTCCAGCTTTGTTTCATAACTTTGAGTTTCTCACCTTCAAACTTCATCAAATATCCAGTTTTTTTATGTAAACCAAAGACACCCTCTCTAAACTTCTGACCCTGCATACGTATACACCTTTACTTCCCCTTTTTCAAAGAAAATCTGTCCAGAACACCACCAGAACCAAAAGCTAAACTTTCACTCACCAACTTTTCCAAACAGTCAGGTAAGCACCTGTTGACCCTCATCACATTGTTAAGCATCATCAGCTGTGCATATTCAAGTAACATAATGTAAATATCATGTTATTGTTGTTGTTTATGTTCTGAGGATTTTTTAACACCTCAGAACGTTCTGAGCCAGTATAGGATCTGCCTGTGACTTTGTTGACTCTGACCTCTGAAACATTTTTGTATTTGCTGGATCTGTTCCAAGTATGTTTCCTGTTTTGTGGAGTAACAACAGGATTGCAAATGTTCTGATTAGTACAGGAAAAAGCCAAGTGCTGACTTTGACGTTAGCACATCTGAAGCCTGTTTTGCTGTCAATGATATCAGAACCTCTGAGAGTTATTGCCTTTTCAGCAGAATCAGAACTTCTGGTTTCTCCACTAACAAACTTCTGTCTTGCAGTGCAGGGAAATCAGAACTTCTGATTTCCCCACTAACAAGGTTCTGTTTTGCAGGTGATAGAGTCAGAAGTTCTGACTCATCCAGTTTCACTAACAGGTTGATCATCTGGCAGCGGATCTGAGTCAGAACTTCTGATGACCTCCCAACAGCGCGCGAGCTCCCCCTCTCTCTCTCTCTCTATATCTTGTTTTTTGCTATTTTCTTTTTTGTCTATTTTTCTCGTTGAACCCCCCATGTACAAATGTGTATCCCCCTTCCCTAATTGTTGTATTAGCGTAGGATTTTACATTTCCGCTTCTTATTGCTAGTAATTAGGACGTGTATGGCAAGATAAAATCAATGAAATAGAAAAACCTAATTCAAAGAAAAAACTCTTGTATGCAACAAAACACACTTGAACACTAACACCCCTAGGGTTACATCCACTTGTTGCCTTTCAAAAATTGGGCCATATTGCATGCTAGGTCTCTTTGGGCAAAACAAATAACTCAAATGATCATAGTCCCTCGATGACGCTTTTTTGCCTAAAATGATCAAAGTCCCTTAAAGAAAAATTGCCCAAAGATACTTGGCACCATTGCAATTATGGTCTAAACGACGACCCACGCCCGTCCCTTTAACATCCTAACACAAGATTGTCCACCAAATACAATGGTGGAACAAAATTGTTAAAAGGGTTAAAACGTAACAAAGATCTTTGAGAAATTTAGGGTAGATAGCTCTTAATTACTTGCCAATTTGCAAAACACTTGCCTATTTTTCAAAACCACACATCAATACACTTTCAAAACAACTTTCAAAAACAAATGAAAACCTTTTTAAAAGACATACACCTTTGTATACATCCCAACTTGGATCATTACAAAGGTTGCCACCACATTGGCCTCTTTTCAAAACATTTTCAAATACACGCACACAAAGCACCATTTCAAACAAAGGCAAGTTGATCTAAGCAAGTAACTAAGAGCCCATGGATAACCATGGATAGAAAGGGTGCTAATACCTTCCCTTTCTATAATCTACTCCCCGAACCCAAGAAAACATCTCAAAGGTTTTTGCTGTGCTTTTTTAACCTTTCCTTAGGATAAAATAAAAAGTCGGTGGCGACTCTTGCTCAATCGAAACATTTGCGAATACAAACGCAAAACCTCTAGTCAGTTCTCCCACCGTATCACAGAACTGGCGACTCTGCTGGGGATTTATTTTAAAAGTGGAGTAACCTTAGGGCTTAGATCACCCTCTTGCATGACTAATTGTTTGGATTGTTTGCTTTATACTTTGGCTCTATTGTTTGGGTTTGCAAATCCTACACCCGGATTTTGGGAAACATTCATAGATAGCAATACGTTGTGGAAACTGTGCGGGGTATACCGACACGGTCGAAGCAATAGCTATATTAGTGCGACATATTTGTGAGTACCGGTAACCCTTGAGTTCAATCAAGGAGAGTACGGGGCCGCTGAGTGATGTCACTAAGCACTACTGACCTAGAACCTTACTTGACCATCTTGGCCTTTTATTAGGGGTAGTGAGATGACCGGCTTCGGTGTAGTCCGAAGTTGGTAGATACTCGATACTACACTCATTGAGGGTTGTTTTCTTGGAATATTTTGGTCGCTAGTTAAGTGGCTAAACCAAAACAATGAACAATGAAAACAATCCAGTGATATTGAGCTCCTTAGAACCCGGTTACTATTTATAGGACAGGTTTTTAAGCCAACTACACTCAAGAGGGTACTTACCTATGAAACCCCATGCAAGCCTGAAACTAGGGTTTGGTGTGATTTGCTTGTACATATGTTTTATACATACATCATAAACATCATAAAACATCATATGCATTCACTAACCATTTCAAGGGTTTTGGATCTTCATCTTTGTTCTTGTTTTGTAGGACATGGAAATTCCTCGCAGAAACACCATTCAAGTCAACCTTGTAAGAATCTCTCCTCAACTCAAGGAGCTCACCTCAAGAATTCTGGAAAATTCATCCTTCAGTGAAAGACATGGTAGACTGCTCAGCCTAGTCAACACCAACATTGAAGAAGACATGATGAAAGTGCTATTCCAGTTCTTTGACCCTCTTCACCACTGTTTCACTTTCCCCGATTACCAGTTGGTGCCCACTTTGGAGGAGTTTTCTCAACTCCTGAGAATTCCTATCCTTAATCAACTACCTTTCAACGGTACAGAAAAGGAACCAAAACCTGAAGATGTTGCTCGAGCATTACATCTACAACCATCCGACATCAAGGGGCATTGGGAAACCAGAAGCGGCGTCAAGGGATTCTTAGCAAAATTCTTGTTTGAGAAGGCACAAGAATGTTGGAACTCATTGGACCTACAAGCCTTTGAAGAAATTGTGGCACTCCTTATCTATGGGTTGGTCTTGTTCCCAAATCCTGACCAATTGATAGATGTCAACGCCGTCAAAATCTTCTTGTCCAGAAATCCAATACCAACATTGCTTGGGGACATCCTTCACTCATTTTACACACGAACAATGAGAAAGAGGGGTGTTCTCATGTGCTGTACTCCTCTCCTTGCAAGGTGGTTTATTTCGCACCTTCCACAATCTGTCTTGAAGAACGACCAAGGCTCAAGGTGGTCCCAACGGTTGATGACTCTTACTCACTCTGATGTACATTGGTGTTCTCGGTCCAGAGAAAATGTCATCATCGTCGATCGTTGCGGAGAATTCCCTAATGTTCCTTTACTTGGAATTAGAGGAGGTATCACCTACAACCCTTGCCTAGCTTTGAGACAATTTGGATATGCATGGAGGGATGGTCCTCATGACATGTTGATTCCTGACCTAGTTTTTGACTTCGACAACGATGCGCAAGGGCTTCGCCAAAGATTCATTAGAGCCTGGGGAAAACTCAACAAGGTTGACAGCAAGACTCTGGGACACAAGAACTCCATCCCTCTTGAGCCTTATCTCAAATGGGTACGAGCCCGAGCCCAAAGTTTGATGATGCCTTATCCTCATATTCTCCCTGTGATTAAAGAGCCCGTCAATGAAGGAGAGGTTCCCTACACCATCCTACATCCAGACATGCCTACATCGTGGGAGGAAATGCAGAAAAGTTGGATTCAGCTCAAGGAGGAACGGAATACTTTTGAAGCTAGCTTCTACGCCAGTGAGAAGAAGGTTCTAGAGCTTACCCGCCGACTCCATGAGCAAGAGGCCCTCAACACCTACATCGCACCAAAGAGGATGCGCAATGTCTTTTTACCTTGAGAAGTTATTTTGTAATATTTGGCCCATGGGGCATTTATGTACTAACAAATTTCTTCTTATTAATATGACGTGCGTTCTTCTTTGTCTGAAACAATTTTGAATGTCCTAAATCCTTGAATGCATTGCATACATAAGCATACCATTCATCATGTGCATAAGCAGGTCTCACTCCAAGTTTCCTTATCTATCTGCTGTTTATGACAGTTAGGATGGATCTCGAGCAAACAGTCAAAGACCTACAAGCTCAGAATGCACAGTTCTAGCAACTCCTGATGACCTTGGCTAAGGGTCAGGAGGATATCAAGACTCAATTGGGGAACAAAGACCCAGTAAAAAAGAAGAAAAAGAGACTCGGGATGGCTACTTTAGGGAGAAGATTTGACGGAGAAGCTCAGAGAGTGCTTGAATTTCCTCCTATCTCTGATGAAGGAACCAACAAAGGAGGTGGGGCTACGGTACCTTCCGAGTCTGATGCGGAAGAGGAGGAGGTCGAAGAGGATGAAGATTATACCGATCAGCAATACCCTCCAGCTGATGATAAATACAAAGGGCTAGAAGACAGGTTGGCCGCCATGGAGCTACAAAGAGTACCGGGTTTGGATTTTGAAGACTTGGGTTTGGTTGCCGGGATTGTGATTCCCCCAAAATTCAAAGTTCCAGTGTTTGTGAGGTATGATGGGATGTACTGTCCCAAAATGCATCTCAGGTCCTATGTGAGAAAAATTCAACCCTATACGGCAGATAAAAACCTTTGGATTCATTTCTTTCAAGACAGTCTTTCTGGAGCTCAGTTGGAGTGGTTTTATCAGCTAGAAGGAACCAGCGTTCGAAATTGGGAAGATTTGGCCACCGCTTTCTACAAACAATACCAATACAATTCTGACCTTGCCCCTACTCGTACCCAACTTCAGGGTATGTCGTTAGGAACAGGCGAAGGATTCAAAGATTACGCACAAAAATGGAGGGATTTGGCTGGCAGGGTGCAGCCTCCTTTAACCGATCGTGAACTTGTTGATATGTTTCTAGGGACCCTATCTGGGCCATTTTTCAATCATCTGATTGGTAACTCTTCCGCGGGATTTACCGATTTGATCTTAACGGGCGAAAGAATAGAAGCTGGCATCAGGTCAGGAAAGATTCAGAAGGGTGTTGCTGCAAGTACTGAGAAGAGGCCTTTTAAGAAAGAAGCAAGTGCCGTCTATGGTCCTAGAAGACAAGTCAAGCCAGAAAGTCTCCAAGCCGTCAATGCTCTGGTCATTTCAAAACCTGTTGCTGCTTCTCAATAGTACAATCAACAAAGAGGTGAAAGGCCCAAGAGGCAGTATACTCGGCTGAGTATGACCTTATCACAAATTTTACCCCAACTGTTATCAACCAACTTGGTGACCATCAAAGAGGCTCCTAAGGTCGTCAACACGACGTCTCCTAAGTATAACCCAAATGCCCGGTGTGCTTATCATTCTGATAGTCCCGGGCACACTACTGATGATTGCTGGGCCTTGAGAAACAAAGTGCAAGATCTTATCGACGCAAAGGAAATTCAGTTTGAAGCGCCTGAAAAACCGAATGTTGTAACTGCTCCTATGCCCCAGCATAGAGTAAATGCCATTGAAGAAGAGTTGTATGCTATTTCAGTGAATGATGTTGCTACCCCTCTGTTGACTGTTAAGAGGGACTTGCTACTAGCCGGTTTATTTCCGGGTTGTAGTAAGGGTTGCCTCCTGTGTGCTGTTATCCCTACCGGTTGTCCACTGCTGAAGTCAGGTATCCAAAGCCTGATGGATAGCAAGGAAATTCTATTCAAGAAAACTGCTGTTCCGTTTGTTTCCGTTGAAGAAATATCTGTTGTCACAATTTACAATCCTGCCAAAGCCCCCGTGAAGAAACCAGTCCAAATTATGTCTGTTGCACCCATCACTATTACTGTTCCGGGACCTCTCCCCTATGAGTCTGATAAAGCGGTCCCATGGCATTATGGAGCCGACGTGTATGTGCTTGGGGTGAAGCAGAAGTTCAACACCAATACCAGTATCAGTAACATCACTGGTCCCGCCAAGATTACTCGCAGTGGCAGGCTCTTCTCGCCTGACATTGCACCGCCAGTTATCCGAAAACCTCTCACCATCACACCCGCAAGTGTGCATGTTCCAATTCAAGTTCCTGTGTCTACTACTGCCGCCGGGTCCTCTGATACTCGGGGAAAAGAAGTTGCTACCGATTTGCCTGCCAGGACGGAGGCACCAAAAAAAAACTGCTGTAGAAGCCTCCCAACAAGAAATGGAGGAAATTCTAAAAATCATCAAAAAGAGTGACTTTAACGTTGTTGAACAGTTGGGGCATACTCCCTCCAAAATCTCTATGCTATCATTGCTGCTATGCTCAGAGGCCCATGCAAAAGCCCTGATTTCATTTCTGAAAACGGCCCATGTGCCGCAAGAGACCTCCGCGGATCAATTCACGGACTGTATGGCTAATTTGACAGCTGACAATGGCTTGGGGTTCTCGGATGCTGACCTCACCCCCAAAGGGAAAAATCACAATGATGCCCTGCATGTTTCCGTAGAATGCAGGGGAACTACTCTCGCACACGTGTTAGTAGATACCGGCTCTTCCCTGAATGTTTTGCCTAAGAAGGCATTGGATCGCTTGGATTGTGAAGGTTTGGAATTGAAACCTAGCAACATCATTGTTAGAGCCTTCGACGGTTCTAAGAGGATGGTGCACTGTCAAGTAAACATTCCTATTCGTGTGGGTTCCCAAGTCTTCGACTCAACGTTCTATGTAATGGATATTCGTCCATCTTACTCCTGCTTATTAGGTCGACCCTGGATTCACAAGGCTGGGGCAGTAACCTCCACTCTACACCAAAAGCTCAAATATCCTGTCAAAGGGAAGATTGTTACCGTGCAGGGTGAGGAGGAATACATGGTTAGTCACTTGAATTCATTCCGGTATATCGAGATGGATGGGGAGTTTATTGAAACCCCCTTTCAACATTTTGAGGAGGTACCTCCAATTTTGGCATCAGCTGAAGCAGTGGTTGAAGAAGACTTTCCGTTGAAGATGGCATCCTTGAAGGATGCCCGGGCTGTAATCGAGAAAGGCAATTGTGCGAACTGGGGTCAGCTTCCTGACTTCACTCAAAAGAACGACAAGTTTGGGCTGGGCTTTACTGCAGAGGCTCAGAGGGCTGTGCGCAAGGAAAAGATAAAAAAGACTCCAGTGTTTATCACCAGTCCAAGGGTGAATGCTATTGAGGAGGATGTAGAGGAAGCAGAGTTTGACAGTTGGATCTACTCGACTACCAGCAACGGACCAAGCAACTGGACGGCAAAGGATTTTACACCTATCACATTTGTCACGCAGTAATTATTTCTTTTGATTTTCAATTTGTAACAAACAATGTGTTAAAACTTTTATTGGCTCGGTGTCCTACCCGGGGCATCGTAGCTCCATTTGTGAGGGATTTTTGTATGACATTTCCATATATCATCAATCAAAACATTGGGCGTTTGTTGCATTTCAAATCTTGTGCTCTTTTCTTTCTGTGTTATATATTGCAAAACAGCTATATTTACACACACTCACTTATACAGGTTTCAATCCACTCTGGATCTCACTGCTAACAGCTCTGCTACCGCCGATTATGACTTCGAGAATCCGATCAACTTGGCCGAAGACGAAGGTGAAGATGATTGTGAAGTGCCCGGTGAACTCGCAAGACTGCTACTCCAGGAAGAGAGGGCTATTCAACCACATGAAGAGCCGGTGGAAACAATTAACCTGGGTACGGAGACAGATAGGAAAGAGGTCAAGATTGGGGCTAATCTAGGGCTCAGCGTGAAGCAACGATTGATCCAGATGCTACATGATTACATGGAGGTATTTGCTTGGTCCTATGAAGACATGTCTGGTTTGGATGCCGACATTGTAGCCCATCACTTGCCTACCAAGGAAGACTGCCCTCCGGTAAAGCAAAAGGTTCGCCGCATGCGCCCAGAGATGTCTGAAAAGATCAAGGCCGAGGTTATGAAACAATTCGATGCCGGATTTCTAGCAGTAACTTCTTACCCTCAGTGGGTTGCCAATGTGGTGCCAGTGCCGAAGAAGGACGGTAAAGTCAGAATGTGTGTTGACTACAGGGATTTAAACAGGGCAAGCCCCAAGGATGATTTTCCTCTACCTCACATTGACGTTCTCGTTGACAATACTGCTCAACACAAGGTGTTCTCCTTCATGGATGGTTTTTCAGGGTATAATCAGATCAAGATGGCCCCGGAAGATATGGAAAAGACTACCTTTGTGACTCAGTGGGGCACCTTCTGTTACAAAGTTATGCCATTCGGATTGAAAAACGCTGGGGCAACCTATCAACGTGCCATGGTTGCTTTATTTCATGATATGATCCATCACGAGATTGAGGTATACGTCGATGACATGATTTCAAGGTCTCAAACTGAGGAGGAGCACCTTGGTCATCTGAGGAAGCTGTTTGACCGACTGAAGTTATACAAGCTGAGGTTGAATCCCAACAAATGCACCTTTGGGGTGAGGTCCGGAAAATTGCTAGGTTTCATTGTAAGTGATAAAGGTATTCAGGTGGACCCTGCCAAGGTAAAAGCCATACAAGAGATGCCAACTCCAAAGACAGAGAAAGAAGTCAGAGGCTTCCTAGGACGACTGAATTACATTGCCCGATTCATCTCACATCTGACTGCTACTTGTGAGCCAATCTTCAAATTACTGAAGAAAGATCAAGTAGTACGCTGGAACGATGAATGTCAGGCTGCCTTTGAAAAGATAAAGGAATATCTCCAAGAGCGTCGTGGCACGTTTCATCCGACATAATCTGATCTGTCGGTATGGTGTCCCGGAAAGAATCATCACGGACAATGGTACCAACCTCAATAACAAAATGATCACTGAAATCTGTGAACAATTCAAGATACAGCACCACAATTCTTCTCCCTACCGGCCGAAGATGAATGGGGCTATAGAAGCGGCGAATAAGAATATTAAGAAAATTGTGCAGAAGATGACAGTGACTTATAAAGATTGGCACGAAATGTTACCATTTGCTCTTCATGGGTACCGTACCTCAGCAAGAACGTCAACCGGGGAAACTCCTTTCTCCTTGGTCTATGGCATGGAGGCAGTCTTGCCCATTGAAGTCCAGATACCTTCTCTCAGGATAATGAAAGATGCAGACTTAAATGAAGATGACTGGATCCAAACTCGACTTGATCAATTAAACCTGATTGACGAAAAGAGGCTCACCGCTATCTGTCATGGTCAGACATATCAAAAGCGAATGATCAGGGCATTTAACAAGAGGGTCAGATCACAAGAGTATCAGGTTGGAGACTTGGTAATCAAGCGCATCATCCTTCCTCAAAGTGATCCCCGGGGCAAATGGACCCCTACTTACGAAGGGCCATTTGTGGTTAAACATGTTTTCTCAGGAGGAGCCATGATCCTAACCACCATGGATGGTGACGACCTCCCTCACCCCGCCAATGCAGACATAGTGAAAAGATACTACGCATGAATAAAAGACCCGCTAGGTTGATATACCTAGGCAAGAGTAAGGGCTTCCCGGCGAACCAAAAGGGTTCGGGCAAAAATAAGGGATGAAATGAAAAAAATATGTACACCCGGCAAGTTGAAAACCCGAAAGGGCGTCTTGGGCAAAAATGGGTATCCCGGTGGACTGAAAACCCGAAAGGGCGGTCCAGGAAAAAGTTAGGGATAAAGCGTAACACTATGTCTCATTGGATCACTTCGCATCCGGAATTCGGCATCGACCAATCAGCTTCATTTTCAACTAGGAAGCAAAGCGATGAGACGCTTGGGGATATAAAGGCGATAGCAGAGTTGGAACCCAGTGGGATTATTCACATAGCTGTTTTGTTTTCTTTTCAAAAAATTGTAAATTTTGTGATCATTCGGCGGCATCCTCTTACTAGGATGTCAGCTTCTTGTACAGAAACGCCTATTCACAGGCAAAGTTCAAATCAATACTAATTCACTTGTCCATACAAGTTGCCATTGTTTTTTCCTTTTTCTGTTTTGTCTTGCGAAGAACGTCCAATGTTCATTTTTGATATATGCATTTGACATTAAATTGCTAATTTATAAATGTTTGCAAAAGATCAATTACAGGTGACATCAGAAACAAGGGCAATGTAAGGTTGCCTGATGCAGTCTGGTTGCTTTGTCCGCCAAGGTACCAAGGTAGATTCGACTGAGGAATATGACCAAATCATCTCAACGCCCCGCAGAGTAAGATAAGATTCATCAATACTTTCCCCAAGCGGATTTGACTCCCCGTCAATCCTGAAAAGGCACAACTTTCCCCGGCAGGTCTTAAAGCTTATCCCCAGTAGATTCTGGAAGCTTGTTCCCTGCAGAATACGGACGTCTCTCCCGAACTTTATTCAGAGTTATTCCTCACAAGGGCTTATAACTGGGTTATCCTCAGCTAATCGCCACGGAAGATCGCCCCCAACAAAGTTCTTTCAATCCCCAGCGGAGTTTATCTTTCAATCCCCAGCGGAGTTTATCTTTGGTATCCCCAGCGGAGTTTATCTTTGGTATCCCCAGCGGAGTTTATCTTTGGTATCACCAACAGAGTTTATCATCATTATCCCCAACGGGATCCATCATTAAAGTCCTCAGCAGGCCTCTCATCAAAACTTCAGCAAAGTATCTCGGCCACAGGGCAACTCCCCGGCCGATCGTCAAGGATTTATTTTCCTAAGACGAAATTACATTCATAAACATTTCACACTTTCATACATCTTGCTTACATACATGATAAAGTGCATACAACACTATCTCATGTTGAACATCATGACATCATGCATATCATACATCATGACATTGCGTACAACTTATGTTTTTGCCTTTTCAGGGAAAAAGACAATCCCAAAGACAACTACCTTCAATTGTCACAAATTCCGGATTCGATACCTGTATCTAGCCAGGGCATATCTGAGAGTGACCACATTTCCAGACTCGATTCCTGTATCTATCCAGGGCACGTCTGAAGAGTTGGAAGATTCGATTCCTGTATCCAGCCAGGGCACATCTATCAACTACCACATTTCCAGATTCGATTCCTGTATCTAGCCAGGGCATATCTGTTGACCACATTTCCAGACTCGATTCCTGTATCTAGCCAGGGCACGTCTGAAGAGTTCGAAGATTCGATTCCTGTATCCAGCCAGGCCACATCTATCAACTACAACATTTCCAGATTCGATTCCTGTATCCAGCCAGGGCATATCTGTTGAAGACTATTTCCAGACTCGATTCCTGTATCTAGCCAGGGCACGTCTGAAGAGTTCGAAGATTCGATTCCTGTATCCAGCCAGGGCACATCTATCAACTACCACATTTCCAGATTCGATTCCTGTATCTAGCCAGGGCATATCTGTTGACCATATTTCCAGACTCGATTCCTGTATCTAGCCAGGGCACGTCTGAAGAGTTCGAAGATTCGATTCCTGTATCCAGCCAGGGCACATCTATCAACTACAACATTTCCAGATTCGATTCCTGTATCCAGCCAGGGCATATCTGTTGACGACTATTTCCAGACTCGATTCCTGTATCTAGCCAGGGCACGTCTGAAGAGTTCGAAGATTCGATTCCTGTATCCAGCCAGGGCACATCTATCAACTACCACATTTCCAGATTCGATTCCTGTATCTAGCCAGGGCATATCTGTTGACCACATTTCCAGACTCGATTCTTGTATCTAGCCAGGGCACGTCTGAAGAGTTCGAAGATTTGATTCCTGTATCCAGCCAGGGCACATATATCAACTACAATATTTCCAGATTCGATTCCTGTATCCAGCCAGGGCATATCTGCATAAGGAGATTGAAGATCAAACACCTGTAACAAGCCAGGAAAACATCTGCCTTTCTCAGATACGTAAAGTTCTCGCTAAGGAATCTCTTATGCGATCAACACTTCCAAATGGCATCTGTAAGCCCATTCCCGACGAAGACCTGTCACATCTCCAGATGGCATCTATAAGCCCATCTCCCTATCCACCACCTCTCCAAATGGCATCTATAAGCCCATTCCCGCCATCACATTGCTGATACTCTACTATGCGAGTGCAAATTTCCGGGCACTCTGGTGTCCAATCTCCTTTTACCTTCGAGTCGCGAAAGGCAAACTTGCCAATCTAACTCTTCAGGTTCAAGAAGATTGAACAGGGGAAACTGTTGTACCCCAAAATTTGCCCTCCATTTCTTCAGGAAACCATCTTGGATTTTCAAGGTCCCTCTGAAACAAATCCAAGTCCTGAGTTATCCCTTTGCCCAAGCAAGCCGCTTACAAGAGCAAGATGATCTCACGAACTCCAGAAACAACACTTTTATCTTGAGAAAAAAATCAAATTCTAAGTACTTAAAATGCTTCTCTAAAATAAGTGCTTTTAGAAAATCAGCGCTTCAGAACTTCTGGACCCATTCCAGATGAAGACGGTCAGAAGTTGCAAGCTTGGCTCAGCATGGTCAGAAGTTGGCTCTTCAGCAGCTACATCAGTTCAATCAGAAGTTGTAAACGTGGTTCAGAATGTAAGCCTCAAACGGAACATGCCCCTTCAGCAGTTACACAAGCTCAGTCAGAATTTGCTAAAGGAATGCAAGAGAAGCAGGAAAGTCTGAAGGCTCCTTCAGAACAGGTTGAAATCAGAAGATGAAAGGTCAGAAGAATGGGTGTTACACTGATACAGAATCTCTAAGTCCAGATTGTCCAGAAGTAAATCCAAGGAACGTACCAGAAAACTAGGAGAATCTCCAGAGCTTACTAAGACAACAGGTAGCCAAGGCCAGAGCATGGTTTACGCTGCTGATTCAACGCTGGTTTCCATTACCAGAACGTTGGTATTGACAGGTCTTGTCACCATTTAATGCCCATTAATGCTTCCAACCACTCCTGAGCATTCACGTGTGGCTTGGAAAACGCTTTTGCATAGATTCTGGCATGGGTCTTCACGCCACCGCCCACTTCAGAGGTCACTTCTCCCCAATCTACGCCTGCTGCTGCAACCTAGGCTGAAAGCTAGCTGTTATCACAACTTCCCAGGAATTTCTGTCAAAGAACAAATTCAAACTCTGTTGGCGCCTTAAATGTTCAAGGCATCCACAAGAACTTTGCCTATAAATAGAGAGGCTTCACCACTGCAAAAGGCGTTCAAGAAAAAAAACAGAAACAGAAACTGCTAAGTGAGAAACAGAACTCCTAGCAACACAGCATTCTGAAACTCTGCCAAAATCTCCAGCTTTGTTTCATAACTTTGAGTTTCTCACCTTCAAACTTCATCAAATATCCAATTTTTTTATGTAAACCAAAGACACCCTCTCTAAACTTCTGACCCTGCATACGTATACACCTTTACTTCCCCTTTTTCAAAGAAAATCTATCCAGAACACCACCAGAACCAAAAGCTAAACTTTCACTCACCAACTTTTCCAAACAGTCAGGTAAGCACCTGCTGACCCTCATCACATTGTTAAGCATCATCAGCTGTGCATATTCAAGTAACATAATGTAAATATCATGTTGTTGTTTATGTTCTGAGGATTTTTCACACCTCAGAACGTTCTGAGCCAGTATAGGATCTGCCTGTGACTTTGTTGACTCTGACCTCTGAAACATTTTTGTATTTGCTGGATCTGTTCCAAGTATGTTTCCTGTTTTGTGGAGTAACAACAGGATTGAAGATGTTCTGATTAGTACAGGAAAAAGCCAAGTGCTGACTTTGACGTTAGCACATCTGAAGCCTGTTTTACTGTCAATGATATCAGAACCTCTGAGAGTTATTGCCTTTTCAGCAGAATCAGAACTTCTGGTTTCTCCACTAACAAACTTCTGTCTTGCAGTACAGGGAAATCAGAACTTCTGATTTCCCCACTAACAAGGTTCTGTTTTGCAAGTGATAGAGTCAGAAGTTCTGACTCATCCAGTTTCACTAACAGGTTGATCATCTGGCAGCGGATCTGAGTCAGAACTTCTGATGACCTCCCAACAGCGCGCGAGCTCCCTCTCTCTCTATATATCTTGTTTTTTGCTATTTTCTTTTTTGTCTATTTTTCTCGTTGAACCCCCCATGTACAAATGTGTATCCCCTCCCCTAATTGTTGTATTAGCGTAGGATTTTACATTTCCGCTTCTTATTGCTAGTAATTAGGACGTGTATGGCAAGATAAAATCAATGAAATAGAAAAACCTAATTCAAACAAAAAACTCTTGTATGCAACAAAACACACTTGCACACTAACACCCCTAGGGTTACATCCACTTGTTGCCTTTCAAAAATTGGGCCATATTGCATGCTAGGTCTCTTTGGGCAAAACAAATAACTCAAATGATCATAGTCCCTCGATGACGCTTTTTTGCCTAAAATGATCAAAGTCCCTTAAAGAAAAATTGCCCAAAGATACTTGGCACCATTGCAATTATGGTCTAAACGACGACCCACGCCCGTCCCTTTAACATCCTAACACAAGATTGTCCACCAAATACAATGGTGGAACAAAATTGTTAAAAGGGTTAAAACGTAGCAAAGATCTTTGAGAAATTTAGGGTAGATAGCTCTTAATTACTTGCCAATTTGCAAAACACTTGCCTATTTTTCAAAACCACACATCAATACACTTTCAAAACAACTTTCAAAAACAAATGAAAACCTTTTTAAAAGACATACACCTTTGTATACATCCCAACATGGATCATTACAAAGGTTGCCACCACATTGGCCTCTTTTCAAAACATTTTCAAATACACGCACACAAAGCACCATTTCAAACAAAGGCAAGTTGATCTAAGCAAGTAACTAAGAGCCCATGGATAACCATGGATAGAAAGGGTGCTAATACCTTCCCTTTCTATAATCTACTCCCCGAACCCAAGAAAACATCTCAAAGGTTTTTGCTGTGCTTTTTTAACCTTTCCTTAGGATAAAATAAAAAGTCGGTGGCGACTCTTGCTCAACCGAAACATTTGCGAATACAAACGCAAAACCTCTAGTCAGTTCTCCCACCGTATCACAGTAATGTTTTAAACGCTTCCCGTTTACTATAAACGGTTCAATCGAAGGTCCCTTAATCTCTATTGCACCACTTGGATAAACTCGAGTAATTTCAAAAGGTCCGGACCACCTAGATCGTAATTTTCCAGGAAATAATTTTAATCGTGAGTTAAATAGTAATACCAAGTCACCTATGTTAAAATTCTTCCTAGATATATGCTTATCATGCCATTTCTTTGTGCGCTCTTTGTAAATCCTAGCATTTTCGTACGCATCCTGTCTAAGTTCTTCCAATTCATTAATATCCAGGATACGCTTCTCTCCAGCGGCAGTGTAACTTAAGTTCAGATTCTTAATGGCCCAATAGGCCTTGTGTTCTAACTCAACTGGGAGATGGCATGACTTACCATAAATAAGCTTGAAAGGAGTAGTACCGATGGGAGTTTTATAGGCAGTTCTATAAGCCCATAAAGCTTCGTGAAGTTTAAAGGACCAGTCCTTTCTGGACGTAGCGACAGTTTTTTCAAGGATTTGTTTTATCTCGCGATTTGAAACTTCAACTTGTCCGCTAGTTTGAGGATGGTAAGGTGTAGCTATGCGATGTCGAACTCCATATTTTCCTAATAATTTTTCAAAGATTTTGGAAATGAAATGAGATCCACCATCACTTATAACGAGTATGGGTAACCCGAACCTAGGAAAGATTATGTTCTTGAACAGCTTAAGTACCACTCGGGTGTCATTTGTTGGAGAAGCTATAGCTTCGATCCATTTTGAGACATAATCCACAACCACGAGTATATACTTGTTACCGGATGAAGATGGAAAGGGTCCCATAAAGTCTATCCCCCACACATCAAAGATTTCGACTTCTAAAATGCCTTTTTGTGGCATTCCGTCACGTCTAGATATATTACCGGTGCGTTGACACCTGTCGCATTTTAAGATGGTGGCATGTACGTCTTTCCATAAATTAGGCCAATAGAGACCAGATTGTAAGATCTTTGCACAAGTTTTGGATGTACTCGCATGTCCTCCGTAAGGTGCAGAATGACAGTGTTTTATAATGTTTTCAATCTCTTCTTCTGGCACACATCGGCGGAAAATTCCATCGGGACCTCTCTTGAAAAGTAAAGGTTCATCCCAATAATACTGTTTAAGATCATGGAAGAATTTCTTCTTCTGTTGGTAGGTAAGTTCAGGTGGTAAAACGCCTGCAGCGAGGTAATTTACGAAATCGGCATACCAAGGCACCGAGGAGACGGCTAAGGTGGTTTCCATGAGTTTATCTGGTTCTGTGTCTTCCAAGTGGGAAATCAGTTTATCATACTGGAATTCATCATCGATCGACACTTGTTCATGTTTAAGATTTCTAGTCTAGAGAGATGATCTGCTACCACGTTTTTGGTTCCTTTCTTATCTTTGATTTCTAAATCGAACTCTTGCAGTAGCAATATCCATCTCAGGAGTCTAGGTTTAGCGTCCTTTTTGGTTAGGAGATATCTAATAGCAGCATGATCAGTGTATATGATTATTATGGATCCTACTAAGTAGGAACGAAACTTGTCTAATGCGAAGATCACTGCTAAGAATTCTTTCTCGGTTGTAGCATAATTCATCTGCGCTTCGTCCAGGGTTCTGCTTGCATAATATATGATGTGGAGTCTTTTATCCTTTCGCTGTCCTAAAACAGCTCCTACGGCATAGTCACTTGCGTCACACATTATTTCAAAAGGTTCATTCCAATCTGGAGTTTGCATGATAGGCGCAGAAATTAATGCTTTCTTAAGTGTTTGAAATGCTTCTAAACATTTTTCGTCGAAGATAAATTCAGCGTCTTTCATTAATAGCTCAGTTAGGGGTTTAGTTATCTTAGAGAAATCTTTAATGAATCGTCGATAAAAACTGGCGTGTCCCAAAAAGCTTCGGATTTCTCTAACAGTTTTTGGAGGTTGAAGGTTCTCAATAACTTCGATTTTAGCAGAATCGACTTCAATTCCTCTTTTGGATATAATGTGTCCTAAAACAATTCCTTCTTGTACCATAAAATGGCATTTCTCCCAATTAAGCACTAGATTAACCTTCACACAATGTTCTAATACCCTTTCTAAATTTTCTAAACATTCTTCAAAGCTTTGTCCACAGACGGAAAAATCGTCCATGAAGACTTCCATAATATTGTCCAGAAAATCAGCAAATATTGCCATCATACATCTTTGAAAAGTTACAGGAGCATTGCATAAACCAAATGGCATTCTTCTATAAGCAAAGGTTCCAAAAGGGCATGTGAAAGTTGTTTTCTCTTGGTCATTAGGATGAATAGGTATCTGAAAGAAACCTGAATAACCGTCCAAGAAACATAAATGAGAGTGTCTAGCTAAACGTTCCAACATTTGATCAATAAATGGTAAAGGGAAATGATCTTTTCTGGTGGCTTTGTTAAGTTTTCGATAATCGATGCACATTCTCCATCCAGATTCGACTCTTTTAGTTATGATTTCTCCTTTCTCATTTTCGACTACTGTGACACCTCCTTTCTTAGGTACAACATGCACAGGGCTAACCCATTTGCTATCAGATATAGGATATATGATTCCTGCTTCTAACAACTTCATAACTTCCTTTTTCACAACCTCGCTCATAATCGGGTTTAGTCTCCTCTGGTGTTCTCTTGAAGTTTTACAATCTTCTTCTAGCATAATGCGATGCATACAGATAGAGGGACTTATTCCTTTAAGATCAGTGATATTATATCCTAAGGCTGTTGGATATTTTCTCAGAATTTGTAAAAGTTTTTCAGTTTCGGTTTCGCCAAGTTCTGTGTTGACTATCACTGGTCGTTCGAGTTCGGAATCTAGGAATTCATACCTTAGATTTTTAGGAAGTGTTTTGAGTTCTAGGGGTGGTTTCCTTAAATATTGTGTAGGATCTGGTACTATAGCTAAGCATTCACTTAGATTACTACTCAGATTTTCATCGAGATTGTCTTCATTTTCAAGCTCAGCTTCTTTTCTACATTCATCGATGATATCCATGAAGTAACAAGTATCTTCAATTGCAGGTGCTTTCAGGAATTGAGAGAGGATAAATTCGATTTTCTCTTCACCTACTTCAAAAGTAAGTTTTCCTCTTTTTACATCTATAATTGCACCGGCTGTAGCTAAGAAAGGCCTTCCAAGAATGATTGGGGTAACTTCGTCCTCCCTTATGTCCATAATAATGAAATCGGTTGGTATATAGAATTGGCCAATGCGTACAGGAACATTCTCGAGAACTCCTGCAGGATATTTAATTGACCTATCTGCTAATTGAACGGACATTTTGGTTGGTCTGAGTTCTCCCATTTCAAGTTTCTTGCATATAGATAACGGCATCACACTTATACTGGCTCCAAGATCACATAAAGCTTTATCTATGACAAATTTGCCAATTACACATGGAATAGAGAAACTTCCAGGGTCTTTGAGTTTAGGAGGCATTGTGTCTTGAATAATTGCACTACATTAAGCAGTAAGCATGACGGTTTCATTATCCTCTAGCTTTTTCTTATTGGATAGAATCTCTTTAAGGAATTTAGCGTAGGAGGGCATTTGAGTTATAGCTTCGGTAAAAGGAATTGTAACATTAAGTTGTTTCAGAAGATCCACGAATTTCTTGAATTGACCCACATTCTTAGTTTTAGCTAACCTTTGAGGGTATGGGATATGAGGCTTATAAGGTGGTGGGGGTACATAAGTTTCATCTTTTTGCGTGGTATCTTCATTATTATCTCTCTGATTTTCCTTTTCTTCTTTATCTTTAGTTTCAGATTGTTTAACAGAATTTTGTTGCATAGCTGGGCTATTGTTTCTGGGATCTACAGGTCCATCATACTCTGTTCCGCTTCTTAAGATAACAGCATTTGCATGTCCTTTGGGATTAGGTTGAGGCTGTCCAGGAAATGAGCCAGCAGGAGCAGCAGAAGCCGCTCGTTGTTGAGCTACCTGAGAGATTTGTGTTTCTAACATTTTATTATGTGTAGCTAAAGCATCAAGCTTGTTAGATAATTGCTTAATCTGCTCATTAATGTGTATATTCTGATTTTGAACATCCTTATTAGTCTGGGATTGAGTATTATTGGTTTGGGATTGAGTAGCGATGAAATGCTCTATCATGACTTCCAAATTAGACTTCCTAGGAGCATTAGACGTGTTAGGACCATTATTAGGATGATTTGGAATAGCCTTAGGATAACCAGGTGGTGTAGCAGGAGCTTGTCCAGGTGCGTATAACGCGTTGTTACTCTTGTATGAAAAGTTAGGATGATTCTTCCAGCCAGGGTTATATGTGTTGCTGTAAGGATTACCCTGTACGTAATTCGCTTGTTCAACTGGAACTCCTGTTAAAAGTGGGCATTCTGGAGCAAGATGTGATTGAATACCACATAAGTCGCAAGTTTGAGCAATTGCAGCAACAGTAGCTGCGGGAGCGGTGGTAAGATTCTCGAGCTTTTGAGTGAGAGCTTCCACTTTAGCGTTGACTTGATCCAGACTATTCACTTCAACCATGGCACCTTTCGTTTGAGATTTCTCTATGCTAACTCTCTCCGTACCCCATTGGTAATGGTTTTGAGCCATGCTTTCGATAAGTTGTCTTGCTTCAGTATATGGTTTATTCATCAGTGCGCCACCAGCTGCAGCGTCTATAGTCAATCTCGTATTATACAAGAGACCATTGTAGAACGTGTGAATGATCAGCCATTCTTCTAAACCATGATGAGGACAAAGTCTAAGCATGTCTTTATAACGTTCCCAAGCTTCAAAGAGTGATTCATTGTCTTTTTGTCTGAAACCATTGATATTGGCTCTGAGCATAGCAGTTTTGCTTGGAGGAAAATATCTAGCCAAGAAGACTTTCTTCAACTCATCCCATGTGGTGATTGAGTTGGAAGGAAGAGATTGGAGCCATGCGCGAGCTCTGTCTCTGAGAGAAAAAGGAAATAGGCGCAATCGTATCGCCTCGGGGTTAACACCATTCGCTTTCACAGTGTCTGCGTACTGCACAAACACTGACAGATGAAGATTCGGATCGTTAGTAGGAGCTCCAGAAAACTGGTTCTGCTGAACGGCGGAAAGAAGCGAAGGTTTTAGCTCGAAATCGTTTCGAGCGATAGCAGGAGCAGCAATACTATTATGAGGCTCTGCTTGAGAAGGAACAGCGTAGTCCTTAAGAGGACGAGGAGCAGGAGCAGGTAGATCAGCCATCTTCTTGAGTTCTTCAACGTCAGGAAGTTTGGTCGAAGGAAGGTTGTTGCGTTCTAAATACTCTTGAATTCATCTTCTTAATCTAAGGTAACGCTCGATATCGTATATAGGTATATGCAAAGGCGCGCCTTGAGAGCGAGTATTTGGCATACACAGAGGGAAAAGAAATAATTGCTATAGTCTATACTTCGTAATAAAATTACGATATCAACTTAAATAGTCCCCGGCAACGGCGCCAAAAACTTGATCGCAACTTTATCGTCTAGATTAATCGGGAGACTGCAAGTATACAGCCCTATCGCGTAGTTTTAAAAGATATCGAACCTAAGGGACTATAAATCGAACTAACGTAACCTAAACTACTGTGTAAAGCTATAGCCATCGAATAATTAATTAGGGGAATTTTTGGGTAATAAAACTTAATTCTAATTGAAATAATAATAATGCGAATATCGGTATGTACTTCGTTAACACTAAAGAATCCGGCTTTCCACTGGCTTATTTTCTAAAAAATGATAATAATATCTTTTTCAGCAAAAAGTATTTATTCAAAAATCTATTCTCAAACTTTCGCTCTATTGAAGTAAATTATGATTTTAAACTCTGATGTATGCTTTCGCTATCCCATTGATTTTAAAATTACTTTTTGAAAATAAATAAAGTTTAATTGGTTTTAAAACGCTGTCGCAGTCTTTAAAAACAATATCTAGTATCTACTATCCGATTTTAAACCTCAAACTGTCGCTCTATTGGTTTCTAATCTTAGTCAGTTTATTAGCCTCAAACTTTCGCTCTGTTGGTTTCTAAACCTTTTTTAACAAAATAAATTAGATAACTAAATCAGAAAAAGTGTTTATTTTATAAAATATAATCAAGCCTGTTTGTTCCGGATCTATTCAAATTAACTCGTTACATACCGATATTTAAATAATTTAGCCAGACATACTCATAAAAGCAGACATGAATACATTAAAGGAATTAACATTCGTAAATAAATTCATGGCTAAATAAATATCTCTCATGCAAATAATTAATTAAATAAATTAAAGCGATGTAAATAAGAAACCTGAATTAAATAAATGCTGGAAATAATTCTTGAAGCTTGAATCAATTCGTACAAAATCCCGGTTCTTCAACAGAAATAAAATTTAAGTATTTGAAAAGGAACTGGCTGGAAAATAACTGCTGGAAACTGAATTACAATGGAAAATAATAATGCGGGAAGGTAAATTCTGAAACTGGAAAATAAATGCTAAAAACGGCCCCCTGATTTTGATTTCCTGATGTCCTTTTATAGTGGTAGAATGTAACCACGTTTTGAGATATTTTCGTACCACTTTTCCCCAAATTTCTCGTTCTAACTGCTTTGAGTGGAGGTGGTCGTCCCGAGATTTATTCATCCACTTGACCACGTTGAGACGGGCGCCTCATGTATCATCCTAGGGCCTACGTGGCAGTTGAGACGGACGCCTCCCACTAAGGGGAGGGTCCGAGGCGGGCGCCTCAATTGTAGGAGAGGAGTTGAGACGTGCGTCTCACTCTTGCACATGCCTTTAGGGCTCTCTTGCTTGCGTGGGCCTGATTTCGTTTGGGCCCAGTTTGGAGATGATAAACCTTTTGATCCATCATTTTTGCTTTGCACACCCCTTTTCTTCATTTCTTGCATATTTAGTCCAATAACTCTCTTAATTTCTTCACTTTGCTCAATTTGTCTAATTAAAATAAAATACCTGAAACAATAAAAATACCGGCGTAATATGGAAATAAAATGAAATAATTAAATAAAAATACTAACATTATTTATGAAAATTAAATCAAATATACTATATAAAATTGTGTTATCAACGGGTCAACAATAATACCACGACTAAAAATCACGTTACCAAGGAAACTAAATTCCTTCAATCAGAACTCACACTTGTATAACTTTGCATATAATTTGTTATCCTTCAATATCTGCAACACAACTCTCAGGTAATCTGCATGATATTCCTCGCACTTTGAATAAATCAGAATATCATCGATAAACACAACAATAAACTGATATACATTACTACAGAAATTCCATTTAACAACAATTGGAAAATACATATAATTTGGGACATTTGGTGAAGATCGATCATTTGATGGAGATGCTAGCTGAGATGTATGTTAATGAGATTGTGAAATTGCATGGGATGCCTTCGAGTATCGTGTCAGATAGATATCTGAGGTTTACGTCAAAATTCTGGACAGGTTTGCAGAATACTTTTGGTACTAAGTCGAGGTTAAGTTCCACATATCATCCTCAGACGGATGGTCAGACAGAAAGAACTATTCAGTCTTTGGAGGATTTACTAAGGGCTTGTATGCTCTAACAAGGAGGAGCTTGAGATAATACTTTCCATTGATTGAGTTTACTTATAATAACAACTTCTATTCTAATATTGGAATGACACTGTATGAATCATTGTATGGTAAGAGGTATAGAACTCCATTGTGTTGGTATGAGTCGGACGAGAGTGTTGTACTCGGATCTGAGGTTGTACAAGAGACAACTAAAAAGATAAAGATGATCCAAGAGAAGATGAAAGCTTCTCAGAATCGTCAGAAGAGTTATCATGATAAGAGGAGGAAGGATCTCGAGTTTGGAAAAGATGATCATGTATTTTGTAGAGTTACTCCAGTAACCAGTTGTAATACCCCAAATTTGTCCTACCTTTCTATCAAGAAGCATTCGACTTAGGTTTCGCATTCATTTACATCCTTTCATTAGGTCATTAGCATAGAATGCATATAGTTGGTTCTATGGTTATGGGATCAATTTATTTGATCAACACAATAAAGCTCTCATAATTTTTCAATGCACGTTTGAGTTGTGGAAGATTTCAGTGTTTTCGGTGAATTTAAAACAGTGCAAATTGGAAACAGTGTTTTGACTGATCTGAGTTTGAAAATTCGCATCTCTAGCTTGGGATGATGTTTTGGGTTGATTCTTGAGGATCTGAAATCGTCTCAATGTTCTCTTCAATTTTCGGGTTCGGACCAAAAGCTAATTTTTAAAGGAAAGTCTCCGAATATGCGGTTCTTTTGGAAGTTATATGATACAAAGAAAAAGATGCTGAAAGTGCAATTTTGGCGCACTAAAAATTCATAACTCGAAGCCCGTGACGCGTTTTGAGCCCGTACTAGTGGCCAAAATTCCGTCTTAATATCAGCTACATTTTCATCTCTCACGGTCGGAGACCAATTTCGCTCAGAAAGTCTTCAAAAATGTGGATTCATCGGGCATTTTCGCACAGGAAAATTGTGACAAATGTTCACATGCTTCATCTTCAGAAAATCATAACTCAGTCGATTCTTATCGTATTGAGTTGGTTCCGATATCATTGGTTCAAAAATTGAGTTGGATAAATATTTCTTTCATCTTTCCAATTCGAACGTGTTGTACCCCAAAATTTGCCCTCCCATTTCCTCAACATTTTCTCATCACAAGACCTTTGAAGATCAAGATCCAGTTAGGGTTTCCTCTGCTCAAGACTTCTCCTTGCACTGTGGACTCAAATTAGGGTTTGTGTTTGCCCAAAGATGTTTTGACCTAAAAAGCCTAAGATGACTTTCATGCTTCATATTGGACTCCCAAGTTTCTCCATACCAAGTTTCAAGTCTTGATTCCAAGTTTTGCCCAGTCAATTGGGCAGTTGACCTAGAAATCAACTATATTGGGGAAAAAGTCAACTGTGGCCAATTGACAGTCAAATCTCATGAAATTTGATCCACATCAACATTATGAACTCATATGGACCATTTGATCAAGTTTGGATCACAATTCTTCAAGAAATTTGATCAGATCACCAAAAGGGCAAAATAGTCATTTTTAGGGTTTTGACTGTACAAAGGCAATTTTTGACTGTTTGACCTAGCCAAGGGCAAGCCAAGTTCACATATGGACTCAAGGACTCAATGAAATGGTCTTGACACATTCATCAAGCTCAAAAGATCCCAAGTACACAAGATTGACAGTTGAATTTCCCAGTCAATTGATCAATTTTGATTGTATACTGAAAAGTCAAACTTTGACTTTTTGGTCAAAATCAAGAGTCAAGATTCATTTTTCATCAAAACATGCCAAATCATGAAACTTGTTCACCAATAAATCACAAAATGCAAATTAAGGTTTGAAAATGGAATTTTTCATAACTTAGATTTTTTCTAAGTTATGAAAAACCCTAATTTTTTCCCAACTTTGCCCCATCTTTTCACCAAGATCCATTTGGATTAAAACAAAAGTCAAAACATGAAAGTTGTAGCTTGTTGCATAATCTACAACTTTGATTCACAAAGTTTTCTCATTTGAAGCTTGTATCTCAAGTTACAAATTTTTGAATAGGGGCACTAAACCATTTTTAACTTAGTGAAATTTTAACCTATTTTGACAAGGTTTTCTACCCCACTTCAAGGCCACTTTTCATACCCTTCCACTTGGAATTTTTATTTGCATTTCAAAGATGGATTGTAGTACACATTCCAATCTTTCCAAAATGTCCAAGAACTCATCAAACAACCTCATAACTTGAGAGATTCGAATTTCACAAGTTGGCAAAAATTCACTTTTGTTCTTCATCAAAACATGTTCATAATCTTGCAAATTTGAACTCAGCTTGCTTTATGCTTGATTACAGGTCCTTGAACCATTCCATACTCAATAATTTAATGCATATTCAATGTGTTAATGTGTTGTTCTTTGAGTGCAAGCATTGTATGCAAGATTAATCCTAAACTAGATAAAGTGCTTTATCCATTTTTGTAAAAAGCTAGCTTTATGTCAAATTGAAATCCAAGCAAGTACAGTTAGGATCTCATTGGCACAAGATTATGGGCAAATTGCTCTGATCAAGAGAGGCTTATGCAGCAGGATTAGAGGCCCCCTACTGACCTAAAACACCAAGTGACCATTGCTTGCTTCAAATTCAAGTAACATTGCATAACTTGTACCATATCTCATCTCAGCACAAAAACACAAGAACAAAGTTATCAAACACCTTCCAGAGAACACAACCAAGCTTTGGCACGAATCCTTGACCTCCAAAACACCCTCCATCTCAGAATCATCCTCAAACTGCAAAAATAGAGTTGCCTCTGCAGTTTGAGTGCCAACTCCCATTTCCCTCGAGCATTCTTACCAAAATCAATCCATACACATTCCCTAGCATATATGCAAGCTAACCATGACCTAAAACCTGACCTGTAATCCCTCTAACAGCTTCCACCATTTTCATTTTTTCCTTTTGCAGGTGAAGTTCTATAGCTTGATACAAGAAGTTTCAAGACAAAGTAAGCATTGAAAAAGCATCCCTGGACCTCAAGGAAGCTTTTCCAATCATTACCTTGCACTAGAAGTTCCTCATTCTCCAGATAGAAGTTCAACTGCACAGGTAAAACTTTGAACTCGTATCTCTCTTATCATGCATCTTTAGTCTTAAGTTTGTGAAGAAACAAGGTCCTACTCATAGCCCTGAACATGTACATATCTTTACATTTCATTTCTTTTGCCTGAGTAGAGAGAATTTGTAGTTTGAAAATGGCAGAAAAACTAGGTTAGGATTTGGGGAAGGAGAAATTCTCCCTCATCTTAGAGAGTTAGGTCAAGTTCCATACATGGTTAGAATCGTCTCTTCATGCTGAACATTTGTTGTGTTATGAGTTTTTGCTAAAAAGCCAGGAATCAAGAGTTGGACATTGAAGAACAGAGGTGCGCGTTTTTTCAAATGTTTGTGCTGGAGGTTGAAGACAGTGGCATTGGGCTGGGCTTGTCTTGTGCTTTTCTTTTCACACCCCATAATTACTCATGAACCCCCCAAGCCCATTTGTCTTATTTTTAATTCTTTTTTACTTTTTCTTTTTTTGTTTGACTTGTTTATTTTTTTTCTCAGCATATTAAAATTTTGAAATTTTTTTTCCACTTTTTTTGAATTTATGGCATATTTATTTGATTTATTTCTTTGTTTATACATAAAATATATGCATATTTTTATTTAGAATAAATACAAAAATAGTGTAAATACATGTTTTTATTTTTATTTACCTTCTGAAAATATTTCACATAAAAAATACCTTTTCATTGATTTTATTAAAAAAATTAATTAATTATTATTATTATTTGTGTATAATATTTAGAACTTGATGTATATATATATATGTTTATTAATATATTTAGGTTAGAATATAAATACTTGAATTTTTCACTTTTATTAATATTTGATACAAAAATACTTTTTTTTCATAATATACTTCATTTTATGTTTATTTTTGTACATAATAAATAAATACTTGTATTAAGTCAATTAATATCCATTTTCATTAAAATTAGGGTTTTTTGCCCTAAATTCAAAATACTCCAAAAAATAATATCCTCAATATTTTTTACATAAATAATATTTTTTCATACATATACAAAACATTTCTTTTGCATCTTGCATTCTTATTTAATTTTTGCACATTGATTAAATTGCAAATATTCAAAATGATGTAATAATTTAGATTTAAATTCTTGTCAATACCCCCATTTGAACATTTGTACCCCCCTTCCCATATTTGGTTTTGTAATAGCTTAGTAAATTTATTTTCGCACTTTATTGCTTTCTAATAATAACATGTTAGAATTAGGGTTTTGCATGCGAAAAAACGATAAAAAATAGTTGGACCTAATACAAGATGAATGAGCATGAAAATAAACAACACATCTCACACTTGCACCCCTAGGGTACTCCCCTTTGTTGCCTTCAAATAATTGGGCCATATTGTATGTTGAACTTCTTTGGGCAGAGCAAACAATTTGAATGATCATAGTCCCTCGATAAAACTTTTCAAAACAAACAAAAACAAATGATCAAGTCCCTTAAAGAAAATTGCCCAAAGACATTTAACGCCGTTGCAATTATGGTCTAAACGACGACCCGCGCCTGTCCCTTTCACATCCTAACATAAGATTGTCCACCAAATACAATGGTGGAACAAACTTGTTAAAAAGGATTAAAACATAGCAATAATCTTTTGAGAAATTTAGGAGTAGATAAACTCTTAGTTGCTTGAATCAAACTTGCAAAACAAAACGCTTGCCTAATTTCAAAACCACACATCACTACATTTCCAAAACAACTTTCAAAAAACAAATGAAAACTTTCAAAAGACATACACCTCTGTATACATCCCAACATGGATCATTACAAAGGTTGCCACCACATTGGCCTCTTTTCAAAACATTTTCAAAAAATCCACACACAAAGCACCATTTCAAACAATTGAAAATCAAGGCAAGTTGATCTAAGCAAGTAACTAAGAGCCCATGGATAACCATGGATAGAAAGGGTGCTAATACCTTCCCTTTCTATAATCTACTCCCCGAACCCAAGAAAACATCTCAAAGGTTTTTGCTGTGCTTTTTAAACCTTTCCTTAGGATAAAATAAAAAGTCGGTGGCGACTCTTGCTCAACCGAAACATTTGCGAATAAAAAACGCAAACCTCAAGTCAGTTCTCCCACTGTATCACAGAACTGGCGACTCTGCTGGGGAGGCTTTTAAAAGTGGAGTAACCTTAGGGCTTAGATCACCTTTGTTTTCAATTGATTGTTTTGTTTGCTTTTACATTTGTGGGCCTTGTATCGGAGTTTTATAGATCCTAACCCGGATCTGGGGATACCTTCTTAGAAAGTAGCAACAAGGCTGTGAGGGAACTGTGCGGGGTATACCGACATGGTTGAAGCAGTCTGCTACGTTGATGTGGCACTTTGGTGTGTACCGGTAACCCTTGAGTTCAGTCAAGGAGAGTACGGGGCCGCCGCGTGGTGTCGTGAAGCATCAACTGACCTTAGGAACCTTATTTGAACCATCTTGGCCTTTTTAGGGTAGTGAGATAACTGACTTTGGTGCAGTCCGAGGTTGGTTGATACTCGATACTACACTCAATTGAGGGTTGATTTCCTGGGATATTTCGGTCGCCAGTTCAGTGGCTAAATCGAAACGATGAACAATGAAAGTAATCCAGTGATATTGGGACCCTTAGAACCCGGTTACTTCTAATAGGACAGGTTGAGCCCATCAAACATCAAGAGGGTAATACCCAGACCTCATGCAGGCCTAAACTCTAAGGGTTTGTCTTGTGTGACTTGTGTGCCTTACCATGTTTGCCTTTGTGAATATTTGTGGTGTAATTAATCATAACATCATGACATCATACAACATCATGAGCATTGACTAACCATTTCAAGGGTTTCGAATCTTCATCTTTGTTCTTGTTTTATAGGACATGGAAACTGCTCGCAGAAAGACAATTCAGATTAGCCTTGTAAAGATCCCTCCTCAGCTTAAGGAACTTATGTCCAGGATTCCCGAGGGTTCTTCATTCAGTGAGAGACATGGAAGACTCATCAGCTTGGTTAACACCAACATTGAGGAAGATTTGATAAAGGTCCTGTTCCAGTTCTTTGACCCTCTGCATCACTGTTTCACTTTTCCGGATTATCAATTGGTGCCTACATTGGAAGAGTTCTCCCGACTTCTGAAGATCCCTATCCTTGATCAACTACCCTACAACGGTACGGAAGAGGAACCCAAGCTTGAAGAGATTGCTAAAGCCTTGCACCTACAACCGTCTGACCTCAAGGGACATTGGGAAGTTAGAAGTGGTATCAAGGGGTTCTTAGCCAGGTTTCTGTTCGAGAAAGCCCAAGAATGTTGGAACTCCCTTGACCTACGAGCTTTTGAAGAAGTTATGGCCCTCCTTGTCTATGGTTTGGTGTTATTCCCTAACCCAGATCAGCTTATTGATATCAGTGCTGTCCAGATCTTCATGACCAGGAATCCTATACCTACGTTGCTGGGGGATATCCTTCACTCATGTTACACTCGAACCATGAGAAGAAGGGGTGTCCTTATGTGTTGCACTCCCCTCCTGGGAAGGTGGTTTATTTCGCACCTTCCACAATCAGTTTTGAAGAACGAGCGGGGTTTGAGATGGTCACAACGGTTAATGACTCTCACGCATGCAAATATACATTGGTGCCCTAGGTCCAGGGAAGACGTCACTATCATTGATCGTTGCGGGGAGTACCCTAATGTTCCTTTATTTGGAATCAAAGGAGGTATTACTTACAACCCATGCCTGGCTTGGAGACAGTTCGGTTATGCTCGAAGGGATGGCCCTCATGACATGTTAATTCCTAACATAGTTTTTGAGTTCGACAACGATACTCAAGGACTTCGTCAGAGATTTATCAGAGCTTGGAGGATGCCAAGTAGGATCGACAGCAAGACACTGGGGCACAGGAACTCCATCCCATTGGAACCTTATCTCAAGTGGGTACGAGCCCGCTCCCAGAAGTTAGTGATGCCTTATCCTCATATGCTCCCTGTGATCAAAGAACCAGTCTTGGAAGGAGAGGTGTCCTACACCATTCAACATCCCGACATGCCCACCTCCTGGGAAGAAATGCAGAAGAGCTGGGTCCAGCTTAAGGAAGAACGGAATTCTCTTGAGACCAGTCTACATGCTAGTGAAAAGAAGGTCCTGGAACTCACCCGCCTGCTGCACGAGGAGAGGAATCTCAACACCTACATCGCACCAAAGAGGATGCGCAATGTTTTTTTGCCTTAAGGAGTCATTTTGTAATATTTGGCCCATGGGGCATTTATGTACTAACGAATTTCTCCTTATTAATATAATGTGCGTTCCTTTTTGTCTACAACAAATTTTGAATATTCTAAATCCTTGAATGCATTGCATACATACGCATTCCATTGCACCATATGCATAGCAGGTACCCTATTTCACAGGTTGCTTAATGTTCTTCGCTGTTTGTTTGCACAGTCATCATGAATCCAGACTCATCCAGTGAGCAAGCTATCAAGGCCCTTCAGGCCCAAAGTGCATAGTTTCAAGAGATGGTCCTAAGCCTAGCCCAAGGTCAGCAAGAGTTGAAGACTCTACTCCTGAAGAAGAAGAAGAAAAAGAGGACTGCGTTGTTCAACACCGGACGCAGATTTGGGAACACACTCCATAATGAAGCTGATCCAACTACTTCTTCTGCTGAGAAAAACAGTCCCCAAGGGGGAGGAGCTCCTAGTCCCGCAGTCTCCGACAACGAGACAGACTATAACGACGAACAATACCCACCTGCTGCTGACAGGTACAAACAATTGGAGGACCGCTTAAGCGCCATGGAAATTCAGAATGTGCCGGGACTGGATTTCGGAGATTTGGGGTTATCTTCTGGGGTAGTAATTCCACACAAGTTTAAGGCGCCTGCCTTCGCCAAGTATGATGGGGTCTCCTGCCCAAAGCTGCATCTGAGGTCGTACGTAAGGAAAATCCAACCTTACACGGCGGATAAGAACCTTTGGATTCACTTCTTCCAAGATAGCCTCTCGGGGTCACAACTTGAATGGTTCTACCAATTAGATGGAACTAGCATCCGACACTGGGAAGATTTGGCAACCGCATTCTACAGACAATACCAATACAATTCTGATCTCGCTCCTACGCGTACCCAACTTCAGGGTATGTCTCTAGGAACGGGTGAAGGGTTCAAAGAGTACGCTCAAAAGTGGAGAGATTTGGCTGGCAGGGTGCAACCTCCATTGACTGATCGAGAGCTGGTTGATATGTTTCTAGGGACGTTGTCTGGTCCGTTTTTCAATCATTTGGTTGGTAACTCCTCCGCTGGGTTTACAGATTTGATATTGACAGGAGAAAGAATTGAAGCTGGCATCAGGTCAGGCAAGATACAAAAGGCTGCCTCCACAAGTGCTGAGAAGAGGCCGTTTAAGAAAGAAGCAAGTGCCGTCTATGGTACTAGAAGATAAGTCAAGCCCGAAAGTCGCCAAGCCGTCAATGCTTTGGTCATCTCAAAACCTGTTGCTGCTCCTCAGCAGTACAATCAACAAAGAAGTGAAAGGCCCAAGAGACAGTATACTCGACTGAGTATGACCTTATCTCAAATTTTACCCCAACTGTTATCCACCAACCTGGTGACCCTCAAAGAAGCTCCTAAGGTCGTCAACACTGCGTCTCCTAAGTATAACCCAAATGCCCGGTGTGCTTATCATTCTGATAGTCCCGGGCACACTACTGATGATTGCTGGGCCTTGAGAAACAAAGTGCAAGATCTGATCGACGCAAAGGAAATTCAGTTTGAAGCGCCGGAGAGACCAAATGTTGTAACTGCTCCTATGCCCCAGCATAGAGTAAATGCCATTGAGGAAGAATTGTATGCTGTTTCGGTAAATGAAGTTGTTACCCCTCTGAAGACCGTTAAGAAGAACCTACTGCGGGCCGGTTTATTTCCGGGTTGCAGTGAAGGTTGCCTGTTCTGTGCTGTTTCCCTATCTGGTTGTCCCTTGCTGAGGTTAGGCGTCCAAAGCCTAATGGATAGCAAGGAGATTCTGTTTAAGAAGTCTGCTGTTCAGTTGGTTCCGATAAAAGAAGTTTTTGTGGTTACCATCTTCAATAATCCAATCAAGGCTCCCCCGAAGAAGCCTGTTCAAATCATGACTGTTGCACCTGTGGTTATTACTGTTCCGGGACCTCTCCCCTACGTATCTGATAAAGCTGTCCCTTGGCATTATGGGGCAGATGTATATGTAAATCGAATCAAACAAGAATTCGACACTGGCGCCAGTATCTGCGATATCACTGGTCCAACCAAAGTCACCCGCAGTGGCAGGCTCTTCTCGCCTGACATTGCACCGCCCGCTATTCGAAGACCCCTCCTTATAACACCTACAAGTTTACCTGTTCCTGTTGCTGATCAAGTTGTTTCCCCTGCCGCCGAGTCATCTAATGCTCGGGGCAAAGAGATTGAAGAGGAGCCTGCCCGGATGGAGGCACCAATACCTGTAAATGCTGAGGCCTCCCAACAAGAAATGGAGGAGATCTTGAAAATAATAAAGAAAAGTGATTTCAATGTTGTCGAGCAGCTGGGGCATACGCCCTCCAAGATCTCCATGCTCTCCTTATTGCTATGCTCCGAGGCCCATGCTAAGGCCTTGATCTCATTTCTCAAGACGGCCCATGTGCCGCAGGAGACGTCTGCAGTCCAGTTCACTGATTGCGTAGAAAATCTGACAGCAGACAATGGCTTGGGTTTTTCAGATGCTGACCTGACTGCGAAGGGAAGAGACCACAATGATGCCCTGCATGTCTCTATCGATTGCAGGGGCACTACTATGGCGCATGTATTGGTGGATACTGGTTCTTCCTTGAATGTCCTACCAAAAAAGGCTTTAGACCGTCTGGATTATGAAGGCCTGGAATTGAAGCCCAGCAATATCATCGTCAGGGCCTTTGATGGTTCAAAAAGGATGGTTCATGGAGAGGTTGACATCCCTATTCGTGTGGGCTCTCAGGTGTTCGACTCTACTTTTTATGTGATGGATATACGTCCATCGTACTCTTGTCTACTGGGTCGACCTTGGATCCATAAAGCTGGGGCAGTGACCTCTACCTTGCACCAGAAGCTGAAGTACCCTGTCAAAGGGAAGATCGTCACTGTGCAAGGAGAAGAGGAGTATATGGTGAGCCATTTGAATTCCTTCAGATACATTGAGATGGACGGGGAGTTTATTGAAACCCCCTTTCAGCATTTCGAGGAGGTACATCCAATTTCAGCAGCAGCAGAAACAACAGTCGAAGAGAATGTTTCCTTAAAGATGGCTTCCCTAAGGGATGCCCAGGCTGTGGTTCAGAAAGGCAATTGTGCAAACTGGGGTCAGCTTCCTGACTTCACTCAGAAGAACGACAAGTTTGGGCTGGGCTTTACTGCAGAGGCTCAGAGGGCTGTGCGCAAGGAGAAGGTCAGAAAGGCTCCGGTGTTTATCTCCAGCTCAAGGGTGAATGCTATCGAGGAGGATATGGAGGAAGCAGAATTTGACAGTTGGATCTACCCGACTACCAGCAACGGACCAAGCAACTGGACGGCAAAGGATTTTACCCCTATCACATTTGTCACGCAGTAATTAATTTCTTTTGATTTCCAATTTGTAACAAACAATATGTTAAAACTTTGTTGGCTCGGTGTCCTACCCGGGGCATCGTAGCTCCATTTGTGAGGGCTTTTTGTATGACATTTTCATATATCATCAATCAAAACATTGGACGTTTGTTGCATTTCAAATCTTGTGCTCTTTTCCTTTCTGTGTTATATATATTGCAAAACAGCTATATTTACACACACTCACTTATACAGGTTTCAATCCACTCTGGATCTCACTGGTAACAGCTCTGCTACCGCCAGTTATGACTTCGAAAATCCGATCAACTTGGCCGAAGACGAAGGTGAAGATGATTGCGAAGTGCCTAGTGAACTTGCGAGACTGCTACTCCAGGAAGAGAGAGCTATTCAACCACACGAAGAGCCGGTGGAGACAATTAACCTAGGTACTGAGACAGATAGGAAAGAGGTCAAGATTGGTGCCAATCTAGAGCTCAGCGTGAAGCAACGATTGATCCAGATGTTACAGGACTACATGGAGATTTTTGCTTGGTCCTATGAAGATATGCCTGGTTTGGATGCCGACATTGTAGTTCACCACCTGCCAACCAAGGAAGACTGCCCTCCGGTAAAGCAAAAAGTCCGACGGATGCGTCCAGAGATGTCTGAAAAGATCAAGGCCGAGGTTATGAAGCAGTTTGATGCCGGGTTCCTTGCAGTGACTTCTTACCCTCAGTGGGTTGCCAATGTGGTGCCAGTGCCGAAGAAGGACGGTAAAGTCAGAATGTGTGTTGATTACAGGGATCTGAACAGGGCCAGCCCCAAGGATGACTTCCCCCTACCTCACATTGATGTCCTTGTTGACAATACAGCTCAACACAAGGTGTTCACCTTCATGGATGGTTTTTCAGGGTATAATCAGATCAAGATGGCTCCAGAAGATATGGAGAAGACTACCTTTGTGACTCAGTGGGGCACCTTCTGTTATAAGGTCATGCCATTCGGATTGAAAAATGCTGGGGCAACCTATCAACGTGCCATGGTTGCTTTATTTCATGATATGATCCATCATGAGATTGAGGTATACGTGGATGACATGATTGCAAGGTCTCAAACTGAGGAGGAGCACCTTGGCCATCTGAGGAAGTTGTTTGACCGACTCAAGTTATACAAGCTGAGGTTGAATCCCAATAAATGCACCTTTGGGGTAAGATCCGGAAAATTGCTAGGTTTCATTGTAAGTGATAAAGGTATTCAGGTGGACCCTGCCAAGGTAAAAGCCATACAAGAGATGCCGACTCCAAAAACAGAGAAAGAAGTCAGAGGCTTCCTGGGACGACTGAATTACATTGCCCGATTCATCTCACATCTGACTGCTACTTGTGAGCCAATCTTCAAATTGCTGAAGAAAGATCAAGTAGTACGCTGGAATGATGAATGTCAGGCCGCCTTTGAAAAGATAAAGGAATATCTCCAAGAGCCACCCATTCTTATGCCACCGGTGGAAGGAAGACCTCTAATACTATACTTGACAGTACTTGACAATTCAATGGGGTGTGTGCTGGGGCAGCATGACGAGTCTGGCCGAAAAGAGCACGCTATTTATTACTTGAGCAAAAAGTTTACCGACTGTGAGTCTCGTTACTCACTGCTTGAGAAAACTTGCTGCGCTCTTGTATGGGCTGCTCGCCGGCTGAGACAGTATATGCTGACTCACACTACTTTATTGATTTCAAAGATGGATGCCATCAAGTACATATTTGAAAAGCCCGCTCTGTCTGGAAGAATGGCGAGATGGCAAATGATCTTAACAGAATATGATATCCAGTATACAACTCAGAAAGCAATTAAGGGAAGTGTGCTGGCGGATCATTTGGCACACCAACCTGTGGACGATTACCAATCATTGAACTTTGATTTTCCGGACGAAGACATCATGGTGGTAACTGACTGTGAAGTACCTGGACCGGATGAAGGACCTGAGGAAGGATCCCGATGGTCTATGCATTTTGATGGAGCCTCCAATGCTTTGGGTAACAGCGTCGGCGCTGTAATCATATCTCCCAAAGGAAATCATACTCCCCTCACCGCCCGATTATGTTTCAGCTGCACCAACAACATGGCAGAATATGAGGCATGTATCATGGGTTTACAAGCTGCAATCGATTTAAGGATCAAATTTCTAAGTGTCTTCGGAGATTCCGCTCTCGTGATCAATCAGATCAAAGGCGAGTGGGATACGAAACACCCGAATCTTATTCCTTACAAGGAGTATGTGTCGACCTTGCTTCCCCACTTTGAAGAGATAACTTTCGAACACTTCCCTAGAGAAGAGAATCAGCTAGCGGACGCCCTAGCTACGATGTCTTCAATGTTCAAAGTTAAATGGGACAATGAGGCTCCCCGAATCATTATCTGGAAGTTGGATGAACCAGCATACTGCTGCGAACTCGAGGCTGAGAAGGTTATTGAAAAACTCTGGTATCATGAGGTGAAGAGGTACTTGGAAGCTCAGGAATACCCTGAAGGTGCTTCTGTCAACGATAAGAAGTTCATGAGGAGGTTCGCTGCAAAATTCTTCCTCAGCAACGGCATTCTCTACAAGCGGAATCATGATTCAACTCTGCTACGTTGTGTGGATAAAGCTGAAGCAGAGAAAATTATGATGGAATTACATGAAGGCGCATTTGGAACGCATTCCAGTGGACACACCATGGCTAAGAAAATCCTTCGGGCAGGATATTTCTGGTCCACAATGGAAGCCGATTGTTACCAACACTCCCGAACTTGCCATAAATGCCAGATCTATGCTGACAAGGTGCATATCCCTCCGGTTCCTTTGAATGTCCTGACGGCACCTTGGCCTTTCGCAATGTGGGGCATCGATATGATCGGCGAGATCCGACCGACAGCGACCAATGGACATCGCTTCATCTTGGTGGCGATCGATTACTTCACGAAGTGGGTTGAGGCAGCTTCCTACGCCACAGTAACCAAGAGCGTCGTGGCACGTTTCATCCGGCATAATCTGATCTGTCGGTACGGCGTCCCGGAAAGAATCATTACGGACAATGGTACCAATCTCAACAACAAAATGATCACTGAACTCTGTGAACAATTCAAGATACAGCACCACAATTCTTCTCCCTACCGGCCGAAGATGAATGGGGCTGTAGAGGCAGCCAATAAAAATATCAAGAAAATTGTGCAGAAGATGACAGTGACCTATAAAGATTGGCACGAGATGTTACTGTTCGCTCTTCATGGGTACCACACATCAGCCAGAACATCAACCGGGGCAACTCCCTTCTCCTTGGTCTATGGCATGGAGGCAGTCTTGCCAATTGAAGTCCAGATACCCTCTCTCCGAATAATGAAGGATGCAGACTTGAATGAAGATGACTGGATCCAGACTCGACTTGATCAATTGAATCTGATTGACGAAAAGAGGCTCACTGCTATCTGTCATGGTCAAACGTATCAGAAACGGATGATCAGGGCATTTAACAAGAAAGTCAGACCGCAAGAGTATCAAGTTGGGGACCTGGTAATCAAACACATCATCCTTCCTCAGAGTGATCCCCGGGGCAAATGGACCCCTACTTACGAAGGGCCATTTGTGGTTAAACGTGTGTTCTCAGGAGGAGCCATGATCCTAACCACCATGGATGGTGACGACCTTCCTCACCCCGCCAATGCAGACATAGTGAAAAAATACTACGCATGAATAAAAGACCCGCTAGGTTGACATTCCTAGGCAAAAATAAGGGCTTCCCGGCGAACCAAAAGGGTTCGGGCAAAAGTAAGGGATGAAATGAATAAAAATCCGTACACCCGGCAAGTCGAAAACCTGAAAAGGCGGCTTGGGCAAAAATGGGTATCCCGGTGGACTGAAAACCCGAAAGGGCGGTCCAGGCAAAAGTTAGGGATAAAAGCGTAACACTATGTCTCATTGGATCCTTTCGCATCCGGAATTCGGCATCAACTATCTGGCTCCAGATTTCGGCATTGACCAATCAGCTTCATCTTCAAATAAGGCAACAAAGCGATGAGACATTCAAAGACATAAAGGCGATAGCAGAGTTGGAACCCAGTGGGATTGTTCACATAGATGTTTTGTTTCTTTTTTCAAATTGTAAACTCTCTGTTATTTGGCGGCGTCCTCTTACTAGGATGTCAGCCTCTTGTACAAAAAAAAAACGCCTATTCACAGGCAAAGTTTAAATCAATACAAATTCACTTGTCCATACAAATTACCATTGTTTTCCTTTTTCTGTTTTGTCTTGCGAAGAACGTCCAATGTTCATTTTTGATATATGCATTTGACATTAAATTGCTGATTCATAAATGTTTACATATAAAACAAGAGATTGATTACAGGTGACATCAGAGACAGGGGCACTGTGGAGTTGTCTAATGCAGCCTGATTGTTTTGTCCGCCAAGGTACCAAGGTAGGATCAACTGAAGAATGTGGCCAGATCATCTCAATTTCCCCGCAGAGTAAAACAAGATTCGACATTACTTTCCCCAAGCGGAGTTGACTCCCCGACAATCCTGAAAAGGCACAACATTCCCCGGCAGGTCTTAAAGCTCATCCCCAGTAGATTCCGGAAGCTTGTTCCCTATAGTACACGGACGTCTCTCCCGAGTTTTATTTAGAGTTATTTCCTCACAAGGACTTATAACTGGGTTATCCTCAGCTAAAAACCACGGAAGACCGCCCTCGGCAAAGTTCCTTCAATCCCCAGCGGAGTTTATCATCATTATCCCCAGTGGAGTTTATCATCATTATCCCCAGCGGAATCCATCATTAGAGTCCTCAACAGGCCTCTCATCAAAACTTCGGCCAAGTATCTCTTCCACAGAGCAACTCCCCGGCCGTTCGTCAAGGATTTATTTGCCTAAAACGAAATTACATTCATAGATATTTCACATTTTCATACATCTTGCTTACCTACATGATAAAGCGCATACAACACTATCTCATGTTGAACATCATGCATCTCATACATCATGACATTGCATACAACTTACGTTTTTGCCTTTTCAGGAAAAAGACAATCCCAAAAACAACTACCTTCAACTGTCACAATTCCAGATTCGATACCTGTATCTAGCCAGGGCACATCTGAGAGTGATCAGTTTCCAGACTCGATTCCTGTATCTAGCCAGGGCACGTCTGAAGAGTTCGAAGATTCAATTCCTGTATCCAGCCAGGGCACATCTATCAACTACAACATCTCCAGATTCGATTCCTGTATCCAGTCAGGGCATATCTGTTGACCACGTTTCTAGACTCGATTCCTGTATCTAGCCAGGGCACGTCTGAAGAGTTCGAAGATTCGATTCCTGTATCCAGCCAGGGCACATCTATTTACGACTATTTCCAGATTCGACTCCTGTATCCAGCCAGGGCACATCTGTGAGCAACCGATTGTAGATTCGATACCTGTATCTAGCCAGGGCACATCTGCATAAGGAGATTGAAGATCAAACACCTGTAACAAGCCAGGAAAACATCCGTCTTTCTCAAATACACAAGTTCTCGCTAAGGAATCTCTTATGCGATCGACACTTCCAAATGGCATCTATAAGCCCATTCCCGACAAGGTACTATCACGTCTCCAGATGGCATCTATGAGCCCATCTCCCTATCTACCACCTCTCCAAATGGCATCTGTAAGCCCATTCCTGACATCACATTGCTGATACTTCAACATGCGAGTGCAAATTTCAGGGCACTCTAGTGTCCAATCTCCTTTTACCCTCGAGTCGCGAAAGGCAAACTTTCCAATCTAACTCTTCAGGTCCAAGAAGATTGAACAGGGGCAACTGTTGTACCCCAAAATTTGCCCTCCCATTTCCTCAACATTTTCTCATCACAAGACCTTTGAAGATCAAGATCCAGTTAGGGTTTCCTCTGCTCAAGACTTCTCCTTGCACTGTGGACTCAAATTAGGGTTTGTGTTTGCCCAAAGATGTTTTGACCTAAAAATCCTAAGATGACTTTCATGCTTCATATTGGACTCCCAAGTTTCTCCATACCAAGTTTCAAGTCTTGATTCCAAGTTTTGCCCAGTCAATTGGGCAGTTGACCTAGAAATCAACTGTATTGGGGAAAAAGTCAATTGTGGCCAATTGACAGTCAAATCTCATGAAATTTGATCCACATCAACATTATGAACTCATATGGACCATTTGATCAAGTTTGGATCATAATTCTTCAAGAAATTTGATCAGATCACCAAAAGGGCAAAATAGTCATTTTTAGGGTTTTGACTGTACAAAGGCAATTTTTGACTGTTTGACCAAACCAAGGGCAAGCCAAGTTCACATATGGACTCAAGGACTCAATGAAATGGTCTTGACACATTCATCAAGCTCAAAAGATCCCAAGTACACAAGATTGACAATTGAATTTCCCAGTCAATTGATTAATTTTGACTGTATACTGAAAAGTCAAACTTTGACTTTTTGGTCAAAATCAAGAGTCAAGATTCATTTTTCATCAAAACATGCCAAATCATGAAACTTGTTCACCAAGAAATCACAAAATGCAAATTAGGGTTTGAAAATGGAATTTTTCATAACTTAGAATTTTTCTAAGTTATGAAAAACCCTAATTTTTTCCCAACTTTGCCCCATCTTTTCACCAAGATCCATTTGGATTCAAACAAAAGTCAAAACATGAAAGTTGTAGCTTGTTGCATAATCTACAACTTTGATTCACAAAGTTTTCTCATTTGAAGCTTGTATCTCAAGTTACAAATTTTTGAATAGGGGCACTAAACCATTTTTAACTTAGTGAAATTTTAACCTATTTTGACAAGGTTTTCTACCCCACTTCAAGGCCACTTTTCATACCCTTCCACTTGGAATTTTAATTTTCATTTCAAAGATGGATTGTAGTACACATTCCAAGCTTTCCAAAATGTCCAAGAACTCATCAAACAACCTCATAACTTGAGAGATTCGAATTTCACAAGTTGGCAAAAATTCACTTTTGTTCTTCATCAAAACATGTTCATAATCTTGCAAATTTGAACTCAGCTTGCTTTATGCTTGATTACAGGTCCTTGAACCATTCCATACTCAATAATTTAATGCATATTCAATGTGTTAAGGTGTTGTTCTTTGAGTGCAAGCATTGTATGCAAGATTAATCCTAAACTAGATAAAGTGCTTTATCCATTTTTGTAAAAAGCTAGCTTTATGTCAAATTGAAATCCAAGCAAGTACAGTTAGGATCTCATTGGCACAAGATTATGGGCAAATTGCTCTGATCAAGAGAGGCTTATGCAGCAGGATTAGAGGCCCCCTACTGACCTAAAACACCAAGTGACCATTGCTTGCTTCAAATTCAAGTAACATTGCATAACTTGTACCATATCTCATCTCAGCACAAAAACACAAGAACAAAGTTATCAAACACCTTCCAGAGAACACAACCAAGCTTTGGCACGAATCCTTGACCTCCAAAACACCCTCCATCTCAGAATCATCCTCAAACTGCAAAAACAGAGTTGCCTCTGCAGTTTGAGTGCCAACTCCCATTTCCCTCGAGCATTCTTACCAAAATCAATCCATACACATTCCCTAGCATATATGCAAGCTAACCATGACCTAAAACCTGACCTGTAATCCCTCTAACAGCTTCCACCATTTTCATTTTTTCCTTTTGCAGGTGAAGTTCTATAGCTTGATACAAGAAGTTTCAAGACAAAGTAAGCATTGAAAAAGCATCCCTGGACCTCAAGGAAGCTTTTCCAATCATTACCTTGCACTAGAAGTTCCTCATTCTCCAGATAGAAGTTCAACTGCACAGGTAAAACTTTGAACTCGTATCTCTCGTATCATGCATCTTTAGTCTTAAGTTTGTGAAGAAACAAGGTCCTACTCATAGCCCTGAACATGTACATATCTTTACATTTCATTTCTTTTGCCTGAGTAGAGAGAATTTGTAGTTTGAAAATGGCAGAAAAACTAGGTTAGGATTTGGGGAAGGAGAAATTCTCCCTCATCTTAGAGAGTTAGGTCAAGTTCCATACATGGTTAGAATCGTCTCTTCATGCTGAACATTTGTTGTGTTATGAGTTTTTGCTAAAAAGCCAGGAATCAAGAGTTGGACATTGAAGAACAGAGGCGCGCGTTTTTTCAAATGTTTGTGCTGGAGGTTGAAGACAGTGGCATTGGGCTGGGCTTGTCTTGTGCTTTTCTTTTCACACCCCATAATTACTCATGAACCCCCCAAGCCCATTTGTCTTATTTTTAATTCTTTTTGACTTTTTCTTTTTTTGTTTGACTTGTTTATTTTTTTTCTCAGCATATTAAAATTTTGAAATTTTTTTTCCACTTTTTTTGAATTTATGGCATATTTATTTGATTTATTTCTTTGTTTATACATAAAATATATGCATATTTTTATTTAGAATAAATACAAAAATAGTGTAAATACATGTTTTTATTTTTATTTACCTTCTGAAAATATTTCACATAAAAAATACCTTTTCATTGATTTTATTAAAAAAATTAATTAATTATTATTATTATTTGTGTATAATATTTAGAACTTGATGTATATATATATGTTTATTAATATATTTAGGTTAGAATATAAATACTTGAATTTTTCACTTTTATTAATATTTGATACAAAAATACTTTTTTTTCATAATATACTTCATTTTATGTTTATTTTTGTACATAATAAATAAATACTTGTATTAAGTCAATTAATATCCATTTTCATTAAAATTAGGGTTTTTTGCCCTAAATTCAAAATACTCCAAAAAATAATATCCTCAATATTTTTTACATAAATAATATTTTTTCATACATATACAAAACATTTCTTTTGCATCTTGCATTCTTATTTAATTTTTGCACATTGATTAAATTGCAAATATTCAAAATGATGTAATAATTTAGATTTAAATTCTTGTCAATACCCCCATTTGAACATTTGTACCCCCTTCCCATATTTGGTTTTGTAATAGCTTAGTAAATTTATTTTCGCACTTTATTGCTTTCTAATAATAACATGTTAGAATTAGGGTTTTGCATGCGAAAAAACGATAAAAAATAGTTGGACCTAATACAAGATGAATGAGCATGAAAATAAACAACACATCTCACACTTGCACCCCTAGGGTACTCCCCTTTGTTGCCTTCAAATAATTGGGCCATATTGTATGTTGAACTTCTTTGGGCAGAGCAAACAATTTGAATGATCATAGTCCCTCGATAAAACTTTTCAAAACAAACAAAAACAAATGATCAAGTCCCTTAAAGAAAATTGCCCAAAGACATTTAACGCCGTTGCAATTATGGTCTAAACGACGACCCGCGCCTGTCCCTTTCACATCCTAACATAAGATTGTCCACCAAATACAATGGTGGAACAAACTTGTTAAAAAGGATTAAAACATAGCAATAATCTTTTGAGAAATTTAGGAGTAGATAAACTCTTAGTTGCTTGAATCAAACTTGCAAAACAAAACGCTTGCCTAATTTCAAAACCACACATCACTACATTTCCAAAACAACTTTCAAAAAACAAATGAAAACTTTCAAAAGACATACACCTCTGTATACATCCCAACATGGATCATTACAAAGGTTGCCACCACATTGGCCTCTTTTCAAAACATTTTCAAAAAATCCACACACAAAGCACCATTTCAAACAATTGAAAATCAAGGCAAGTTGATCTAAGCAAGTAACTAAGAGCCCATGGATAACCATGGATAGAAAGGGTGCTAATACCTTCCCTTTCTATAATCTACTCCCCGAACCCAAGAAAACATCTCAAAGGTTTTTGCTGTGCTTTTTAAACCTTTCCTTAGGATAAAATAAAAAGTCGGTGGCGACTCTTGCTCAACCGAAACATTTGCGAATAAAAAACGCAAACCTCAAGTCAGTTCTCCCACCGTATCACAGAACGGTATCCCGAAGGCCTTCGTTTTTGTCCAAAACAAGCGCAACATATTGAAAATCCTGACTCGAGAAATATTTTCATCTGGGCGAAACTTTGAAAAATCATAACTAAATCACCGTTTATCCGTTTGAGCCAATCTTCGGACACACTATTTTTCTGGACGTTGGCTACATTTTAGTTTTACATTTTAACTTCGAAATTCGCGCTGATGGATCTCCGAATTTGACCTGAAGGTGTCGGGCTCTGATGAACTGAAAATTTGCACATTTGCTTGTGTTTATTGGAGGCTCATTCATTCAAAAAAGATGATGCTATATATTATTATTCACTCCAATTTTCAAGAAAACTCTCATAATTGACCAATTCTCAAAAACACTCAAAAACTTTCTCTAATTTTGCTCAAGGATCAAAGAACAACTTTCTCTAATTTTCATCAAGAACACCAACAACTTTTCCAACAATTTTTTCAAGATCCAAAAGTCAATGTAGCTCAATTCTTCTCAGATCTCAAATCCGATTGTTGCGATCTCTATACCTAAGTGTCCTCTTCAATTCTATGGTAAGCTTTTCTTGATTTAAGCACTTTTCAAATAAGTGATTCTTAAATAAGCACTTTTGTGGATCAATAAATTGAACTTTGATTTAATTTGAAATGTGGAAGTGATTTCGATTATGAAAATGTGAATTGATCTTGAATTATGATGTGCAAATCCGGAATTGGATGATTAAATAAGTGCTTATTCAATTAATTGATTTTCGTGAAAGTGCTTATTTGAGAAAACAAAATGTTGAAGTTGTTTCAAGCTTAATTGATGATTCTTGATTGATTATTTATGGTCTAATTAGGATCTCTAATTGTGCAAAGATCATGAGTTAAATTTCAGAGATTATGTGTTTGACAAAATGCTTAAGCCATTGTGCCTTGGTCTTACCACGTGATTCAATTGATTTTTTTTTATTGCGTACAAATTTCCTTGTGCTATGGTCATAGCATAATTGATGTGAATTTGGTGTTTGATCCAATAAAAATGCGTCGAAACTCATGAAAACTTGTCATGAATTCACATGTCGATCGTGCTAAGATCGGGGAATTTGTCGTATACTTTTTGTTGTTTTAGTTTCTGTTTTGTGCCGTGGATATTCTATGATTTTCAAGCTTTCCAATGATTCAAACCATGCGCGAAATGGACACTCGATGCAAAAGTTATGTTATTTCAAAGTTTCAATTGCACAAGACGGCATTTGAGTCGACGCATAGCCTTTTTGAGTCGACGCAAACAGTTTGGACCACACATGGGAAGTGTTGCACCTACCCCCCGGTCGATGCAAATTGAGAAAAATCCCAAGCACGAGTCGACTCAAGCCATGTTGTGGTCGACGCAAACATTCTGATCACCTGCGGGAAGTGTTGCACCGACCCTCCGGTCGATGCAAACTGAGAAAATTTCAAGCATGAGTTGACTCACCCCTATTGCGGTCGACGCATCTTTTCCAATTTTTTTCTTTTTGCTTCTTTTTCTTTGCTTTGGCTATTGTTTGGACTTTTGATTTGTGGTCCGATTTTGCGTTCGACATGCATGCCATTGTGTGGTGCCCCGTATCTTGTATAATTGTATTTTGTGCAGGTGCTCGGAAATACAGATGTCTTAGTTGGATATTATTCTTGACTTTGTTTATTTCTTAATGAAGCTTGCTCGACACATACTCCTTGCTTCTCCAGTTCTCTCGTCTGCTTTTGACGATTTTCTTGGTTGTGGTATTTATCGCCGCTGCCTTTTTACTTCTCCACATTCTATCGCATTTCTTTACCGCTTTTCTAGAAATCATGAGAAGTAGGGCTTTACTGCTTTTTTGATGCCATGAGAAGTAGGATAGAGATGTATGACGGGGGTCTCCGTTGTTGATCATGTCAGGAACCCCTCTGGTTTATTTATACACCCGTTTAGGGCAATTCCGCATTGTTTACCATTGTGTGATACTTGTGTGTGGTTTGTTTAAAACCCTAACTTTGTGTAGGTATTTTGCAGGTGTGTTTACATTTTGTGGCCGCACTATTACCCCATCCCTTATTGAAGTCCTCAAAAGGAGGCGAGCAGGGAGGGTTAACAATCAACCCCTGGGATTTCGTCTGTGTCATCCTTAGCTCGTGATGTCCCATGATGCTTTGGAGTTTTGCCTACTCTTGTGTATCAAGTCATCAAGTAGGTAAGGGTTCTGCAATGGACCCCCAAGTTTTGTCAGGAGTTCGCATTGGCCAATGCTGATACTCTGTTATTGTTCATATCATCTTTTGTCGCCTACCTTGATCTCCTAAGATAGATTAAAGAGTGGATATCATAGATTACTACGAGCGTGTGAGCTGCTAATACCTTTCCCTCGCGTAACAGACTCCCTTACCCGATATCTCAGTCGCAAGACCGTGACTTCTCCCTTCTTAGGTTTTCTCGATGTTTACCTTTCCCTCCATGTGGGATAAAAGACGTTAGATGGCGACTTTATTGTTTGATGATTTTCAGCCGGTTGTTTCAGCTGGCGACTTCACTAGGGATAGGTCGACCAAATGCTGGTCCATCCTGGAGTCGCTCCCAGCTCTTGTTTCCTTTCTTTGGGTGTTTATTTTTATGCTTTCAGTTTATTCATCCATACATGATTACCTGAGCATATGTATGTATTTCATTTTACTATTTTCCATATGCTATTGCTGTACTGGATCTGTTTCTTATTGGGTGGGTGTTACTATGAGGTAAAAGGCCCAATACCCAGGCCAAGTGACAACCATAAAAACCTAGGAATATAGTGGAACATGAATAACTATTTGACTTAGGTTTCACTATTGTCGCCATGTCGTCCATGCTCAGATGAGGTACAAATGAGGGGCTATCATTTTCACGTAGGTGATATGACGGTAGTTTTTCAGGAGTACCCTTGATTCTGAGTTACCCGACCTTACCTTGACCTAGTTTTTACCCGTGAGTGGGGAGGAATTATTATCACATGTATAGATGGTGACTATGTTCAAATGGTGACTATGTTCTGTTGATGACTATGGTTCTCATATTTATTTTCTGAGTTCCTGACTTGTTTATTTGGAGGTTCATTCGGGCCTTCAATCTTGGTATTCCCAACATGTTCAAAAAAGACTCAACAATATCGGTGTTCCAGAAGCCTTGATCTCGTACAATTGATGATCTACATGGTACTTGGTTCTTCTATGTGCGAAACTATGTCGGACCTTTGATCTGGTGATATTCATATGGTTCAGAACAATGCATCAATCATATTCAGAAGTGATGGAAATTTGATCTCATTTGATCCCATGTCTTTGCATACATAACATGGTTAACCACATGCTTAACATACATGTTCTGTTATTTCCAAGGAATCATATTTGTAAGTCTTGTGTTGAACTCTTCCATCCCTTACTTGCGTAAAATCAAAATCAAAGCATGTAAATTCCTTGGAAATGACATAACATGACATGGCATCCATTCATGCACCCCATGTATATTCATGTATCCATAACAGGTACTCGAAGATTGGGGATTCTTATTCAAACCTAGTGTTCTCCTCAGAGGTTCAACTTGATTTCTTGCTTCACATGTTCAGAGATCAGTATGGGATAACTCTGTGAGGGATTGGCCGTTACGAAGATCCCAATGGAGTTAATTGTGATATACATGCAAGCTTTGGCCCGCGGACGAGAATTCTTTGATAAGGAAGATAATTGATTGAAGACTCAGATAAGCCAGGTCATGGAAGCTTTGATGATGATGTCAAGAATCTTGCACTTACTGCTGCAGCAAAGTCTATCTTCTCCTCATCTTTTGGGAATGGCTTTCAACCGTGGAGTGTTACACAATCTTGAGTTCTCAGAACATCTTATCAGCACATGGTTCCCATTTACTATTTGAATTCAAGAAACTTTTTTACCAGCGAGATTAGAATACACCTCAAGAAGAGTTGATCTCATATCAATGTTCCATTCTTGTTTGAACTTCAGTGGGTTATACCCGGTACTTTGGCACCGTCTATAAATTCCCTTCCAGCTCATGATACCAACATCATATATGGTTACCATGTCGGGGCATCTGACTATTTAATCAGGGGCACTCTCCACGGCTCTGTGTTCCCTGATTTATTCAACATCAGCCAACCAGATTCCCTTAGTGAATTCATGGAAAAGCTTTTAGGCAAAAACAGAAGAATCCTGATGAGCATGCTGGTACAAGCCCATTGCATTACATCTAATTATTTCCTCTCCTGGTGGAAGTTCAATTGGAAGCTATGATATTTAGGGTCCTCCTCGCACAAACATCTCCTCTTATTAAGGCACCTGGCCATTCAATTGAAGATGGTATGTTATCCAGAGACAAGGTCCGAGATGGAATCAATCTGTGATACGGTGGGAGAACTGACTGTGCTTTTGCGTTTGTTTTCGCAAATGTTTCGGTTGAGCAAGAGTCGCCACCGACTTTTTATTTTATCCTAAAGGAAAGGTTTAAAAAGCACAGCAAAAACCTTTGAGATTTTTCTTGGGTTCGGGGAGTAGATTATAGAAGGGGAAGGTATTAGCACCCCTTCTATCCATGGTTATCCATGGGCTCTTAGGTACTTGCTTAGATCAACTTGCCTTGGTTTTCAATTGTTTGAAATGGTGCTTTGTGTGTGGTTTTGAAAATGTTTTGAAAAGATGCCTTGTGCTAGGCTAACCTTGTAACAATTCTTTACTCGAATGTTTTACAAAAGGTGTTTTATCTTTTAAAAAGATGTTTCAAGGGTTTGAAAAGTTGATTTTTTTGAAAGTGTTTGAGAAGTGGGTTTTGAAATTAGGCAAGTGTTTTCTTTGCAAATTGACAAGTACTTAAGAGTTTATCTACCCTAAAGCTTTCTCAAAGATTTTTGTCATGTTTTAAGCCCTTTTGACAAATTTGTTCCACCATTGCATTTGGTGGACAATTTTGTCTTAGGAGATGAGAGGGACAGGCGCGGGTCATCGTTTGGACCATAATTGCAATAGAGTTAAAGGCCTTTGGGCAATTTTCTTTAAGGGACTTGATCATTTGTTTTTGTTTGTTTTGAAAATTTTTTTATCGAGGGACTATGATCATTCAATTTGTTTGTTTTGCCCAAAGAAGTTCAACATGCAATATGGCCCATTTATTTGAAGGCAACAAAGTGGAATACCCTAGGGGTGCAAATGTGAGATGTGTTGTTTATTTTCATGCTCATTCATCTTTGTATTAGGTCAAACTATTTTTTATCGTTTTTCGCACGCAAACCCTAATTCTAACATGGCATAATTAGAAAGTGTATAAAGTGCGAAATTTAAATTCCTACGCTATTACAACATAATAATATAGGGAGGGGGGTACAAATTTACAAATGGGGGATATTTAGACAAGAATTTAAATCTAAATTATTACATCATTTTTGAATATTTGCAAGGTAAATAAATTGCATAATTAAATGGAAATGAAGTAAATATGCAAAATGTAAAAAGAAAGTTTTTATATGTGTGAAAAAATGTTGTTTATGTAAAATAAAATAAGAAAATAAAAAGGTATTATTTTTGAGTATTTTCATATTTAGGGCAAAAACCCTAATTTTAATCAAAATGTATATTAATTAATTAATTCACATAATATTTATTATTTACATACAAATATAAAAGAAAATATGGTATATTTATAAAAAGGCCTTTTTTAGTATTAAATATTAAAAATAAAATATGTACATTATTTGATATTTTATTCTAAGTATATTAACAAATATGTATTTATATTTACATTATTTTAAATATGTATTATGGATAAACAATAATAATATTTAATATTTTTAGAAAATAGTATTTTTATATGAAATATTTTCAGAGGGTAATATAAAATAAAAAATGAAAATGAAAATGTATTTACACTATTTTTCTATTTATCCTAAATAATAATATATATACATATATGTATAAATCAAAAGAAAATCAAATAAATACCAAATAAAATCAAAAAATGATGAGAAAATTATTTTCAAAATTTTAATATGCTGAGAAAAAATAAACAAGTCAAACAAAAAAAGAAAAAGTCAAAAATATTAAAAAATGATGCAAACGGGCTCAGGGGTGTGAAACAGAAAAAATGGTGTGGATAGCAAAATGACACAGGCCCAGCCCAATCCACTTCTTCTTCAACCTTTGGCCAAAAACGCGCGCCTTGTTACAGAGATTCAAACATCCTGATTCTTTGAGATTTTGCATAAACTTTCAACACAAAACATGTCAAGCATTGAATCACGATTCCAAATATATAAAAAACTCATCCTAACTCTCAGAAATGAGAGAGAATTTTATCAATCCCAAATCTTGACCTAAACTTTCTGCCATTTTTAAAGCTTAAATTCTCTCAACTCAGGCAAAAGAAATGAAATGTAAAGCTATGTACATGCTCAGGGCTATGAGTAGAACCTTGTTTCTTCACAAACTTAAGACTAAATATGCATAATAAGAGAGATACGAGTTCAAAATTTTACCTATTCAGTTGAACTTCTATCTGGAGAATGAGGAACTTTCAATGCAAGGTGATGATTGGAAAAGCTTCCTTGAGGTCCATGGATGCTATTCCAATGTTTACTTTGTCTTGAAAGCTTCTGAATCAAGCTGTAGAACTTCACCTGCAAGTCAAAGATGTGAAAATGGTGGAAATGGTTAGAGTAATTACAGATCGTGTCTTAGCTTCTGGATAGCTTGCATAGGTTGTAAGGAAGGTAGAGGAACAGGTTTGGACAAGAATGCTTGAAGGGATTGAGAGGTGGCACTCAAACTGCAGGCCTTGCCCTGTTTGAGCAGTTTGATGGTGTTTCTGAGATGGAGAGTGTTTGAGGGGTCAAGGATTCGTGCAAAAGCTTGGTTGGGATGTTTGGAATGTGTCTACAATATTTGCTTTCTTGTTCTCAGGCTGAGATGGAAGTTGTCACAAGTTATGGAACTTTTCTTCTTTCTTAAGCAACAAAAGCAAGTTGGCTTTCTAGGCATGTAGGGGGCCTCCTAATGTGCTGCATAATCCTCTCTTGATCAGAGCAATTTGTCCATAATCTTGTGCTAAAAGGATTTAGCTTGTACTTGTTGGATTTCTAAATTGACATAAAGTGAACTTTTACCAAAATGGCTAATTCACTTTATCTAAAAATGGATCAATCTTGTGTACAATGCTTGAACTCATGGAACAACACTTTGGCACAATGAACAAGCATTAAATTATGGAGTGTAACTTGGTTTAAGGACCTGTAATCTAGCCTAAAGCATGCTGAGTTCAAATTTGCAAAGTTATGGACATGGAACTTGGTCATGAACAAAGTGGTTTTTTTGCTATATTGTGAAATTCGATTCTCTCTAACCATGGGGTTGTTTGAGAAGTTCTTGGACAATTTGGAAAGCTTGGAAGGTGTACTATAATCCATCTTTGAAATGCAAATTGAAATTCCAAGTGGAAGGGTATGAAAAATGGCCTTGAAGTGGGGTAGAAAACCTTGTCAAAATAGGTTAAAATTCTACTAAGTTAAAAATGGTTTAGTGCCCTTATTCAAACAATTGTAACTTGAGATACAAGCTTCAAATGAGAAAACTTTGTGAATCAAAGTTGTAGATTATGCAACAAATTACAACTTTCACGTTTTGACCTTTGTTTGAATCCAAATGGATCTTGGTGAAAAGGTGGGGCAAAGTTGGGAAAGAATTAGGGTTTTCCATAACTTAGAAAAATTCTAAGTTATGAAAAATTCCATTTTCTAACCCTAATTTGCAATTTGTGATTTCTTGGTGAACAAGTTTCATGATTTGGCATATTTTGATGAAAAATGAATCTTGACTCTTGATTTTGACCAAAAAGTCAAAGTTTGACTTTTCAGTATATAGTCAAAACTGATCAATTGACTGGGAAATTCAACTGTCAATCTTGTGTACTTGGGATCTTTTGAGTTTGTTGATCATGTAAAGATAATTCCATAGGGTCCTTGAGTCCATATGTGAGTTTGGTTTGCCATTGGCTAGGTCAAACAGTCAAAAATTGCCTTTGTACAGTCAGAACCCTAAAAATGACCATTTTGCCCTTTTAGTGATCTGATCAAATTTCTTATGGAATTGTGATCCAAACTTGATCAAATGGTTCATATGAGTTCATAATGTTGATGTGGATCAAATTTCATGAGATTTGACTGTCAATTGGCCACAGTTGACTTTTTCCCCAATACAGTTGATTTCTAGGTCAACTGTCCAATTGACTGGGCAAAATTTGGAATCAGGACTTGAAACTTGGTATGGATAAACTTAGGAGGTCAATATGAAGTAAGAAGGTCATCTTGGGCACTTTAGGTCAAAACATCTTTGTGCAAACACAAACCCTAATTTGGGGTTAGCAGTGCAAGGAGGAGTCTTGAGCAGATGAAACCCTAACTGGATCTTGAGCTTCAAGAGCTTTGTGATGAGAAATGTTGAGAAAATGGGAGGGCAAATTTTGGGGTACAACAGTTGCCCCTGTTCAATCTTCTTGAACCTGAAGAGTTAGATTGGCAAGCTTGCCTTTCGTGACTTGAGGGTAAAAGGAGATTGGACACTAGAGTGCCCGGAAATTTGCACTCATCAAAGCATCGGATGCGGGAATGGGCTTAGAGATGCCATTTGGAGATGGGCTTAATGATGCCATCAGGAGTAGTGACAGAAACTTGTCGGGGATGGGCTTAAAGAGGCCATCTGGAAGGGAATATCAGGAAAGTGTCCAAGCTTTGGACCATTTCTGAATTGGGGGTCTGAACAAGCAATAGGTTGACATCCGTTGTTGGGAGGAACCTGCAAGCTGTTTTCAGGAAGTTGCATCTGAACAAGTTGATAGATTAACATCCGTTGTTGGGAGGTTTCCGTAAACTAAATTCAAAGGTGCATCTGAACAAGCTGATAGATTAACATCCGTTGTTGGGAAGAATCCATGAACTGTTTTCAGAAGTCTTGGGAAGAATCTGAACAAGTGATAGGTTAACATCCGTTTACTTGGAGAACCCGTGAACTGTTTTCAGAAGTCTTGGGAAGAATCTGAACAAGTGATAGGTTAACATCCGTTTACTTGGAGAACCCGTGAACTGTTTTCAGAAATCTTGAAGTTGAATAAGCAATAGAGCAACATCCGTTGTTGGGAAGCTTCCGTAAACTAAATTCAAAGGTGCATCTGAACAAGTTGATAGATTAACATCCGTTGTTGGGAAGAATCCATGAACTATTTTCAGAAGTCTTGGGAAGAATCTGAACAAGTGATAGGTTAACATCCGTTTACTTGGAGAACCCGTGAACTGTTTTCAGAAATCTTGAGATTTGAATGATTTTAGTCTGTCGACTGATCTTACCTGAAAAGGCAAAGAGTTAGTTGTATGCAATGCTATGATGCATGATACAATGTATATTATGGCGTTATGAATGTAAATGGATGCGTATGTAAGTTGGAGAGCTGTCTTGCACAGGAGAGATGAATCCGGGATAGCGGAAGATAAAGGAATCTTGATTGCTGCCGGGGAAAATAAATCCTGGGTCGCTACTGGGGAACATGGAGCTTGGGTTGTATACCAATCTTCTGGGGAATTCCTGAAGTCTTCTACTGGGGAGTACCAAACTAGTAGACTTAATGCTGGGGAGGCCAGATTGAGAATCTTCAGCTTGGAGAGAAGTATATCTGGAGATTTCACCGGGGAACTCAAGATTTTTCTTCCTAAAAACTCTGTGGGGAGAAGGTTTAAAAGTCTGGCTCCGCTGGGGATTGTCCATTTGAAGCCTTTGATCTGCTGGGGATACTGAAGCTTAAACTCTGAGGGAAAATGATTTCTAGAAGATTCTCTGGCTGGGGATTTTGTAAAGATAAAACTCCTCCGGGGATTGTATTGATAAGTTATTGCTGGGGAATTTTGAGGAACTCCGCTGGGGATGGGAAGAACTTTGGCGAGCGCGATCTTCCGTGGTGGTTAGCTGAGGATAACCCAGTTATAAGCCTTTGTGAGGAATAACTTTGAATAAAACTCGGGAGGGACGTCCGTACTCTGCGGGGAGATACCCTCCAGAACCTTACGGGGGATAAGCTTCGAGAGTCTGCTGGAGATAAGCCTCAGGGTTTGCTAGGGATGTGGATTCCAAATCTCTTGGGGGGTTTCCTTCGAAAGGGTGTCAAGATATCCATCTGTACCTTCATCCTATCAGTAATCCTTTTTCTTAGGTTCGTTTAGGAAGTGATTTATGTTTCAAATGCATATGCCTATTTAACAAAACATTGGACGTTTCTCAAAAATAAAACAAATAGTGCAGAAGAAAAAAGAAAAAGGAAAATGACACAAATTTTGGGAAGAGTATTTGTATTGATTTTCTTTGAGTATATTTGTACAAAGGAGACAATCATCCTAGTAAGAGGATCTTGTCGTAAATATTTGAAAAATTTATACAAAATAAAGAAGGCTATGTGAAATAATTCCATGGGATTCCATTCTGCTGTAGCTTTCACAACTCTGAACATCTGTCCATTCAATGCTTCGTTTGACGATGGCTGGATTGATCAGAAACCTGGAACCGGTTGATGAAGAGACTGTCTTTGAAGTGATCCGACGAGACATAGTCATACGCTTTAATTCCCTAACTTTTGCCTGAATCTCCCTTTCGAGTTTTCGATTCACCGGGAAACCCCTTTTTGCCCAAGCCGCCCTTTCGGGTTTTCGACTTGCCGGGTGAACAGATTTTTTTGTTTTTATCCCTAATTTTTGCCTGAACCGCCCTTTCGGGTTTTCGGTTCACCGGGATGCCCATTTTTGCCCAAGCCGCCCTTTCGGGTTTTCGACTTGTCGGGTTATTTTATGCGTAGTATCTTTTGACTATGTCTGCGTTCGCAGGGTGCGGTAAATCGTCGCCGTCCATGGTGGTCAGAATCATTGCACCACCAGAAAATATGCTCTTGATCACAAATGGTCCTTCATATGTAGGAGTCCATTTGCCCCTGGGATCACTTTGCGGCAAGATGATCCGCTTGACTACTAGATCTCCGACTTGATACACTTGACGTCTGACTTTCCTATTGAAGGCCTTGATCATCCGTTTTTGATACGTCTGACCATGGCATATAGCCGCAAGTCGCTTTTCGTCGATCAGATTGAGTTGATCAAGTCGGGTCTGCATCCAATCATCCTCATTCAAACCTGCATCCTTCATAATCCTTAGAGACGGGATCTGAACTTCCATAGGCAAAACAACTTCCATGCCATAAACCAAAGAAAATGGGGTTGCCCCAGTTGAAGTACGTATCGTCGTACGGTATCCATGCAGCGCAAACGGTAACATCTCATGCCAGTCTTTGTAAGTGACTGTCATTTTCTGAATAATCTTCTTAATATTTTTGTTCGCAGCTTCAACAGCACCGTTCATCTTCGGCCGATAGGGAGATGAATTGTGATGATAAATCTTGAACTGTTCGCATAATGCAGTGATCATTGTGTTATTCAGATTTGTACCGTTGTCTGTGATAATCCTGTCTGGAACACCGTACCGACATATGAGATTTTGCTTGATGAAGCAGGCAACCACACTTTTGGTGACAGAGGCGAAGGAAGCTGCTTCGACCCATTTAGTGAAGTAGTCAATGGCAACCAGGATGAAACGATGTTCGTTGGAAGCCGTGGGCTTGATCTCTCCAATCATATCAATGCCCCACATTGCAAAGGGCCATGGAGCAGTCAGGACGTTGAGGGGAACCGGAGGGATATGAACTTTGTCAGCATAGACTTGACACTTGTGACACGTACAGGAATGTTGATGGTAATCAGTCTCCATGGTAGACCAGTAATAGCCTGCCCTTAGGATCTTCTTAGCCATTGTATGCCCGCTCAAGTGAGTGCCAAATGGGCCGCTGTGTATATCAGTCATGATCAACTCTGCTTCAGCCTTATCCACACATCGGAGTAATACACAATCATGGCTTCATTTGTAAAGGATGCCGTTGCTCAGGAAGAACTTAGCAGCGAATTTCCTTAAGAACTTCTTGTCATTCACGGAAGCTCCTTCAGGATAATATTGGGTCTCGAGATACCTTTTGATTTCATGGAACCAAGGTTGTTCCACTACTTCTTCGGTATTAATCTCGTGACAATGTGCGGGTTCATCCATTCGCTCGATGGTGATTTGGGGAGCCTCGTTATCCCAGTTGAGTTTAAACATGGAGGACATGGTGGCTAGAGCATCTGCCAGCTGATTCTCTTCTCGCGGAAAGTGCTCGAAGGTAATTTGCTCGAAGTGAGGCAACAATGTCAGAACATGTTCTTTGTATGGAATAAGATTAGGATGCTTGGTATCCCAATCTCCTTTGATCTGGCTGATGACCAAAGTCGAGTCCCCGAATACGATCAAAGATTTGATCCCCAAGTCTATAGCAGCCTTGAGACCAAAGATGCAGGCTTCATACTCAGCCATATTGTTTGTGCAGCTGAAGCAAAGTCGGGCCGTGAAAGGAGTGTGGCATCCTTCCGGAGAAATGAGTACTGCGCCAATGCTGTTTCCAAGTGCATTTGAAGCACCATCAAAGTACAGGGTCCATCAGGATCCCTTTTCGGGTCCGTCATACGGTCCGTCACCTTTAATGTTGTCCAAATTCATGATGTCCTCGTCTGGGAAATCAAATCTCATGGGTTGATAGTCTTCGATAGCCTGATGAGCCAGATGGTCAGCTAATACACTCCCTTTTATAGCTTTTTGGGTGGTGTACTGGATGTCATACTCGGTCAAGATCATTTGCCATCTGGCTATCCTTCCAGATAAAGCGGGCTTTTCGAAGATATATTTGATAGGGTCCATTTTGGATATCAACAAGGTAGTATGAGTCAACATATACTGTCTTAGTCGGCGAGCAGCCCATACCAAAGAGCAGCAAGTTTTCTCGAGCAGTGAGTAGCGAGTCTCACAGTCGGTAAACTTTTTGCTAAGGTAATAAATAGCATGCTCTTTTCGACCAGACTCGTCATGCTGGCCCAAAACACACCCCATTGAGTTATCCAAAACGGTCAAATACATGATCAATGGTCTTCCTTCGACGGGTGGCATCAGAATAGGAGGTTCTAGCAAATACTCCTTGATTCTATCAAAAGCAGCTTGGCAGTCGTCGTTCCATTCAACTACCTGATCTTTCTTCAAGAGTTTGAAAATTGGCTCACAGGTAGAAGTCAGATGTGAGATGAATCTGGCAATATAGTTTATGCGCCCCAAGAAACCTCTAACTTCCTTTTCAGTGCGGGGAGCATGCATCTCTTGTATTGCTTTTACTTTTGCCGGATCGACTTCAATGCCTTTGTTGCTTACAATGAATCCCAGGAGTTTACCAGACCTAACTCCAAAAGTGCATTTACTCGGATTCAGCCTGAGCTTGTATTCTTTCAATCTGACAAACAGCTTCTCCAAATGTTCAAGGTGCTCTTCCTCTGTTTGTGATCGAGCTATCATATCGTCTACGTAAACTTCAATCTCATGATGTATCATGTCATGAAATAAAGCTACCATGGCGCGTTGATAAGTTGCCCCTGCGTTCTTCAGCCCGAACGACATCACCTTATAACAGAAAGTGCCCCATTGTGTGACAAAAGTTGTTTTCTCCATATCCTCGGGGGCCATTTTGATTTGATTGTAGCCCGAGAATCTGTCCATGAAGGAAAACACTTTATGCTGAGTTGTATTGTCGATCAAGATGTCAATATGAGGTAGCGGGAAATCATCCTTAGGGCTGGCCCTATTCAAATCCCGGTAGTCCACACACATTCTGACTTTGCCATCCTTCTTAGGCACTGGCACAATGTTAGCGACCCATTGAGGATAGGACGTAACAGCCAGAAAGCCAACATTGAACTGCTTCATTACCTCTGCTTTGATTTTTTCGGACATGTCAGGCCTCATTCGGCGAACTTTTTGCTTGATCGGTGGACAGTCTTCTCTTGTGGGGAGACGGTGAACCACGATGTCTGTGTCTAGACCTGGCATGTCTTCATAGGACCAAGCGAAGATTTCAACATACTCATTCAGTAACTGTACCAAGCGTTCCTTGACTTCTGGTTCCAGGTTGGCACCCACTTGCACCTCCTTCCGATTCTCCTCGGTTCCCAAGTTAATAGTTTCCAACGGCTCTTCATGCGGTAAGATGGCCCTTTCCTCTTGTTGCAAAAGTCTGGCTAGTTCACCAGGTACTTCACAACCTTCGTCATCCTCATACTCGGCTAGATTGACCAGGTCTTCAAAGTTATTGAAAGATACAGCAGAATAGTCACCCATGGAATCCGGAGTGGATGGGTACCTGCATTGGTGAGTGTGGGTGTGTGTAAGGGATAGCCATCCTTAAACAAAAAATGCAAAAGGAAAGAAAATGAACACAAGCAGTTTATCAAATGAAAAACGTCCAATGAATCATTAAACATGGCATATGAATATGAAAAATAGTCAAAACCCTTACAAGTGGACCTACATGCCCCGGGTAAGGCAGGAGGTGAAAAGATAGTGTACGGATTGTTTGAAATTAAAATATTACAGACCAAATAGGAAATGTTTAATAGATATATTACTGATGAATAAAGTTGATGGGGACAAAGTCTTTAGCCTCCCAATTGCTCAACCCTCCTCTGACAGTTGGATGAATCCATTCTTCAAAGTTGCTTTCTTTGTCTTCATCTTCCAGGGCGTTGATTCGGTAAGGAGAAATTTTGATTGGCGCTCTCTCAATCTTTGACTGGCGCATGGCCTTCTGGCCAGCAGCGGTGAAACCTAATCCAAACTTATCAGCCTTATGCGGAAAATCGGGTAACTGCCCCCACGCTGAATTCTTCCCTTCCTTAACTGCAGCCCTTGCATCCTCCAGAGATGCCATCCTGGCCATCTGTCTGGGTGTCTCAGCTGCCAACTTCGCCACTGCTATCTCAGGAAGCACTTCTTCGAAATGAAACGGTGTCTCAATGAACTCCCCTTCAACCTCCACATATCGGAAAGAATTTAAATGGCTAATCATGTACTCTTCTTCGCCGTGGACAGTAATGATCTTTCCCTTTACAGGATATTTCAGCATCTGGTGCAAGGAGGAGGTGACTGCCCCAGCATGGTGTATCCAAGGTCTACCCAGCAGGCAGGAGTATGATGGACGGATGTCCATTACATAGAAAGTGGATTTAAACACCTCAGTACCTATCTTGACAGGAATTTCAACTTCTCCATGGACCATTCTTTTCGACCCATCGAAAGCTCTGACGACAATATCACTCGGCTTCAATTCCAACCCTTCGCAATCTAGCCGGTCCAAGGCCTTCTTAGGCAAAACATTCAGCGATGAACCGGTATCAACTAAAACATGTGCAAGAGTGGTTCCGCGACACTCGATTGAAATATGCAACGCATCATTGTGATTTCGGCCTTTAGGGGTCAGGTCGGCATCAGAAAAACCTAATCCATTGTCTACAGTCAGACTAGCCACGCAATGTTGAAATTGATCTGCAGAGGTTTCCTGGGGCACATGAGCTGCCTTTAGAAACTTAATCAAAGCTTGAGTGTGCGCTTCTGAGCAAAGCAACAGTGCCAGCATGGATATCTTGGAGGGGGTTTGCCCCAACTGTTCCACCACATCGTAATCACTTCTCTTGATTATCCTCAAAATCTCGTCCATTTCTTTCTTGGAGGCTTCCGGAATCACCAAAGGTTGAGCCCTCGTCCTGACGGGCTCATCTTGTATTCCTTTTCCTTTATCGGCAATGGTAGGAGAGACAGCACTAGGAACGAAAATTTCTTCAATCAAAGGAGTTCTAGCAGAGAGCTTTACTGGTGCAGGGAGGACTTCTTTAGCTGACGTGGGTCCAAAGACTGCTCTTGGAGGAGCAATCTCTGGAGAAAATATTCTCCCGCTCCTGGTGATTTTGCTGGTGCCCGCAATGTTACTAATGCTGGCTTCTTCATCATCTGAATTTTCTTCAATTACCTCGATTTGCTTGATACCATGGTAGTAGATGTCACCACCATAGTTCCAAGGTATCGACTTCTCAGAAACATAGGGAACAGGTCCCGACATTGTTATCTTCAAAGGTATAGACTTTGAAGCTGGTGTAATATTAACTGGCTTTTTGACGGCCTCGGAAAGATTGGCGTGAATGGTTATGATTGAGACATTTTCAACATGAACTGGAACAGCAGGAACTTTTTCGAACAAAATTTGTCGGCTATCCATGAGGCCTTGGATGCCTTTCTTCAATAGCGGACAATCAAACGGCAGAGAGTGGCAACCGTAGCAGTCTTCTTTACATCCCGGGAAGATTCCGGCCCTTAACAAATTCAACTTAATGGTTAGCAGTGGAGTAGTCAGATCGCTAACGTCAGCAACATACAGATCCTCTTCAATGGCATTGACATTCCGACCGTGCTTCGACATAGGTGCAGATATCACATTGGGTTTTTCTGGAGCATCAAACTCTACCTCCTTAGCCTCTATCAGGTCCTGGATCTTATGTTTGAGTGCCCAACAATCATTAGTGTCGTGTCCGACACTGTCTGAATGATAGGCGCACTTGGCATTGGCATGATAATGCGGAGAGGATGTATTTACATTTTTTGGCGCCTCCTTGATAGTGGCAAGATTCAATTTCAACAGATGGGGAAGCACCTGCGCTGGAGTCATATTAATACGGGTGAACTGCCGTTGTGGCCTTTCCACCCGTTGCTGGTTTGGTCTGGATTGGTTGTAGCGAGGCTGCTCACTTGGAGTGTTTTGAATCATTACGGCCCCCACAGTCGGTCGACGCTCCATCTTCCCTGCTCCTCTTTGAGAATATACCATAGCTGTCTCCTTCTTAAAAGGCTTCTTCTCAACACTTGCAGCAACACTCTTCTGAATCTTTCCTGACTTGATGCCAGCTTCAATCCTTTCGCCGGTTAAGATTAAATCGGTAAACCCTGCGGAAGAGTTACCAATTAAATGATTGAAGAATGGCCCAGATAGGGTCCCAAGAAACATATCAACGAGCTCGCGATCGGTTAAAGGAGGCTGCACCCTGCCAGCCAAATCCCTCCATTTCTGTGCATATTCCTTGAATCCCTCACTTGCTCCTAGTGACATACCCTGAAGTTGGGTACGAGTAGGAGCAAGATCAGAATTATATTGGTATTGTTTGTAGAAAGCGGTGGCCAAATCTTCCCAATTTCTGACACTGGTCCCTTCTAGCTGGTAAAACCACTCCAACTGAGCTCCCGACAGGCTGTCTTGAAAGAAGTGAATCCAGAGGTTTTTATCTGCCGTATAGGGTTGAATCTTTCTCACATAAGACCTGAGATGCATTTTGGGACAGGACAGCCCATCATACCTTACAAACACTGGCACCTTGAATTTTGGGGGAATCACAATTCCGGTGACCAAGCCCATGTCTTCAAAATCCAAACCCGGTACCCTTTGCAATTCCATAGCAGCCAATCTGTCTTCTAAACCCTTGTACTTATCATCAGCTGGAGGATACTGCTGGTCAGAATATTCTTCGTCCTCTTCAACCTCTTCCTCCTCTGCATCAGACTCGGAAGGCACTGCAACCCGATCTCTCTTACTAGTCCCTTCATCGGAAGTAGGAGGAAATTCAAGCACCCTCCGAGCTTCTCTGTCAAATCTTCTCCCCAAAGTAGCCACTCCGACCCTCTTTTTCTTCTTCATTGGGTCTCTACTCTCCAGATGAGCCTTGATATCCTCTTGACTCTTGACCAAGGTCATCAAGAGTTGCTGGAACTGTGCATTCTGGGCTTGTAGGTCTTTGACCGTTTGCTCGAGATCCATCCTACTGAAATAAACAGCAGATAGATAAGGAAACCTGGAGTGAGACCTGCTTATGCACATGATGAATGGTATGCTGATGTATGCAATGCATTCAAGGATTTAGGATATTCAAAGTTGTTTCAGACAAAGAAGAACGCACGTCATATTAATAAGAAGAAATTTGTTAGTACATAAATGCCCCATGGGCCAAATATTACAACATAAACTTCTCAAGGCAGAAAGACATTGCGCATCCTCTTTGGAGCGATGTAGGTGTTGAGGGCCTCTTGCTCGTGGAGTCGGCGGGTAATCTCTAGAACCTTCTTTTCACTGGCGTAGTAGCTAGCTTCAAAAGTGTTCCGTTCCTCCTTGAGCTGAATCCAACTTTTCTGCATTTCTTCCCACGATGTAGGCATGTCTGGATGCAGGATGGTGTAGGGGACCTCTCCTTCATTGACGGGCTCTTTAATCACTGGGAGTACATGAGGATAAGGCATCATCAGACTTTGGGCTCGAGCTCGTACCCACTTGAGATATGGCTCAAGAGGGATGGAGTTCTTGTGTCCCAGAGTCTTGCTATCAACCTTGTTGAGTTTTCCCCAAGCTCTGATGAATCTTTGGCGGAGTCCTTGCGCATCGTTGTCGAAGTTAAAAACTAGGCTAGGAATCAACATATCATGAGGGCCATCCCTCCGTGCATATCCAAATTGTCTCAAAGCTAGGCAAGGGTTGTAGGTGATACCTCCCCTGATTCCAAGTAAGGGAACATTAGGAAACTCTCCGCAACGATCGACGATGATGACATTTTCTCTGGACCGAGAACACCAATGCACATCAGAATGAGTAAGAGTCATCAATCGTTGGGACCACCTTGTACTTTGGTCATTCTTCAAGACAGATTGTGGAAGGTGCGAAATAAACCACCTTGCGAGGAGAGGAGTACAGCACATGAGAACACCCCTCTTTCTCATTGTTCGTGTGTAAAATGAGTGAAGGATGTCCCCAAGAAATGTTGGTATTGGATTCCTGGATAAGAAGATTTTGACGGCGTTGACATCTACCAATTGGTCAGGATTTGGGAACAAGACCAACCCATAGATAAGGAGTGCCACAATCTCTTCAAAGGCTTGTAGGTCCAATGAGTTCCAACATTCTTGTGCCTTCTCAAACAAGAATTTTGCTAAGAATCCTTTGACGCCGCTTCTGGTTTCCCAATGCCCCTTGATTTCAGATGGTTGTAAATGTAGTGCTCGAGCAACATCTTCAGGCTTTGGTTCCTTCTCCATACCGTTGAAGGGTAGTTGATTAAGGATAGGGATTCTTAGGAGTTGAGAAAACTCCTCCAAAGTGGGAACCAACTGATAATCAGGGAAGGTGAAGCAGTGGTGAAGAGGGTCAAAGAACTGGAATAGCACTTTCATCATGTCTTCTTCAATGTTGGTGTTGACTAGGCTGAGCAGTCTACCATGTCTTTCACTGAAGGATGAAATTTCCGGAATTCTTGAAGTGATCTCCTTGAGTTGAGGAGAGATTCTCACAAGGTTGACTTGAATGGTATTTCTGCGAGGTATTTCCATGACCTACAAAACAAGAACAATGATGAAGATCCAAACCCTTGAAATGGTTAGTAAATGCATATGATGCTTTATGATGTTCATGATGTATGCACAAGACATATGTACAAGCAAATCACACCAAACCCTAGTTTCAGGCTTGCATGGGGTTTCATAGGTAAGTACCCTCTTGAGTGTAGTTGGCTTAAAAACCTGTCCTATAAATAGTAACCGGGTTCTAAGGAGCTCAATATCACTGGATTGTTTTCATTGTTCATTGTTTTGGTTTAGCCACTTAACTAGCGACCAAAATATTCCAAGAAAACAACCCTCAATGAGTGTAGTATCGAGTATCTACCAACTTCGGACTACACCAAAGCCGATCATCTCACTACCCCTAATAAAAGGCCAAGATGGTCAAGTAAGGTTCTAGGTCATTAGTGCTTAGTGACATCACTCAGTGGCCCCGTACTCTCCTTGATTGAACTCAAGGGTTACCGGTACTCACAAATATGTCGCACTAATATAGCTATTGCTTAGACCGTGTCGGTATACCCCGCACAGTTTCCACAACGTATTGCTATTTATGAATGTTTCCCAAAATCCGGGTGGAGGATTGTAAACCCAAAAAATAGAGCCCAAGTATAAAGCAAGCAAATCAAACAATTAGTCATGCAAGAGGGTGATCTAAGCCCTAAGGTTACTCCACTTAAAGAATTCTCCCCAGCAGGGTCGCCCGTTCTGTGATACGGTGGGAGAACTGACTGTGCTTTTGCGTTTGTTTTCGCAAATGTTTCGGTTGAGCAAGAGTCGCCACCGACTTTTTATTTTATCCTAAAGGAAAGGTTTAAAAAGCACAGCAAAAACCTTTGAGATTTTTCTTGGGTTCGGGGAGTAGATTATAGAAGGGGAAGGTATTAGCACCCCTTCTATCCATGGTTATCCATGGGCTCTTAGGTACTTGCTTAGATCAACTTGCCTTGGTTTTCAATTGTTTGAAATGGTGCTTTGTGTGTGGTTTTGAAAATGTTTTGAAAAGATGCCTTGTGCTAGGCTAACCTTGTAACAATTCTTTACTCGAATGTTTTACAAAAGGTGTTTTATCTTTTAAAAAGATGTTTCAAGGGTTTGAAAAGTTGATTTTTTTGAAAGTGTTTGAGAAGTGGGTTTTGAAATTAGGCAAGTGTTTTCTTTGCAAATTGACAAGTACTTAAGAGTTTATCTACCCTAAAGCTTTCTCAAAGATTTTTGTCATGTTTTAAGCCCTTTTGACAAATTTGTTCCACCATTGCATTTGGTGGACAATCTTGTCTTAGGAGATGAGAGGGACAGGCGCGGGTCATCGTTTGGACCATAATTGCAATAGAGTTAAAGGCCTTTGGGCAATTTTCTTTAAGGGACTTGATCATTTGTTTTTGTTTGTTTTGAAAAAAAATTTATCGAGGGACTATGATCATTCAATTTGTTTGTTTTGCCCAAAGAAGTTCAACATGCAATATGGCCCATTTATTTGAAGGCAACAAAGTGGAATACCCTAGGGGTGCAAATGTGAGATGTGTTGTTTATTTTCATGCTCATTCATCTTTGTATTAGGTCAAACTATTTTTTATCGTTTTTCGCACGCAAACCCTAATTCTAACATGGCATAATTAGAAAGTGTATAAAGTGCGAAATTTAAATTCCTACGCTATTACAACATAATAATATAGGGAGGGGGGGTACAAATTTACAAATGGGGGATATTTAGACAAGAATTTAAATCTAAATTATTACATCATTTTTGAATATTTGCAAGGTAAATAAATTGCATAATTAAATGGAAATGAAGTAAATATGCAAAATGCAAAAAGAAAGTTTTTATATGTGTGAAAAAATGTTGTTTATGTAAAATAAAATAAGAAAATAAAAAGGTATTATTTTTGAGTATTTTCATATTTAGGGCAAAAACCCTAATTTTAATCAAAATGTATATTAATTAATTAATTCACATAATATTTATTATTTACATGCAAATATAAAAGAAAATATGGTATATTTATAAAAAGGCCTTTTTTAGTATTAAATATTAAAAATAAAATATGTACATTATTTGATATTTTATTCTAAGTATATTAACAAATATGTATTTATATTTACATTATTTTAAATATGTATTATGGATAAACAATAATAATATTTAATATTTTTAGAAAATAGTATTTTTTATATGAAATATTTTCAGAGGGTAATATAAAATAAAAAATGAAAATGAAAATGTATTTACACTATTTTTCTATTTATCCTAAATAATAATATATATACATATATGTATAAATCAAAAGAAAATCAAATAAATACCAAATAAAATCAAAAAATGATGAGAAAATTATTTTCAAAATTTTAATATGCTGAGAAAAAATAAACAAGTCAAACAAAAAAAGAAAAAGTCAAAAATATTAAAAAATGATGCAAACGGGCTCAGGGGTGTGAAACAGAAAAAATGGTGTGGATAGCAAAATGACACAGGCCCAGCCCAATCCACTTCTTCTTCAACCTTTGGCCAAAAACGCGCGCCTTGTTACAGAGATTCAAACATCCTGATTCTTTGAGATTTTGCACAAACTTTCAACACAAAACATGTCAAGCATTGAATCACGATTCCAAATATATAAAAAACTCATCCTAACTCTCAGAAATGAGAGAGAATTTTATCAATCCCAAATCTTGACCTAAACTTTCTGCCATTTTTAAAGCTTAAATTCTCTCAACTCAGGCAAAATAAATGAAATGTAAAGCTATGTACATGCTCAGGGCTATGAGTAGAACCTTGTTTCTTCACAAACTTAAGACTAAAGATGCATAATAAGAGAGATACGAGTTCAAAATTTTACCTATTCAGTTGAACTTCTATCTGGAGAATGAGGAACTTTCAGTGCAAGGTGATGATTGGAAAAGCTTCCTTGAGGTCCAGGGATGCTATTCCAATGTTTACTTTGTCTTGAAAGCTTCTGAATCAAGCTGTAGAACTTCACCTGCAAGTCAAAGATGTGAAAATGGTGGAAGTGGTTAGAGCAATTACAGATCGTGTCTTAGCTTCTGGATAGCTTGCATAGGTTGTAAGGAAGGTAGAGGAACAGGTTTGGACAAGAATGCTTGAAGGGATTGAGAGGTGGCACTCAAACTGCAGGCCTTGCCCTGTTTGAGCAGTTTGATGGTGTTTCTGAGATGGAGAGTGTTTGAGGGGTCAAGGATTCGTGCAAAAGCTTGGTTGGGATGTTTGGAATGTGTCTACAATATTTGCTTTCTTGTTCTCAGGCTGAGATGGAAGTTGTCACAAGTTATGGAACTTTTCTTCTTTCTTAAGCAACAAAAGCAAGTTGGCTTTCTAGGCATGTAGGGGGCCTCCTAATGTGCTGCATAATCCTCTCTTGATCAGAGCAATTTGTCCATAATCTTGTGCTAAAAGGATTTAGCTTGTACTTGTTGGATTTCTAAATTGACATAAAGTGAACTTTTACCAAAATGGCTAATTCACTTTATCTAAAAATGGATCAATCTTGTGTACAATGCTTGAACTCATGGAACAACACTTTGGCACAATGAACAAGCATTAAATTATGGAGTGTAACTTGGTTTAAGGACCTGTAATCTAGCCTAAAGCATGCTGAGTTCAAATTTGCAAAGTTATGGACATGGAACTTGGTCATGAACAAAGTGGTTTTTTTGCTATATTGTGAAATTCGATTCTCTCTAACCATGAGGTTGTTTGAGAAGTTCTTGGACAATTTGGAAAGCTTGGAAGGTTTACTATAATCCATCTTTGAAATGCAAATTGAAATTCTAAGTGGAAGGGTATGAAAAATGGCCTTGAAGTGGGGTAGAAAACCTTGTCAAAATAGGTTAAAATTCTACTAAGTTAAAAATGGTTTAGTGCCCTTATTCAAAAAATTGTAACTTAAGATACAAGCTTCAAATGAGAAAACTTTGTGAATCAAAGTTGTAGATTATGCAACAAATTACAACTTTCACGTTTTGACCTTTGTTTGAATCCAAATGGATCTTGGTGAAAAGGTGGGGCAAAGTTGGGAAAGAATTAGGGTTTTCCATAACTTAGAAAAATTCTAAGTTATGAAAAATTCCATTTTCTAACCCTAATTTGCAATTTGTGATTTCTTGGTGAACAAGTTTCATGATTTGGCATATTTTGATGAAAAATGAATCTTGACTCTTGATTTTGACCAAAAAGTCAAAGTTTGACTTTTCAGTATACAGTCAAAACTGATCAATTGACTGGGAAATTCAACTGTCAATCTTGTGTACTTGGGATCTTTTGAGTTTGTTGATCATGTAAAGATAATTCCATAGGGTCCTTGAGTCCATATGTGAGTTTGGTTTGCCATTGGCTAGGTCAAACAGTCAAAAATTGCCTTTGTACAGTCAGAACCCTAAAAATGACCATTTTGCCCTTTTAGTGATCTGATCAAATTTCTTATGGAATTGTGATCCAAACTTGATCAAATGGTTCATATGAGTTCATAATGTTGATGTGGATCAAATTTCATGAGATTTGACTGTCAATTGGCCACAGTTGACTTTTTCCCCAATACAGTTGATTTCTAGGTCAACTGTCCAATTGACTGGGCAAAATTTGGAATCAGGACTTGAAACTTGGTATGGATAAACTTAGGAGGTCAATATGAAGTAAGAAGGTCATCTTGGGCACTTTAGGTCAAAACATCTTTGTGCAAACACAAACCCTAATTTGGGGTTAGCAGTGCAAGGAGGAGTATTGAGCAGATGAAACCCTAACTGGATCTTGAGCTTCAAGAGCTTTGTGATGAGAAATGTTGAGAAAATGGGAGGGCAAATTTTGGGGTACAACACAATCCATAGACTATTGTATTCACATCAGATCAGAAGGGGAATTCTCTCACCCATTCAAGCATTAAGACTGCGAAAAGTCTTCAGAATGAAGAAGCCCATACGAAGTAAAGTCTCCTCAATGATGGGAATCATTGGTTTCTTTACCGCATTTTCATTTGCATTCTTGCTTGTTTGTTTAAACATTGCTTGCATGTAGAAACTTGTCTATTTTTGAATGAAAATCTTAATGCAATAAGTATGCTTGTCTTGAAGTGTTCCTTTTATTTTTATTCATCCATTCGTTATCACTCTTTAAATGTTTTACTTGCATATTGATTCCAAGTTTCCAAGTCTTATACCTAGGTAAATATTGGAGGGAGGATGACGATAATCTAAAAACGCAAAAAATCTCTGGTTGGTACCCTTTTGAGTAAGACCCTGCTAATGATGTACAATCCTTGTTTCTATTCCTAAACACCGGAGATATAAGGGAGATATACCATCACTAACCCCTATGATTCTTCGAAGTAGGAGTTTCTGTTCTGTTTAGAAAGACCCTCATTTTAATCATGGGGTAGATAGTGTTCAGTTAATCTGATCAAGCATTCATAACTCATCAAGAGTGTGCATCCAAGAATACATCAATGGTTATCCATCAAAAGGCGGAGGAAAGTCAAAACCACAATGGTTAACCCTCATCTATCAGCAATGTGGGTCAATTAATGATATCCCAATGGGTATCTCTCACAAATCAAGAAGTCGAGATCGAATGACGATATAACAATGGCTATCCATCATCTACTAAAGACTCAGTAAGTCGCGATAACTTCCAACAAATCAAAGATAACGTGAAGACCAACGACTTGATTAAAATGGAAAATATGAATAAAAAAGAAACAAAAATCCCTGCTAAGTTGAAACTTGAAAACAAGTCGCTTAGGAAAAAGTTAGGGCATCCCGCTGGACTTCCAAATCAAAATTCAAAATAATTTGTCCAGGAAAAAACTAGGGAAAGCGAGAAAGATTTTGAAAAGCCTAAAATGCGAGAAAAGAATCCTTATCAAAAGAACAAATTTGTATGGTCATATACCAAAATCAGAAGTTAGTGATTGTTGTGTCCAAGAGGCCTCAGTGGTTCCCCAACCATCAGAAACTTTTCTTGAGAGATGAATGCTTGTATTAGGTCAACTGAATATAGGAATGGAGAATATCATGGAGAATTAGTGAGCACCAAATAATTTTGAGCCTTAAATCCTTTTTTCGAAAACTGTGAACCAGACCATGTTACAACCCTTAAAAGTCCTAACTTAAGCATAGGTCAATTTGAAAGCGTGCTACAACGAGATATCGTTTAACTGGCTCCTAAGAGGTATGTTTAAATATTTGTGTTGGCATCATATGCTTGCATTATATTTCATGAAAAAGAATTTGCAAATGTTTCTCTCTAGCTAGTGACTCGTTCACAACAGAGTTGTGACATCATTTCACTCAAAGTTTTTTCAAACTTCAAGACTTACATACGTGTTGCATTAGAATTATCATTCTCATAATAAATATTCTTCTGCATACAAAAAAACTGATTGGCATCAAGTAAGTTTACACAATGAACAATCGGTAAAGATCTCAATCTTGTCAGAGAATAGAGGCTTGAATACTCTGTTAAAGCAAGAGTCAGTTGTCACAAGAAAAATGACTTATTCAGGGGCATGTTAACCAATGATTCTGTCAAGAGAAATCATCTTGGTGCTTCATAGTCTGAGTACCCTTTAGGGATGAAGTTATCAGATTCCGCCAATCTGGGGAAATCAAGTCGAGATTCGATCTCTCTAAGGTTAGTTCAATCTAGGGCATTCCCTCAAAAATATCAATCAGAGGCTATCACGTTGATGAATCTCTTCAAGCTAATATCAATCAGAGGCTATCACATTGATAAATCTCTTAAAAGCTTTTGTTAATCATCTTGGGGAAATTACGTCGAGAAATCTATTCAGAATTCATTCAACCTGGGACAGTTACGTCGAGATTCGACAAATCTCTCCAAGAAAGCTGTAATCAAGAGCGGTTTATTTCGTGACTTAAGGCATTGGGGAAGGCCACCTCATATCGTATTGTGGAACGAATATTCTGGTCTTCTATTCGGCACAAATTCTTCAAAAATCCTCCAGACAGGGCATTCTTCATTCATACTCGCAAATCTGCTCAAGCCAATTATGGTGTACGAGACAAATAAAGCTAAAAGGGTCATAATGGTCACCCTGATCTAGCCACCGCATGAAATCTCCTTCATTTGCTGCAAACAACTTCAAACAGGATTCCCCAAGTGAATTTAGAAAGTCCGGAGTCATCATTTGACTGGCACGCGCAACTGCACATCCACCCAAGAGCTTAATCGGGGCATCCACAGAACTAAATTGAGGCATCCCCAATGGAGTAAACTAGGGCATTCGCAGAACTAAACCGGGGCATACACAGATTTCCATTATCATCTTTTATCCCCTAGTGATTCAAGAGGTAATTCCCTAGTGTGACGTAAATTTGGGGCATGTATTCGAAGAGATCCACATGGTGCGTCGTGTCCATTCTTCGGCACATCCAGTTCTACCATCCTCTAAACGGTTCAGGGTGTAGGAAAGTCGAGCCAGATTATCTTTTCCCCAACAATACAATTCAGAATTCAATGGCGTACCTGTAAACTAGCTCCGTCAGCAATTCAATCTCCAACAGAGTCACCAATAGTCTTCGGTATCACGGGCTCCTCGGTGCAAATTCTTATCAGTATCCCTAGTGATCCTCGGTATTACAGGTTTCTAGCGTTGATGTGTGTTGGCATCCCCAGTGATGAGCAATAACTCCCAACGAGCCTTCACTTATGCCTTTGAAGTCTATTCCTTTGCATTACATATAATTATCGCTGCATAACATTGCATCCTCAAAAGTGCGTAGCCAATCTGTCATAATGGATCTTTGCAGCAAAAGAAATTCAAATATGCATACGAAGCATAAGCCAGATCAGGTAACTTACACAAAAGACCTGAATCACTCGACCACAGGAGGATATCACCCCAAACCTTTAGCTAACGACCTTCACCTTCACAATACCCGGCTAACGGTGCCCGTACCCTGCACCCTTGAATTCCCAGCAAAACCAATACGCCTTGTCATTCTCCTTCCAGTTCCTGTCTGGTAGTTAGTTCCCGTCTGATGATCAATTTTAAACCAAATTCTCGTTTGGTAGTCGGTTCCCACCTGATAAATATTCCAGTCTTCCAACACTCGTCTGTGCCAAGTCTTCAAACACTCATCGTGTCAACTCCTAAACACTCGTCAAGTTGTAACCAATGTTTTCACTTCAGAATTCTGAGGTCTTCTATAGGCCTAGTTCTCCGACAGATCGCTCTTATGCCTCACCTTAGGATCGTAGGTCGCCCGTAGATCTTATTTTTCATATTTGTGTACCAACCTTTGTCCTTGTATTGGCATCACGCCACGTTACAAGTCTTCTTTATCCTTGTATTGACATCTTACTATGTTGCAAGTCCGATCACTTCCTTGTATTGGCAACATGCTACATTACAAGTCCGATCTCTTCCTTGTATTGGCATCACGCTACGTTACAAGTCCGATCTCTTCCTTGTATTGGTATCACTCTACGCTACAACTACGATCTCTTCCTTGTATTAGAATCACGCTACGTTACAAGTCTGATCTCTTCCTTGTATTGGCATCACGGTATGTTACATGTACGATCTCTTCCTTGTATTAGTATCATGCTACCTTACAGGTCCGATCTCTTTCTTGTATTGGCATCATGCTACATTAGAAGTCTGATCTCTTCCTTGTATTGGCATAAGGCTACGTTACAAGTCTGATCTCTTCCTTGTGTTGGCACCACTCTACGTTACAAGTCCGATATCTTCCTTGTATTGGCATCACACTACGTTACAAGTATGATCTCTTCCTTGTATTGGCATCACGCTACATTACAGGTACGATCTCTTCCTTGATTTGGCATTGTGATCGGTGGATCTGGAACTGACTGTTTAACGCTGGTTCGCGAAATGTCGCGGAAGCAAGAGTCACCACCGTCTTTTATTTTCTCCAACATGGACAGGACAAAAGCACAGCAAAATTCCTTATGAGATAGTTTCTCGGTTCGGGAGGTAGATTTATATAAAGGGAAGGTGTTAGCACCCTTTCTATCCATGGTTATCCATGGGCTCTTAGATACTTGCTCATTGTGTTTTCAAAAGTGTTTGCTTTTCAATTGTGAGTGGGTTTGAAAAAGTTTCGTTTAAAGATTTCAGAATGACTCTTGTATCAGTCCTCAAGAGTGTTTGAAAAATTGTTTTGAAAGCTTTTTGAAAGTGTCGGTGTGAAAAGAGTTTTGATTTGTTTTTGAAGAGAGCAAGTATTTATGAGTCATCTACCTACCCTAAGGAATTAGGCTGTGTAAATGTCCTTAAGGTAGTGCCATCCCACCATTGAGAGATAGGTAGCACCACCGTTGGAGGTGTTCGGGTCAATTCGTTTTTTAGGGACAGTGTGGTCACCAGAGCAACAATAGGACACCTTAGAAGCTACCCTTATGCCATTGATCCTTTTTAATTCCGAGGCAACCATTTCGAGGCGACTGGATCATGTCATGGACATAAGGACTTACTAAAACATCCTATACTCGACGACCACGTTTCGAAGGTAAGGCAACAGTGAGGCGTACCCTAGAAGTGGTGTGTGAATTTGTGTGTTGTTTTCATGTTAATATTTGTCTTTGATCATGCATTGGTGAGCTACGCTTGTTTTTAATTTAGGCTATACATTCTTTCATGCAATTATAATTTAAAAGTGCGGAAATTTAAATGCGGAAAGTAAAATCCTACGCTATTACAAGGCGCGGGTCTATACATCGCCAAATTACAAAGACCCGTTTTTTAATAAAAATGCGGAAAGTAAAACCTAGTTACTATTACATGGCTTGAGCAGTTACATAATATTCACAAAGAAAAAATAAGAATAAATGCGCGAAAGAATTAAAGATAGAACGTTCGAGGGCGTTGGACCCTTTTGAGAAATTAAATGAAATTAAAAGGCTAATTAATTATTTAATTAAGAAAAGGAAAGAAATGTTTTTTTAGTTTTTTTTTTGTATTTATGAAATAAAGAAAATTAAAATTGAAGAGAAACCCTAATTCTAAGTTGTTTTTAATTATTAATAAAAAAAAATATTAAAGTTACTCTAATTTACTAATTAATTAACATGCATGTTTATTTACAAAAATAAATAGTAATTATAATAATAAATAAATGAGAAAAAATTGATTAAGAAAAGGATGAAAAATGTTAAAAAACCTAATTCTAGATATTTTTTATTTATTAAGAAAAAAGATTAAAGTTTAAAACCTAAATTAACTAAATTAATTTTTAACATTTATTTACAAAAATATTTTAATAGTGAAATAATACTAATTAAATATATTGTATTTTTTTGATTTTCTGCTTTTATTATGAAAAGAATATTATTTTAAGTGAATTAAATAAGAATAAGTAAAAGAATTAGAAAAAAGAAAAGAAAATAGAATTGAAAAATATACAAACCAAGGGGGGTTTTCAGGCCCAATGGGAGGTTTTTTGAAGTATTCTGGCCCATTAGACAAAAAGCCTTGTTTGACTTTCTGGCATCACGTGCGTGTTCATTGACTCCTGAGTACCGTGGTCTGCATTCTTTGGCCATTGGATTGGGTTTCATGGCCATTTGTGTTCTGGCTGTTGGCCATTTGTGTTCTGGCCTCAACGTTCCTTAATCTTCTCAGGATGTCTGTCTCGCCATGTATTGGTGTCATGCATAAGTTGTTCTACTTGGCCATTTGGCTTTTGGCTTTTGGCCATTTGTGTTTTGGCCTCAACGTTCCTTAATAAACCTGCATGGGGATCCTGTCTAAATCTGCAGTGTTGAATCTCATGAACACATTAAATAAAATCATAAAATGCAAATAAAGCCAATGTATGAAGAAATTTAATGTTAGGCACAATATGACATGTATGAATGATTATACCCTTTTGATCATGGAGATCAAATCAATCTTACCCTTATTGGAAAATTAGTGACGTGAATGCTTTTATGCCTTTTGGATCATGGAGATCAAGCCAGCCTTACCCTTACTGAAGAAGTAGTGAGGTGTTGGTTTGTAACTGTGATGACTTGTTTGTAGTGAGAGAGGGATTTGTAATAAGGATTTCAAGGTTTTAGGGTTCTTGAAAGAATTTGATATTCTAACAGTGTTGTGGCAAAGGTTTTTTTCTCTCTTTTTCTCCTCTCTCCTCTTTTCTCCTCCCTGGTTTGTGTGAAAAGAAGGTGATTATATAATGGAAATTAGGGTAAAGAAAATGAGCTTTGAATGTGCAATTGGGCCTCCAATGTTTACTTGAGTTCGTCACTTTCCAGGCTAAATCGCAGGGACTTAAGTGCAATTTTTGAAGTTGAAATGTGAAAACAAAATGTAGCCGACATCGATAACTAACTCCTGTCCGAAAATCGGCTCAATCGGATAAACGGTGAATTAGTTATGAATTTTTGAAGTTTCAGCTCAGACAAACTTATTTTGGGCTCCAATGTCGACTCTGACACGTTCTTCAATAAAAAAACTGGTATTGATCGGAGCATAATCCGGTCTCGACTTTTGAAGCAAAGTTGTAGATCTACGAGTCAGGGACCTTGTGTAAAAATATGAGCCCAATCCGATAAAAATTGACCGAGTTATGAATTTTCGAAGTTTCGGCCCAGATGAAATAATATTCAGCATTCAGGATTTTCGGCGTGTCACACACTCTGAGCAAAAAACGAAGGCCTTTTGAACACCGTTCGAACTCGATACCTCCTGTGAAAATGTAGCCAACTCAATTTGTGAAATTTTGGCACCGGAACTAGCTCAATACGATGAAAATCGACCAAGTTATGATTTTCTGAACATGACGCAAATAAACTTCTGTCACAAATTTTATGTACGAAAATACTTGATAAATCCACATTTTTGAAGACCTTCTGATCGAAATTGGCTTCCAGTCGTGAGATATGAAAACATAGATAATGTTAAGACGGAATTTTGGCCACCAGAATGGGTTCAAAACGAGTCACGATCTTCAAGTTATGAATTTTTTAGCGCGTAAAAACTGCACTTTCAGCACACTTTTTTCACCATATTTCTTCGAGAAAACTCACACATTCGGATACCTTCTTTAAATAATTGACTCTCGAGCCGAACCTGAATTTGAGAATACGTTATCAGAGATATCTTGGCGAAAGAATACCTGAATATGACGCGCCGGGTTGGACTTGTGAATTTTTCTTGAAATATTTTGAGAAATATGGGAGGGCAAATTTTGGGGTACAACAGGCATCATGCTACGTTATAAGTCCGATCTCTTCCTTGTATTCGCAACATGATACGTTATAAGTCCGATCTCTTCCTTGTATTGGCATCACGCTACGTTACAAGTCCGATCTCTTCCTTGTATTGGTATCACACTACGTTACAGCTACGATCTCTTCCTTGTATTAGAATCACGCTACGTTACAAGTCTGATCTCTTCCCTGTATTGGCATCACACTATGTTACATGTACGATCTCTTCCTTGTATTGGTATCATCCTACCTTACAGGTCTAATCTCTTTCTTGTATTGGCATCATGCTACATTAGAAGTCTGATCTCTTCCTTGTATTGGCATCGGGCTATGTTGCAAGTCTGATCTCTTCCTTGTGTTGGCATCACGCTACGTTACAAGTCCGATATCTTCCTTGTATTGGCATCATGCTACGTTACAAGTCTGATCTCTTCCTTGTATTGGCATCACGCTAAGTTACAGGTCCGATCTCTTCCTTGTATTGGAATCATGCTACGTTACAAGTCCGATCTCTTCCTTGTATTGGCATCATGCTACGGTGCAAGTCTGATCTCTTCCTTGTATTGGCATCACGCTATGTTACAAGTTTGGTCTCTTCCTTGTATTGGCATCACGCTACGTTACAGGTCTGGTCTCTTCCTTATATTGGCATCATGCTACGTTACAAGTCTGATCTCTTCCTTGTATTGGCATCATGCTACATTACAAGTCCGATCTTTCCTTATATTGGTGTCATGCTACGTTACAAGTCTGATCTCTTCCTTCTATTGGCATCATGCTACATTACAAGTCCGATCTCTTACTTTTATTGGTATCACACTACGTTACAAGTATGATCTCTTCCTTGTATTGGCATCACTCTACGTTACATGTCTGATCTATTTCTTGTATTGACATCACGCTACATTAGATTTGATTCATTCTTACTCTGTAGGATTACTATAAGTGAATGAGATGGTTTATTTTCCTTAGAAACGACTGTGATAAGAATTTGAAGGTTGTCTTAAGCTTGAACAATTTTGAGTTTTTGGAGGTGATTCTTGAGATAAGGGTTCCTTGCCTTGCTTGTGTGAAGAGTGTAGAATATATAGCATGAATTAAGTCAAAGATAAGATGGGCTTGGACTTTGTGTAAGAAGCCTTGTATTTTATCTTACTTATTTTTGAATTAATAATGAATAAATAAAATATAATAAAAATAAAATAGTACAAGGGGTACATGAACAAGATTTGAGGTGTATAAGGAGTGTAATACACACTTGGACTTTAAAATAATGGCCCAATAGTCCAAAATATCAAGTTTGCTTAATTTAAACTTCATGCATTTGCTCAAAATTTCCCAACTTGCACTGTTCATAACTCTCTCAATTTTAATTTTTTGAAAGTGATCTTGGACTTTTTGGAATGCTCAAGATTCCATCTACAATCCCTATTTTTATCATTTTTTAATTTAGATAATTTATCTTGATGTAAGTAGCCTTGACAAAAAGTGTCTTTTGTTGACTTTTGAAATGACCTATATGTATGGTCCATATCTCTCAAATGAAGCATCTTTTGGACTTGAGCTTAGAGATACAAAGTTGTAGAGAATTGAATTTCCTTCAAAATAAGCTTTGACTGGGGAAAACTGATGAAGCATGGGAAAGTTATGCTTGGTCAAAGTTCAGTTGACTTCTCCTTAAGAAAACCTTAATTTATTAACTTTTAACATTTGATGAATCTTGAGTTTTCTTGATGAATCATGATCAACCCTTGATCAAATGATTAATATGACTTCAGAATCTTGATGTTGACCAAAAATATTGAAGTTTGAGTGTATGTTAACCATAATTGACTTCTTTTCCAATACAATTGATTTTTAGTCATCTGAGCCATTGATTGACCAAACTTGTGATGCAAGGCATGAAACTTGGTATGGGCATTCTTAAAGACATATAAGAGACCATGAAAACCACTTACCCAAACTTCCTTGTGAAAAGTGAAACCTTAGTTGTAAATCTATTGCTTAGGAGGAGAATTTGTCTGGTCAATTCTTGAGTAACCTTGAGCATTTGAGAATCCTAGGAGAATGTCTTGAACAAAAGAGAGGGCAAATTTTGGGGTACAATAATATGAATAATTGATTTTTGTTTGAATATATGTGTTATTTGAGTAATTAGGTTATTGAGAGTTAGAATAGCATTATTAAGTATTGAGCCTTATTTGTTACATTAATGAGTGGGTGAGATAACCCCAATAGCCAAAAACAAGGGTTAGCAAGAGCTGTAAAACAAAATAGAATTAGAAGAGAATTATCAAGAGAAGAGAAGAGGAGAAAAGAGGAGAAAAGGAAGAAGAAGGAGAAAACCTAGAAAGTACCTACATCTAAGATAAGAGTGGATATTCTTTGATTTATGAGTATATGTAATGGTATGTGATGGGTAGTAACATGAAATTAGGGAATTATTCTTCAAATAATAGTTTTGATATGTTAGGGTTTGGATTTGAGATTCATAAATTTTGTGTTTTAAATCATGTTTTAATGTTTCTAATTGATGATACATGTTAGATATAAGTCAATATGTATTTAATTTACGAAATATGGCTGTTTTGGATGGATTTTGGGGGGTAAAATCCGTAGGAGGCAGTAGCTGTTCACAACAGATTTTTATGCATTTCGCAGAGGCCGCTTAGCGCGCGTGGGGCCGCTTAGAGCAGTCTGGAATGAAAAAATTGTTATTTCGTGAATTATTGACTTGTCCCAAACCTAATGTTGCGGGGTTTAAAAGCTTAAGGCTGACAAGCATTTTGGTGGTTATTTGTCTTAGAGATATGGACCCGGCAGTACCAGTAAGGATATCAGTTGGTACCACGTGTATATTGCGTTGAGTTACATTGAAGTCACATGTGTCGATGTGAAATGTGGAATTGGTGCGTATTATGTGATATTGGTGTGAATGTTACATATGTAGTATTTGTGATTGATTATCTTTGAATTCATGAATTGTTGAACAATGTTGTATATGTAATCATGTGAATTGTGTTGAAGTATGTTCTATACATAATTACATGAAGTGTTATGAATTCAATTGATGCTTGTATGTGATGCATTACTATTATTATATATTTTTATAATGATATGAATTTTCACCCTTCTGTGGGAATGATGTTTTATACGACATCACTCAGGTACAAAGGATAGCGGTGGTGCTTCTAGCAAGGAGTATTATATATTTCTATAATGATATTAAATATCACCCCTCTGTGGGAATTATGTTTTATACGACATCTCTCAGGTACCGAGGATAACGGTGGTGCTTCTAGCAAGGAGTAGTTGGAGAAGCTAGTCCTTTATTTATCTGTTTTACTATGTAGTGAGTCATGCTCTGGTCTATGTAGTACAATGAACATTTGGATTCATGTTTATTTTATTATATTCATGTTTGTTTGAGAGAGGTTGTTATACTCTCTGGATATTAATGTTGGGTTGAGATGTATGTGATGATGCCCTTTAGTGCCTAATATTTTATGATATGATTATCAGTATGGGATTTCAATCATTAGTGTTAATATTTTGAGTAAAGAATTATTTTCCACTTCGAGATGCATATGTGTTAATATGTGAGACATGATTATAAATGCATGTTATTATCATGACCAATGTATGTTGTTGTTTGTCGTTTAAGTAAATGTGGCACCCTCTTTGATATGCATGATATTTACTCTGATTATGTAATTTATTTTATGCGGGGTTTAGGGGATGTTACATAAATCTATGAGTCGTATTGATAGATTTTTTATTTTCGAGGGGTTGTTACAGGCTTGGAAGATTGGTGGTCAGGTCATTGATGATAGGGATCTTTCTAATCATTGTCCCATTTTGTTAAAGGCAGTTACAAAAATTGGGGGCCAAAATTGTTTAATTTCTTTAATAGTTGGAAGCATCACGAAAATTTCCTCCCCTTTGAGAATTGTTAGAAGGATATGGTTGTTGTTGGTAAGCATGCTTTTATGCTTAAGGACAAATTAAAGATTTTGCAGAATCATTTAAGAAGATGGAATTTGGAGGTATTCGGTCATATTAATTTGGGTTTTGATGAGGGAAACAAGGATCTAAGTTCCTTGTATTTTGAAGCTTTTTGTGACGGCCCGGTGGATGTTGATGTTTTGGCTACCAAGAGGAGAAATCTCTTTGAAACGAAAAAGCCTTGAATGCCATATTCAATGGTATGGACAAGACCTTGTTCAAACGAATCAAAACTTGTATTGAAGCTAAAGAAGCTTGGGAGATTCTCAAGACAGCTCATGAAGGCACATCCAAGGTTAGGATTCTAAGGTTGCAACTCCTCTCAATTGAGTTTAAAAATCTCATAATGATAGAAGATGAATCAGTATCAGACTTCAACATTAAACTACATGATATAGACAACAATTCTTTCGCTTTGGGACATAATATGTTAAAAGAAAAGTTGGTTAGAAATATTCTCAGGTCCTTGCCTCAGAAGTTTGACATGAAAGTAACGACCATTAAAGAAGCTTAAGACTTAAGCACTTTGAAGATTGGTGAACTTATTGGCTCACTTCAAACCTATGAAATTTCTATTAATGGTGGATCAGAAAAGAAGAACAAAAGTATTGATTTTGTTTCCAACACAGATAAAGATGAAGATCAAGGAGAGAAGGAGATTGAAGGAAATTTTTCAGATGTTATAGCTCTTGTTGATAGGAAGTTCAACTGCTTTGAAGAAGCTAGACAGAAAATATAGGGAAAATGTTCAAGGATCGGGTTAGACATTGGTTCCCAAAACAAGGTCAAAGAAGAAGAAAAAGACAATGGAGTTAGATGCTTTAAATGTGAAGGTTTTGGACATATCAAGATTAAATGTCCTACCTTTCTGATCTGAGGTGATCAGACTTGGACCGTCACGACTGGCTCCAAGCTGAAGTTTTTGAACGAGGTGGGGGGGGTACCTGCAAGGCACTCCGATGCTGAAGTAAGTAAGAGCACGAGCAAGCAATAGTAAGAGTATGGGTAGAATGATGAATACCTGACCCTCTGGAAATAGAGGGTATTTATAGCCCCCAGCGCTGGGCCAAGGTCCCTTCACCGGGCCGGGCAGGTTTGGCCCAATGAAGGAACTGCCAGGTTCTACGTGTGTAGTGGAGACTCGCACGTGGTCTCCTTCCTGGATGTGCTGCGTGAAGTGCGGGCGGACGAGGACGTGGTCTTTTCGGGACCCAGGTGAGGGTGCAGTGGACTGAGTCTGCCCTAGGAGGGGTGCTCGAGGTGAGGTCGAGCTGGATAGTAGGAGGTCGAGCAAGTAGCTCCAGGGAGTACGTCGGGCACGACTGTGATCCTTTGGTCGGTGTGACCCCCAGCAAGTCCGTTTGGATTGGGCCTTACCAATGCTATTGGGCCAGCCGGGCCCAGTACAGAACATGAGCCCCCCAAGTCGTGGTTCCTTGGGTTAGGAGCCATGGCTTGATCTTAGGTTGCTTCCGTTTCGGGGCCTCGTGCCCGGGCCAGAGACGTAGCTCCTCGTGGGGGTACTCGAGGGTTTCCCCGTATCGTGCTCGGGGACAAGTCCCCCGCGAGAAATGCTCGGGGATTCCTCAACAACATGCGTATGTCGAGCACTCGAGGTATCTTTTGGGAACTGTGCCGCCACCCTATGAGGATAGGGTCATCATTGCCTAGGAGAGCTGCGCGTCGAGGAGGGGAATCTGTGGCTGCCCGAGGTGACGTTTGGTATTCCACGTCATCACTATAAATAGGATCCTTGGGCCCCAGAACATGTTACTACTCTTCACGCTTCTCCTCTTCGCTCTGTTTCTGCTGCTGTTGTTCTTCCCAGATTCTCATAGCATCGCCGCGATCTCCATCACCGATTCCTTTCCTCGGTTGCCAAATCTACTCCTTGATTCCAAGTAAGTGATTTGTCTACTCTGTTTTTCTGTTGTGATGCATGATTTTCATCGCTTTAGACGTTTTTAGAGGCTGTGCGCGTGGGACTAGCCCGGTAAACTTATGTTCAGCCCGACAAATTCATGCATGAGGTCGGCAAACGCATGTTCGTGGCCGGTAGATACATAATTTAGGTGATAATATGCAGTGCTGCCCGGGGTCTTCATGATCTAGGGCGCCTAATTCGTGATCGTGCCCGGTATGCTCATAGCTCTAGCTTTAGGCTTTATGATGTTGCTCGCCATGTTCATACCCCGGGTCGACGTATTCACGAGTGATGCGTTTGTCGGTTTTATTTAGGCGGCTTGTAGAAGGGCCCGTCGAGGTATCTGGAAGTCGGGGATGCGACTGCTATTTTTGTTTCAAACCAACTTTGTGGTCGCGCGTGGAGCGACGTGGTTTGTCGCGCACTTCATCTTGTCCATTATGACGAGCGTGTGGTTTCGTGCCCAATTGACTGGTTTCCCGTGCTCTGTAGGTAACCATGGCGGACGAACCGTGCTCTTCAGGATGCCCCGAAAGGGAAGAACAAAGTGCCGATGAGACCGTGAGTTTGGTCCACTCCGTAGAGGACCCTCTGTTGGACTGGGTGGGTGCCGAGCCTAGAGGGATCGCCTCGGTCTATAGTCGGCGCAGCCGAAGGCCATACGCTGTCCTTGAGGCGGGCCACGGCCAACCCGGCTTTCAAAAGAATTTCGTCGTTACTAGACCGACCTTCACTGCTCAGATTTGCTCGGTGTTCCCCGAGTACAGTTTCCCCATGTATGAAATCGCATTCAAAGACCTTGGGTTGCAGCTGCCCTTCAGCGACTTTCAGGTCGGGGTCTTTAGCCATTTGGGACTGGCCCCGTCACAGCTACATCCAAATTCACTCGCCTTTATCCGGGCGTTTGAGCTGACCTGTCGTTTTCTGAGGATCGGGGCGACGATACCCCTCTTCTTCAGAGTCTTCCATCTGCAGCGCCAGTCCCGGGGAGGAAAGCATAGATGGGTTTCCCTGAAACAGTCGAAGAGACTTTTCAGGATGTACATGGACTCCGTGCGGGGTTTTAAAGACAAGTGGTATGTCGTGAGGCCGGTTACCACAGCCGCTTTGGAGTCCCTGTACGAGGAGGAAGCGGTGATAAGCGACGACGACATGGAGGCACTTTTAGACAACGACGGGCATCCGGTGTTGGGACGCACGACCAAGTTTCTCGTGCATTGGATCTCTAGGAATTATGAGCACGGCACTGGATATTATCACACGTCTGCGGGCGACATGGGTTCCGAGGATGAGAAGGCTTACGACACTCTTTGTCGATACGTTGATAGCTTCCACCCCGCCAGATGGGCCACGAGGGAGGGGGAAGATGTCCTGGACAAGGAGGGTTATCCGACCTTCGAGGCTCGGCCGATTGATACGAAGGCACTGGTGGAGTGCCAGTCATTTGGGCAGGCTGCGCGTCTGCTAGGTCGTTTATTGTTTGAATTTCTTTGCTTGTCATTTGTTTGCTTATTTGCTCGGCACTAACCCGGTTTTTTATTTTGTGCAGGTTCGATGGCCGGACGACGGGAGAGGCTCTTGAAGTTGTCCTGTGACCGGAGGGCGAACAAGAGGATGGTGAAGGCTCCTCAAGCAACGAGGATGGGCCCGCCGCAAAGTCCGGGCGCTTCTCATGTGATGAGGGTGGATTCGTCGCCTAGCTCGGGGGCTGCTTCGGAAGAGACCTCGGAGGTCCAGGAGGTCGAGCCACATGCCGACCTGATACCAAGGAAAAGGAACCGGGTGGAAAGTGGGTCGGCGGTCGGCGAGGATTCCAGCGCCGTAAGGTCCTTCGGGTTGCCCCCTTGCTTCAAAGAGGAGGGTTTCTTCGAGGGGTTCCCTTTGTCCGTGACTGCCGATGAGGCTGAGGCCATCAGGCGGATGAGCAAGGAGGACCGGAGGAGGCACCTGGCCGCCAATATGGCCGGGCTGGTGAAGATGGATGAAATGGCCGTTGTGCTGTCCGAGGAAGGGGAGGATCCCGACCGCATCAAAGAATTGGAACAGGAGAAAGCGGCCCTCACCTCGAGTTTGTGAAAGTTAAGGACTGCCCTGGAGCGCTCCGAGGAGATGTTCCGCGAGCAAGCCGCGCTGCTGGCTGCCGAGAGAGAGATACTGACTCTGGAGAAGGAGAACTCGGGGAAGCTAGCCGAGGAGGGAGAGCTTCTCCGTGCGGATCGGGAGCGTCTGGAAATCGACATCGGGCGCCTCACCAGAGAGATCGAGGACCTGAAGGTCGCCATGCTTTCTGCCGAGGATGAGCCGGAGGATATAGCCGCTTTGAGGAGTCGATTGGAGCTGGTCGCCCGTATCCGGCTCCTCGAAGCGGATTGTGTCGGTGCTATGGAGGAGGGGTTTGAGTCCGCGGTCAGCCAGCTTTCCTTACTGAATCCCGGTTTGAACACTGAAGGGACGGGCTACATGTCTCAGATCGTGGATGGCACGATCGTTCCCCCGCCCGACTCTCCTGTTGTCGGTGATGATGGCTCCGGGGAAACTGAATTATAAGATGATGATGGGCCTGTGTGCCTTGTTGATATTTGTTTTGGGCCTGCGTGCCCGTTCGTATTTTTTGGGTCTGCGTGCCGTTGGTTGTACTTCCTGAACATCGCCGGCCTTCTTGGTCGGTTTATATTTATTTGCTTTGTTGCCTACGGGCATTTTTGAATGAATGCTTTGTTTCAATTTTGATTGTTTGCCCGTGTTTTCGTTTTATGTTTTTGCATAAAAATTGGCCTAAGTTATGGGCCCGAGGAGTGCCCGTAAGTGGCTGTGACTTTGCTGGCAAATTTGCCTGTCTTTTGTTCGTATATATGGCCGGCCTCTTCTCGATGGCCAGAGTCACCTAAATGGTGAACTCGAGGGGAGAGACTCCTTTTTGACCCTTTTAGATGGCCCGTCATTCTTGAAGATTTGTTGGGCAGATGGAGTAAAGTCGCTCAGTCGGGCGCATGGCCCGGTAGGGACTATTTGCCCTTGGCGTGAACTGTCCATCGCGAGCTGGGTGTTCTTCCTTACAGGTACTATGACGGTGGAGCTCGGTGTAGGTGTCCACGTAGGGCACTATCGATTGGTCTCGTTTGTTGAACGATGTTGTGCGGTCTAGACGTAGGTCGGGCCTGTACCTTGGCCTCTCTACGGAGTCAGACGTATTTTCCTCGTTGACCGAGCGCGGGTGTCGATGGTCGAGGGTCCTAAGTGTCGTTGGTAGTTTTTAACTATAGTACTGCTTTAGTTTAGCAGCGTTCCAGGGTCGTGGTAATGGATCTCCGTCTAATTGCTCGAGGTAGTACGCCCCGGTACCGGTGGTGCCGTGGACGCGATAAGGTCCTTCCCAGTTCGCGGCCAGCTTCCCTTCGCGGGAGTCTTTCTGGTTCCTTCGTAATACCAGGCTTCCGATTTCGAACTCGCGCTTGATGACCTTGTCGTTGTGGCGCAGAGCCACTCGTTGTTTCAGGGTGGCTTCGCGCAGGGCCGCACCAGATCGGATTTCCTCGACCAAGTCGAGCTCGTCCCTTAGTGCCTCGTCGTTCATTTCTTCATCGAGGGGGCTCTCTGTCCGTCTGGATGGTTCCATGATTTCTACCGGGATGACGGCCTCGGTCCCGTATGTTAGTTGGAATGGGGTCTCGCCCGTCGTTGAGTGGGGCGTAGTGCGGTAAGCCCACAAGACGCTGTGGAGTTCCTCGACCCATCCCCTCTTTGCTTTGCCGAGTCGGCGTTTGAGTCCCCGGAGGATGACTCTGTTCGCGGCCTCGGCCTGCCCGTTAGTTTGAGGGTGCTCGACCAAAGTGAAGTGTTGTTTTGTCCCTAGTCTGGTGACGAAGTCCTGGAACCCGTGGTCGGTAAATTGGGTGCCGTTGTCGGTCACCAGGGCATTCGGAATCCCAAATCTGGCGAGGATGTTTCTTTTGTAGAAGCGGAGGATATTGTGCGAGGTGATCTTCACGAGGGCCTCGGCCTCGATCCACTTCGTGAAGTAATCGACGACCACGATTAGGAATTTATTTTGATAAGTCCCTTGCACGAAGGGTCCGAGGATATCCATACCCCACCACGCGAACGGCCATGGGGACAATAGTATGCTCAGCTTGTGAGGCGGGGCGAGGTGCATGTCGCCGTGCTTCTGGCACTTGTCGCATTTCTTAACGTGCTCCTTGGCATCCTTCTGCATTGTCGGCCAGTAATATCCTACTCGAAGGGCTTTCCTCGCCAAGGACTTACCGCCCATGTGCTGGGCATTGATCCCTTCATGTATCTCCCGCAGTACCTCGGGGACTGTGGATTCGTCTATGCATTTTAGGAGGGGGATGGAGAATCCCCTGCGGTACAGTTTGTGCTCGAGGACCACGTAGGAGCATGCTCTCCGTTTTGTGACGGTCGCCTCAGATTGGTTTGATGGAAGTTCGCCCTTTGTCAAGAAATTGTAAACCGGGGTCATCCAGGACGAGGCGTCTCCAATGGCGTGGACCTCGACCGGTGTCGAGGATCTTTCGATACTCGGGCGTGCCAGAGATTCTTGGATGACGGATTTGTTCCCGCATTTCTTTCTCGTGCTCGCGAGTTTGGACAATATGTCTGCCCTCGTGTTTTGCTCACGGGGAACATGTGAGATTTCCGCCCGTACGAACTTTGTCATGTGTTTTTTGACCAAGTTCAAGTACTCGATGAGGTTGTCGTTTTTGGCTTGGTAATTCCCCTGGACTTGAGAGGCGACGAGTTGGGAGTCGGTGTAGATCTGTACCTCGCGGGCTCCCAGGTCCTCGGCTAACCTCAATCCTGCGAGCAGGGCCTCATACTCTGCTTGGTTGTTTGATGTCGGGAAGGAAAGAGCTAGGGAGTGCTCGATCACTACACCCTCTTCATTTTCCAAAAGGATTCCTGCGCCACTTCCAGACGAGCTAGATGCTCCATCGACGAAGATGGTCCACTTGTGTTCCTTCCCTGGGGGTGGGTCATGAGTGGTCATTTCCGCAACGAAGTCGGCCAGAGCCTGCGCTTTCAAGGCTTTCCTACTCTCGTACTGAATGTCGAATTCGGAGAGTTCCAGGGACCATTTCAACATCCTGTCCGCCATATCAGGACGACCCAGGAGTTGCCTCACCGGTTGGTCGGTTCGTACGATGATCGTGTGGGCCAGAAAATAGTGTCTGAGCCTCCTCTCCGCGTTGACGAGGGCCAGGGCCAACTTTTCTATCTGTTGGTATCTGCTTTCGGGTCCTTGCAAGGCTTTGCTCGTGATGTAGACGGGTTTCTGTCCGTCGGGGGTCTCGCGGACGAGAGCCGCGCTGATGGCTTCGTTCGAAACGGCCAAGTACAAGTACAGTGGCTCTCCGTCAGCAGGTCGGGATAGCACGGGTGGCTGAGATAGGCTTTGCTTTAGGTGGCGTAGTGCCTGCTCGCATTCCTCATTCCATTCGAAGGCTGCTTCCTTTCGAAGGAGTTTGAAGAAGGGGAGGGCGTGCTGAGCGGATCTCGCGACGAAGCAGGATATCGACGTGAGCATGCCGTTCATGATTTGTATCGACTTCTTCGACGTTGGTGTTGGGAGGTCGTAGAACGCGCGGCATTTGTCGGGGTTGGCTTCGATTCCCTGTTCTGTTAGATAGAATCTAAGGAATTTTCCTGCCTTAACCCCGAACGTACATTTCTCGGGGTTGAACCTCATTTTACATTGTCTTGCTTGGGAAAAGACTGTCTTGAGGTGCGCTGCGTGGTCGGTGTCTGCTCGGGACTTGACGATCATGTCGTCCATATACACCTCGAGCATGTCGCCCATCTGTTTGTGAAAAACCTTGTTCATCATTCGTTGGTAAGTTGCCCCGGCATTTTTCAGTCCGAAGGGCATTACGTTGTAGCAATAGTTCCCCGAGCTGGTCATGAATGTCGTGCAGTGTTTGTCGCCCAGGGCCATCGGGATTTGGTTATAGCCCGAGTAGGCGTCCATGAACGACAACGTTTTGTAGCCGGCCGAGTTGTCGACCAGCATGTCTATGTTAGGAAAAGGAAAAGCATCTTTCGGGCAAGCCCGGTTGAGATCGGTATAATCAACGCACATCCTCCATTTTCCATTATTCTTTTTAACGAGTACAACATTTGACAGCCAGGTGGAATACTGGGCTTCAGAAATAAAATTTGCCTCTAGGAGGTCTTCTACAGCTTTTTCAGCAGCCTCCGTTTTTTCTGGAGACTGCCTACGCCTACGTTGTACTACAGCCCTAGCGGCTTGATCAATGGCGAGGTGGTGACAGGCGACCTCAGGGTCGATTCCGGGCATCTCCGCGGAGTTCCAGGCGAACAGATCAGCATTCTCGCGCAAACAGGCCTTGATTTGCTTCCTGGCCAAGTCGGGGAGGTCTTTGCCAATCTTCACTCCCTTGGTCGGATCTGTGCCGAGGGGGACGAGTTCAAAATCCCCGTCCGGTATTGGTCGGAGTGGGATTTTCTCGCCGCTGGATGGCTCGTCCTGGTCGAAGCGAGTGTCCAGAGCTATAGAGTCGACCTTTGGTGGAGCTTTCTGGACTTCTTCCTCGTGGGATGCTTTCTTGTCGGGCTCCTGTCTTGTCCTTTTGGCGGGTCTGGTCCCTACGTCGACAGTATCACGTCCCTTAGAAGCGGCGTTGAAGCACCTGCGGGCAGCGGCTAGGTCTCCTTGGATAGTAGCTACTCGTGCCCTCTTGGTGTAGAACTTCATCTTTAGGTGGACGGTCGAGGGTACCGCCGTCAGCTCTGCCAGTGTCGGTCTCCCCAAGATGCAGTTGTATAGAGACGGGCAGTCGATGACTAGGAAGCGTACTTTGACTTGTCTTGTAGCCATCCCTTCCCCGAACGTAACCAGAAGCTCGACATATCCCCAAGGTTTGGAGGTCGAGCCGTTGAAACCTTATAAGTCCGACCCTACATACGGAGAGAGATGTGAGTCGTCCAGCTGTAGGGTTCGGAATTAGTTGGCTGTACATGACGTCGACGGAACTCCCTTCGTTGACCAGGATGCGATGTACATCAAAATTGGCCATTCTTTCCCTTATCAGCAAGGGGATGACCGCGTTCGGTGCTCCGCCGGGGAGCTCTTCTAGGTAGAAGGTGATGGGCTCTGACCTGCCCTTCACCCTTTCGAACGTCACTATTTGCGGGGGAGCCGCGTCGACCAGTTCATCCAGCTTCCTCTTGGCTGAATTGATGGTCAAGTCGTTGAACCCGCCGCCGTTGATGACCAGGGCGGAGGGGAAGTATTCCCACCTGCTGTGCGTTGTAAGTGGCTCTTGCAGGTACTCGGGGAAGTCGAAATCCTCGGGCATGGTCACGGAGAAGGCAGTTTGGATGGGCACCGACTCGTCAGATGGTCGGGCGTCTTCTTCTGGCTCCCTGGTTTCTTGGGCGTCACGACGGGGAGCGTCGCTTCGCCGGTACTGCGCGAGCCTCCCTCCCTTGATGAGGGTTTCAATGGCGTCCTTGAGGTGGACGCAATCCTCAGTCAGGTGACCATGGCTCCTATGGTACTGACAATATTTATTTTTGTCTGCTCCGGGCTTGGCGGGAGCAGGTCGGGGACGTTTGACACCGCCGTCCTTGAAATCGGTGCTGGCACACTCCGCCAGAATGCGCTCGCGGGAAGCTGTGAGCGGAGTGTACTCGGTGAAACGCCCCGAAGGTCCTCTTTGTTCCCGGACTTCCCGGGGTCTGTCTTCCTTCCTTTTCTCCCCGGTTCGTCGAGGAGGAGCTTCTTGGCGCGAGCTGCTGTTGGGACCACGAGTCCTGGAATCTCGGGCTCTGTTGGCCGCTTCCCTCTCCTCGTAGTCCATGTATGCTCGGGCTTTTTCGAGGAGGGCATCGAATTTCTGAGGTGGCTCGATACCCACAGCCTTTCTGAACTCCGTGCCGGGGAGGAGCCCTCTCTCCAGCAAATATCTTTTCATATGGTCCGCACAGGGGACCTGTATTGCTTCCCGGTTGAAACAGTTGATGAATTCCCTCAAGGTTTCATCCTGTCTTTGGATGATGGCCTCGAGAGCCGCCTCGGTCTTCGGGTGCCGCCGAGAAGCTGTGAAGGAACTGGTGAACTGGTTCTTTAGGTTCCGCCACGAGGTGATTGAGCCCGGGGCGAGTCCTTTGTACCAGTCCATCGCCGCCTTCCGGAGAGTCGTGGGGAATAGACGGCACTTGATGGGGCCCCCGACGTTGTGATAATGGAGCATGGCCTCGAACCCGTCTATATGGTCGACCGGGTTCGCGACTCCATCGTACTCCTTTAAGTGAGGGGGCTTCTCCATGCCCGGAGGGATGGGTGCCTCCATAATAGCCTGTGACAGGGGACCGCGGGGGTCGTCCTCGTCGCTTCTCTCCGGAGATAAAGATGGGGACCTGTAATACTGTCTGGCACGACGGTCCAGGTCGTGCTGAGTCTCTCTCGAGCGGGATGCTTGGTGGTTGAATTTTACACGTCCGTCTCCGGAGTGCCTTCTTTCTAGTATCGCCGGGTCATAGCTGGGTTCTCCGGCCTGAATGATGGGCTGCCTCTCCAAATAAGGCCGTTTCTGTTTTGGCTGGGGAGATTGGCTTCGAGAGGTCTGCCTGTAATGTCTCCGCGGGGGAGATGGATGTCGAGCTTCAGTCACTCGAGGAGGGGGAGTATGTGGTCTCCGATGCCTCCTCGGGGGTCTTCGCTCGTCTTCAAGCGCCTTTAGTCTCTCTCCTTGGGCGAAGATGAGATAGTTCGTTTGATTAATTGCTGCGAACAACGCTTGTGTTGTGGCATCCGCCCCGGAGGGGACGGGGACTTCCTGGAACCGAGAGGCTCTGTAGTGCGCGAGTGTCGCCGGGTCGTCTTCGAGTGGTGGTGGGAGCGAGGAGGATGATGCAGTAGCTCCGTCCCTGTAGGAGGAAGTTCCGGGGGCGGTTGTCGCAGGAATGGTGTTGTGGCCGGGGTTGCCGGCGTTATCAAGGTGTCCGTTTTTGTCCGCGGCACCGTTATTAGTGTCGACAACACGGACGTTCTGCTCATCGCGAGCTTGATCAGCCATGACAGGTAGTTGAATTTGAGCTTTGGTCTTTGAGTTTACAAGACGGGGAAACTAGTTTCCCACAGACGACGCCACTGATCTGAGGTGATCAGACTTGGACCGTCACGGCTGGCTCCGAGCTGAAGTTTTTGAACGAGGTGGAGGGTACCTGCAAGGCACTCTGATGCTGAAGTAAGTAAGAGCACGAGCAGGCAATAGTAAGAGTATGGGTAGAATGATGAATACCTGACCCTCTGGAAACAGAGGGTATTTATAGCCCCCAGCGCTGGGCCAAGGTCCCTTCACCGGGTCGGGCAGGTTTGGCCCAATGAAGGAACTGCCAGGTTTTACGTGTGTAGTGGAGACCCGCACGTGGTCTCCTTCCTGGATGTACTGCGTGAAGTGCGGGCGAACGAGGACGCGGTCTTTTCGTGACCCAGGTGAGGGTGTAGTGGACTGAGTCTGCCCTAGGAGGGGTGCTCGAGGTGAGGTCGAGCTGGACAGTAGGAGGTCGAGCAAGTAGCTCCAGGAAGTACGTCGGGCACGACTGTGATCCTTTGGTCGGTGTGACCCCCAACAAGTCCGTTTAGATTGGGCCTTATCAATGCTATTGGGTCAGCCGGGCCCAGTCCAGAACACTTTCTAAAGAAGCACGCAAAAGATTGTCTAAGATATTTAAAGGGAAGAATATCCAACCTAGATTGGTAAAAATAACTTAATGTCTAAAAAAACAGGGGCCACATTAGTACCTATAAGGAAACTCTTGGAAAATTTAACTCAAAACCCTTGAGTTAACTCAAAATTCTGGATAGCTCTAGTCATTCCAAGGTTCCCCATCGACGCCTCATCCAAAATATGGTTATATTCGGCATATTGAAGATGAAATACAACTAAATAAGAGGACCTTACTATAAATCTGAAATAGAGAATCAACTTCATAGCGCTATAAAATAACAAAATAAGACCTTCTACTGCAAGTAGAAAAAGGAAAGGAGAAACAGGATAATAATCTCATAAGTCATACTCAAATTAAATAAAACTGCCTAATTATTAGAGAAAACACGAGCACGCATCCAAACGCATGACTTCTTATTAAACCCAAAGCTAGAAAACATATAATCCAAAAAACTCTAGCTCTTGTTTTCATATAGATTTTTGTCCATTTAAATATGTTATTTGATGGATTAGTCTATATTGATTCATAGAATTTTAATAGATTCTAATAAATTAATAAAACAAATTGATGTAATAATTATCATAAAAAATATAGTCAGTCTTTCCATTTTTCATTGTTTTTAAATATAAATTTTTAAATAAAAAACAATCTAAAAACAGTGAAAATGAAAAGATTTACTAGATTTTTTATACTATATATATATATATATATATATATATATATATATATATATATATATATATATATATATATATATATATATATATATATATATATATATATATATATATATATATATATATATATATATATATATATATATATATATATATATATATATATATATATATATATATATATATATATATATATATATATATATATATATATATATATATATATATATATATATATATATATATATATATATATATATATATATATATATATATATATATATATATATATATATATATATATATATATATATATATATATATATATATATATATATATATATATATATATATATATATATAATCCCTTTATTTTTCATTTAATTTAAAGTTTCAATTTTATTCATTTAAATTTGAAAGTGTTATATTTTAATGATTTTTTTTTCTTTTTTTAATATAAAATACAATATTCGGAAAAAAATCTCTCTCATTCTATTCCTTAATTTCAATTTTTTTGTTTAAAATATCCAAAATTTCAATTTATATTACAATTTAATTAATTTTATAGTTATAAGCTCATGTTTTGAAAGAAAAAAAAGTTAAATTTGCATTATGAAGTGACTTTTTAACTTGATTATGATATAAAAAATATTATAAAAAGAATATTATTTTTACATAAGAAAATATTCAACCATTGTTTTTTAAAAAATTTCAGGAAAGTACTCATCAACAAACGATTGACATAATAATAATATTGATAACAAGAATAACAATTATTATTATTATTAGTATTATTATTTATTATTATTATTCATATAATAAAAGGTGATCTTATTTTATTTTTTATTGACTGAATAAAAAATATTTAATATTTCTCTTATTCTTATTTATGTGTAATATAAATATTTTAATAAAGTACTTATATTCTAAAATTATATTTCAATTTGATTTTAAAGATGTTTATCTATGTATTATTGACTTAAATAATAATAACAATAATTAGAGGCAAACATATTTTAATCATATAGTTAGAGGCAAACATATTCCAAAATTATTTTAATCATATAGTTATATATGTTCCAATACATACACTTATTTTAATCATTGATGAATGATAAACCCTACTCCCGTAACAAACATATCTAGAGGCAACAAATAGATACTCAAATATGACCGAAACGACACTTGATAGTTTTCAATTTAGCCTCTTTAATAATTTAATGATCGCGCCAATTCAATTCATATTTAGCCCTAATTTCAGTATGCAGAATATCTAACGCACAAGATTTGCCCCCCGACTTATATATTTATCGCATCCCTTTTTGTTCTTTGTCAATATCTTCTTTCTTTACTTCTTCTTGTTATCCCAGAGAATAAAAAATATTTTGTTTGTCTCTAACTAGGTGATTTCTCCAATACTTCTTGTTGAAATAAACTTCATTTATTGCCCTAGACTGAACATATCAGCAATTTTTTCATCAAATTCTCCTGATCTTGTGGTTTCTTTAACTGAAGTTCTAGCCTAGGGCAATCCTAGATGATAAACCGTGACATGGATCAGTGTACTAAAAACGCCATAGAATTTTTAAAAGAAATAAAGGGTAGATTAATTCAAGATAAGTATGATGAGTTTGTGAAAGCGTTCAAGGATTATAGGGCACAAAGGTTTGATCATGTGGTTCCCAAATTTTATTTGTTTGTTAATATTGTGAAAGGGATTCCAATTAATTGTTGATCCTAAATCCTAATTTTATTTCTTTGATACATTTGTAGGATTGAGGTTTTTGATCTTATGGATAAAATGAAGGAAATATTCAAAGGTCAAAGAGATTTGATATTGAGATTAAACACCTTTATGCCAGTTGGATATGAACTGGAACTTCCATTGGAAGATGAACAATCTCTGCCAAAGAAGCATGTCAAATTGGAAGATGCTACACGTTTTTTGAATAAGATAAAGGTATGAGTCTTGTTTGAGTTTTATATACTCTTCATAAATATTTATTATTAACGTGTGATTATTTTTCTGCAGGCTCAGTTCCATGGAGTTGATGATCATACTTACAGGTCATTTATGAAAATATTAATTATCTACTATAAGAAAAATATATCTTTCACTATGGTCTGTAAAGAGGTATGTTTGTTGAATTTAATCATGTTATAGTCATCATATTCCTTTATTTTTTTGTTAATTTTCCATAAGTCTATTTATTTAGATGCTTGATTTGTCATAATTGAACTTCTATAGGCTACTACACTTTTGCAAGGCCATCCTGACCTTCTTGATGAATTTTATGATTTTCTCCCAAAAGCTATTTCTGCTCATTATGTGGGTGGTCGGAATCCTGTGCGTGGAGATATATAGGAGATCCTGTGTTTGATAAGGAGATAATTCAAACTTTATAGCAAATATTAGTGTTTTAAATTTGTAAGGTTTTCTTGAGGAGGACACTAGGGTGCCTCCACCGCTAGGCTTTTGTGTGTGTAGTTTCGTTTATATTCGGGTTTTGGCCCTCCTTGTAAGGTTTGAAAATTAATTTGATAGATTTTGTCTTTGAATATTTTGGAATAAAAACACAGTACTCAATATATGAGACCTAATTAAAGAGAAATTGAGTGAGAATTTTATATTTTGGTTCTGTCTCTTAAGTTTTTAGGTTTAGATATGCATTTAAGAAGAATCGAAGCGAAAATTAAGATAAATCGTAAGAATTCAGAAAAGTTTTTTACACACTCAAGGGGTTCTGACACGGCTGCCCGTGTCAGCTGACACTGGTCGTGTCAGGCAAGCTACAATTCAAAAACAGAAATCAGAGGTCTGACACGGGCGCCCGTGTCAACTGATATTGCCCGTGTCAGGAGGCCTGGGACCAAAGAGATAAATTTGAAAATTCAAAAGGCTTCTACGGCCGCCCGTGTTTGGCTAATACGGCCCGTAGCAGCATGTGACACTTATTTCCTGATTTTTTAAATATTTTATCCATTGGTTGAGTTGTGGGGGAGTTTTGGGTATTTCCAACTGATCTGAGTGAATGTTTGCCATTTAAATGAGTTTTGAAGAGGAATTAGGGGACTTTTTTGGAAGCGAAGAATTACACAATTGAAGATTAGAGAAGACAAGGTTTTTGGAGAGTGAGAGATTTTCATGAGTGGACGCCATTGAAGATCAACGTTCATCTCAATCCTTCTAATGTCTAGATTTTATTTTGTATTTTCTTTGAACAATATGAGTAGCTAAATCTCCCAATGCTAGGGGGTGTTCTTGATTTAACTCTATAATGACTTGATTTTATATTTGCAATCAGAATGTTTTTCATTATTAGTTTAATCTTAAAATATTTCTAGTGCCTTCTCTGTCATACAAAGAGGGACTAGTGTATGATTAACAATTAATGTTGGACCGCCATTGTTAGTGCTTTTATAAGATTATTTTATAGTAGATATCACCTAGGACTAGGGATACCCTATAACAATCAGATATTCTTGATAATTGAAATAACCGGCTGAATAATCAACTGATAATGAAATCAATGAAGTCGCCATCGAACGTTTTTTATCCCACAGAAAGGGGAAGGTAAACATCGAGTAAACTTGAGAAGGGAGAAATCACGGTTAAACGACTGAGAGACTGGGTAAGGGAGTCTGTTACGCGAGGAGAACGTATTAGCACCCCACACGCCCATAGTACTTTACGGTATTCACTCATGTTGTTCTAATCAAAGAGTGTGTTCTAGATCTAAGCTTAAGAGCTAAAAGAAAGTGCAAAGAGGGAATGCATGCAAAAGAAAAAGAGAAAATAATGTAGAGAAAATAAATTTGTGCTTGTTTGGGCCTTACTCTAATGTCTACGTATCCTTTTTGAGGAATCAGAGTTACCGTAGTTCGGCTCAAAAGTTTCTGTTGGTTTGTATTTTTTACTGAACAATATTAATTTTTCCTTCTGCCACTGCTCGACCTTTGGAGACTCACGCGTCAGCACAAAAGTGAATTAACATGTTCTACCTAACAAGGTATTTGCAAAGAAAAATTCCCTAAGGGGGATAATTCTACATTCGTGCTCTAGAAATTTAGACATAATGCCACCCGACCTTTGGGGATTTACGCATCGTGTTGCATAGAGTAGACTTAGAACATCCTTTTATAGTCAATTAAATGGCCACAGGCGAGAAAAAGATTTGAACTTGTTTACCTTAAAGAAGGATTTGAAAGTTTTTAGATGTTTTATGCATTTGTCAAGAAAAGAGTTTTAGTTTTAATGCAACGATGCAAAAGAAAGAAAAACATCTAAGGGAGACTATCATAAATCTATCCCTAATGTTATCATACAATGATTGACCCTAAGGTTGAGTTTTGAAAGATAAATCTCTACCTTATGTTAGCATTCATGGATACATATCCTAATGTAGCTCAAAAGCTACTCTAATCGAGCGATCCTAAGGGAACATGGTCTAGCAAACAAATAAAAAACAAGTTCTTTGGCAAAAGCACACAAACATAAGTAGCACATACTGACTCAAAGGGATGGGAGAAACAAGAGAAGTGCTTTAGCTAAGGGGAGCGTATCACCCGAAGTGAACAAGTGGGAGACATATGAAATAAAAAAAGAAAAGAAATGCTTTAGCTAAGGGGAGTGGATTACCCGAAGAAAATAAGCGGGTAGCAAAGTATCAAGAATGGCCATTGTGAACTTCTGACAAAGTACGAGGATTGGTTGAGAACCTTTCTCCACATGACCGACTTGATACACATGATCTGCATGACTCCAAAGCGTCGCGTATAACGTGAGCTAAGGATGACACAGACTATAACGTGAGGGGGTCGATTACAGACCCTCCTCGCTCGCCTCCTTTTGAGAACTTATAATCTGTAATATATACAGGCATAAATGTAAACACACGTGCGTAATACCTACTTCAAAGGTAGGATTTTAAACAAATACAAATTGCATACAAAAAGCGGTGCCTGCTATAGGACTTTAAACGCGACTTCGAGTGCACGCTCTTTATTTCCTACTTCTCATGATATCTAAAAAGCAGTAAAGTTCCTACTTCTCATGATATCTAGGAAGTGATAAAGTGCTAAAATGGGATGAACAAGAGAAAATACCAAATGAATATCAATCTGTAGCAAAGCGTATTCAAACAAAGAAACTCGACGATCTTCACAAAAGCTTCACCAACAAAAGAGTCAGAAATCTAATACTCGGAATAAGTGTCGAAGCATTGTCGATGTGAAAATAAATCACAATCGAAATCTCAAGCATATTCGTATATTGCATAATAAACCTGCATAATACTCAAATCTAAACAAACACTGGTGAATTACCAATCTCGAATAATCGGATAATCATGAATTAATTCCTAAAAATCAAATAAAAAAATCTAACAAGTTTCATTCATTTTATCATTTTTTATCATCAATTTTTATTCCTAATGTTATTATCTAGGAATTAAGAAAAATATATTAAAGAAAAATTTAAACAAACTCTAAACTAAGGCCATAAGTTATGGCCCATGATTGAATTTTTGTTATGCTCAACCAAGGTTATACCAAAAAAATTGTAGTACACGTGCCAAAGGGTGTGTGTGCGGTCCAGGACCCAGTCATCATCACCAAATTCTCTATTTCTGCTTATTGTTGAACTATTAGTAAAAAAGAATAAAAAAGTGAAAAAAAAAGAAACGAATTTGTTTTAGATGAAGAAAATATAGGTTAACATTGAGACAATTCAACTTCGCGATACATCTTCTCAAACACCTTCTTCCAAAGCGTCGCAAACAAAGCGGCGCTGGATTCCTTCTTTGATCGATCAACGGATTCCACCATTTCACCGCTGTTATGGCCGCATACCCCCTTCCATCTCATCTCTACCAAATTCCCTCAGTGGAAGCCGCTAATCACTCATCGCCACCTTCCTCCAAGATTCTCTGATTCGTAACCTAAGGATGTCATTTGCCTCCGTTTCACCCCTTTGTATCTCGTCTCAGCCCTTCGTCTTAAACTCAGACTAACGCCTTAAACGAAAAGACGCTGTAAAAGAGAAAGATACCTACCGATCGGAGTGGCTCTGACAGTTCTTCAAGCTGACGATGATGATGAGAGAACCAGAGAAAACTCTTAAAAACTCAGGTTATTCTTCAAGCTCGTTCTCCTCTTCTTCTCTACGATTTGCTTCTACGAGTATTTTTATTTTTAGGTTTTTTGTTATCTTCTAAGATATTATTATTGACGTGTGTATGTTATTGTTCTCGCGAATTCAGCAATGTGATGATGTTGAATGAAGGTGATAAACAGATGAAGCTGGAGCTTCTGTTGTGTAGAGATTCTGCAAAAAAATCGTGATTTGCAGAGAGAGGACTGAACTTTTGAATTTTCTCGGTGGTTATTCTTCTGAGTTATGAAGAATGGTGATGAAGACGACGGAAGAAGGAGCAGCGAAAGGTTGTTGAATATTTTTGGTTATTCTTCTGCAGAATTCAAGAATGGTGATGAAGATGATGGGAGAAGGAGCAGAGAAAGGTTGTTGAAGATTTTTGGTGATTCTTATGCAGAAAGTCAGTTAGGACTGGAATAAATCAGAGTTGTTAGATCTCGATTTCTGTTAGGAGAATGAGTGGTTAGGATCCGATTTTGAGAATGTTTTGTTCTCCATCACTTGCTGAGTTGTTACTTTGTTTTCACGATTTTCTTATATTAGTTGTTTTCCTCCTTTATAATTGCTCTGACTTATTCTTTTTGATATGCTCCTGATTCTTCCAAATTTCCTATCCTTGTTTTGAACTTATAGAGGGCCTTTTTATTAGTATTTCTATATTTCTATGTTTGAATTGTCGCAGCATATTAAGTGCAGATTAATTGGGTAACTCGTTTTTTGGGTGAACCAGTATATGGAATAGATGCAGGGAAATAGGACAGGCTTTTGAACTAATTCTTTCTCTCCAGTTTTCTATTCAGAGCTTTTACTTCTGATTTAATATTCTTCTCTGATTTTTTCTGTTGAAGCTTGGTTTATGTTTGAATTTTTGATTCATAGATTGTTTTATTTGTGAAGTACAGGGTTGGAATTGATTTTTGAATTTTCTTCTATGAACTGGTTTTTACGATCTATTTTGATAACTGATTCAGGTTATATGAATGTGAATATGGTAGTAGGTTTGCTGCAAAGGAAAGCTTGGAGCCGGGACATGAAACCTATCACAGAAGCAATTTTGTACATGGTTAAATCGAAGTTGGCAAAGAGTTTGGAGGTTTTAAAATGGAATCAGGAAGTTATATCATGGAAGATAATGGAGATAATGTTTAGGTAGGATAGATTTAGTGTAGCTTTGTGTAATTTACAATCCTTTTGTAGTTTCTTTGGAAGGTAATATGGATTTGTAAATTTGAAATGAATTTCTTGAAAATCTTTGCATGATGCTTAGAAAAATTATGGTTGAATGGACAAGAATTTTTGAGTGAACATTGAATGATGAATATTGAGATGTTGAATTTGAATGACATAAATGATGAATGATATGCAAAATTTGAATAATGATGATGAATTATGAATGAAAAAATGATGTATGTTGAACTTTGCAACTTGTAACTTCAACTCCAAACAATCCACGCGTCTTTGCTTTCCAATCTTCTTAAATTGACTTTTTTAATGATTTAATGACCAAAATGATTGATGACATTCGATTAGTATTGAAGCCCACTTCATTTCTCAACGAACATATCCAAATCAAGCAAAACAAGTCGTTTTAGTTCAAACAAATCACAAGCCCATTTCTCAAGCTATAGTTTGCACTTTAAATTTCAAATGACTTTATCTTCAAGCCTTTCTCAACAAGTAACCTGCAAACCAATGACCTCAACACAACACTAATGCCCTTGAAGAAATCCTTTGACTCAGACAAAATTGGGAGCATAGAAAGACATCCATGTGATAAAACCCTGATTTCACGAGATACATAGGGAAATAAACCCTAATATCTGAAACTGATGAAACTGGATGGAGAATGGCCTTATAGATTCATGAAGGAGAAATTCTTAATGAACATAGACCACAACCCTAGTTCCACTATTCATTTCCTGAAGGAAAACCAGATGAATCGGTCTTTATTTGATGAATACACCAAGAAAACCCTAATTTCGTTGATCATTGATCTTTTAAATCCAAGGTGTTTTATTAAATGAAAATGCATGATATGCTAATGTCCTAATGAAAATATGAGAATGCGATGCTAAGCCAGATAAAAGAAATTAGGAGGGAAAATTTTGGGCTGCAACAGTTGCCCCTATTTAATTGTCTTCGACCTGAAGGTGAGATTGGCGCTAGCCTTTCGAACATTCAAGGTAGAAGAAGAACGGGTGATTTTTTTTGTGATTTTTTCCTTTTGGATGCCTCCACTAACAAGTTTTTGCAGTAATGGTTTGATATTCCCAAAGGATTTCATCAAAGGAAAAAGAAGTTATGTTGCCTAACTGCCAAGGAAAACGAAAGGTGGAAGTGATTCTTAACTAAGCGCACTTGCAAAAGATATACAATCAAGGTGAAAATTTACGAAAGGAAGACATCGGGAAAGATGAACAGAAGTTGAACAAACGACTGTTGAGGAATTGTATGTGATAATCTGCAACTCGGGGTTGCAAACTCGCGACTCGGCAGCCGGAGAAGAAAAAACTGACAACTCGGGGATTGGAACTCGCGACTCAGACATCAGAGCGGAAACCAAATCGACAACTCAGGGGTTGGAAACTCGCGGCTCAAAAGTCGGAGAAGAAATCAAATCAACAAATCAAGGGTTGGAAACTCATGATTCAGGATCAGAGAAGAAATCAAATCATGAGAAAGTGGGGGATAGCCCTAGAAAATTATCAATGTGGAAGGATGTTATCAACCAATTCAAGAGTAGATTAGTCGCGTGGAAAGGTAGATATTTCACAATGGCGGGGGCGAGTGGTTTTAATCAATTCGGTGTTGAACACAATCCCCATATACTCTTTATATTTCTTCAAAGCCCCTCCAAAGTCTTGCAAGAGATTCGTAGCATCCAAAGCAATTTTTTATGGAGTGGTAGCGAAAATAAAAGGACACTGCACTGGGTGAGTTGGAAGACTGTGTGTAAAACTCGAGAGAAAGGAGGCTTCAGTGTGAAGGATGTTGAAGTACACTATGCCAAAATTGACTTTAGACAGCGCTACATAGACAACGCTTATGCCTAGAGTGTTGCTATAGGTTTCCAGAAAAATTAATAATTAAAAATTAAAGGAGAAGCGCTGCTAAAGGTATACTATAGACAACGCTTATTATAAGTGCTGCTATAGGCCTTACCATAGACAGCGTTTTCTTTTCCTAAGCGCTGCTATAGGTTTTCAGTAAAAAAAAATTAAAAAATTAAAAAAAGCGATGCTAAAGGTTATACTTTAGACAACGCTTACTAAAAGCGCTGCTAAAGGTGTTATTCTAGGAAGCGTTGCTAAAGCGCTGCTAAAGGGTATACCTTAGACAACGCTTTTCAGAAGCGCTGCTAAAGGGTATACCTTAGACAGCGCTTTCCAAAAGCGCTGCTAAAGGCATTACTCTAAAAGCGTTGCTAAAGGTAATACCTTTAGCAGCGCTTCTTGAAAGCGCTGTCTAAGGTAATTAAATAGTGTCTTAATCCCTAAATTGGTTATCAGATTTTCAGAAATCCCAAATCGTACAAACGAAACGCCACACCCAGAAATCGCTCATGTTCATCTTCTTCTCCAACTCGTCTCCTCCCATTCACCGTCCAACCGTGGTTCTTCCTCCAACACTTCTCCAACTCGTCTCCTCACCGTCCAACCGTACTTTGGTGGTTCTTCCTCTATGCAGAAGCAACTCTCTCCGGTGTTCCAATAACAATAACAGGTCAGTTCCGATAACACCATTTATGCACTTTTACATTATTAAGTTGTTCTTTTCTATTGAATAAACACGTGGGTGGTCAATTATGAACGAACAAGGAATAAGTTTTACTATTTTCCATTTCAACTATACTGTCTCATATATTTGTAAAAATTGTAAATACAACATTACCTAATATTCCATCTTCTACCATTCAATCTAGTATTAAAGTTTTTATAGTATATAATTTCACAGTTTTTAGTAATTTTGTGAGGGTTCTATTTTAGTTTCCTATCAGAAAGAAACAGTTTACCAATAATGATATTGAGTTTGACTTGATTGATATTGATCCTGCAATATGCTTTCCGAAGAGTTCTCATAGCAGAGGTGATATATTTCTCCTTCCTCAAATATTTTCAATACCATGTGCACAGGTAGAAGAAGGGCTACTGTAGTGAATGCACGAGCATGCACTTTGTGTAGGGAATGCATCAGAGGAGGGCAAGAATGGGAGGATCCAGTAGCATTGCGCTGTGTCATAGAACATTTTATTTCTAAGTATTATGTGGTATATTAAATTCATGGTATTAGAACTTTAAAGCTTTCTGGACACACTAAAATTTCAGCAACTTTAGGATTCCAGTTTCTTGTAAGGGAATAGATGTAAAGCTCATGGTTTTCAATTGTACAATGAATACTAATGTTGGTAAAATTGGGTTTTACAGAGTTCTGGTATGGATTATTGTTTATAAAATCCCCGGAATACCTCGCACTTGTTTTTTCTACTTGTTTGTGTAGTTACCATTGAATAAATGGGAGCATTACCAGCTTATGTGCTATTTATTAAAGCTTTGAACATTCTGGAAGATAAGTGTGAACGAGTGGTTACTGAGCTTTCTTAAATTCTATTCGTTGAATCTATTAACCCCAAGTCGCAATCTAATGGCTCTAAACCTTTTGGTTTAAATGCCATGTAAAATATATGTCATTTTACTTTTGATGATTGCTTTTTGTTTTAGTTTATTATTAGAAATAGAGTAAGTCATAGATATAAAACTAACTTGTATGGTGAGAGTTATATATATATATATATATATATATATATATATATATATATATATATATATATATATATATATATATATATATATATATATATTCAGTATAGACTCTATGTTTTATTAATGTGGGAGTTAAAGTTTTTTTAATATCTGCCTCACGTCCATGTGTAGGTTATAAGCGATAGTGATCCATAGTTTGATTGATAGACTTTGATACTATATTAAAATTAGAGTTTAATTTTGTTGGAGGAAGTTTATATTAAGAATATTGATATATAGTGTAGGAATAGACACCTTGTGAGAGATTTGTGGGAGACACACCACTTATTCACTTGAAACCTTAAGGTGATATGTGAATAAGTGGTGTGTTTCTCACAAAGGTGCATAATCTTCAACTTTGTATCAATGTTCCTAATAGTAAGATTTATGGCCAGCAAAGATACAGAAAAATTATTCTTTTTATCATATAATACTGGCCCCAAGTAAGATTTTCATTCTAAATTTCCTCTATTATAATTTTTTGTTTTTTAACGTTGTGCAGAAAATTTCTATCTAACCTTTGTTTAATATTCCAGTGGACACTGGTTATTGGTTGCAATTAATCCTGTGAGAGAAATTGTATATTATCTGAATTCATTGGGCAATGATTGGACAACATACCCAGATATGAAGAAGACGATTGACACGTAAGTGAAATTGTTCCAAAATATTACTGTGTATATTTAATTATTTATGTGCGATAGTTCTAAATATTCGTTATTATTTTATTATAGCATTCTACAAAGTTTTCGAGCACAAAGAAATATTCAAGTACCAAGGAGTAGAGTCAACAATATTTCTTGAATCAAAGTGGAGGTATAGATTTTCACAATTTTGATTATATAGCGATGATACTTGATAAAACAAGTTAAAGTGTATATCTTGATGTATATCCGTATTTTCTTTCCACGTGTAGTGTCCTCGTCAGCGCAATGGTGTAGATTACGGTTATTTTATGTTAGAGGTTTATGAAAGAAACTATTCTTTTGGACCGATTAGAGATTCCATCCACGGTATAAATTTCTAACTTAGGAATTATTTTAATATTTCTCATAAAATGACTTAGTATTTTAATTAAATCATACTATGTTATATTATTATGTAGTACTTTGATGAATTCAAGTGTGCTTCATACTCAAAAGATCAATTGGATGAACTTATGGAGGATTGGTGCCAATTTGTTATGGAGTTGAGAGTTTTATTATAAGATATAATTTTGAGTTTTGAGAATATAATATATGTCGTTATAGTTGTGTTACAATATTATTGTTTTTGTTGTTGTTATTTGGTAACTTGTATGAATTTTGATTTTTTGATTTTGTTTTAGGTTATATAGGTGCAGCTCGATGTAGAAGATAGAGTTATTTTGTAATTCATTGTTGATTTTGTTTCATTGTTGTATATACTAATGTTGTTGTTGTGTATATTGTGCAAAAAGGATTGAAGAGATGAATATTGATGTTGTTATAATATTGTTTCATTGTGGTATATTGATGTTGTTGTTGTTTAAAATGTTATAATGAAGCTATAAATTCTGGTGCAAAGATGGTGAGATTAAATTTGATAGGCAGCGTTTTGTTTTAAATGAAAAAAAATTATATTAAAAAAAATAATGAGGAAAAGCGCTGCTAAAGGGGGGAATAGACAGCGCTTTTAATGAGAAGCGCTGTCTAAAGTGTTAGAAAAAAAATTATATTAAAAAAATAATAAGGAAAAGCGCTGCTAAAGGGGGGGGGGGGGGGAGGGGGGGGGATAGACAGCGTTTTTAATGAAAGCGCTGTCTAAAGTGATTGAAAAAAAATATATTAAAAAAAAAAAGGAAAAGCGCTGCTAAAGGGGGGGAATAGACAACGCTTTTACCAAGCGCTGTCTAAAGTTCCACATTAAAAGCGCTGTCTAAAGTGTAAGCGCTGCTAAAGGGGCTGCTAAAGGGGGTACCTATAGCAGCGCTTTTGAAATTACATAAGCGTTGTCTATACCTTTAGCAGCGGAGGTTTTAGCAGCGCTTTTAAGCGCTGTTAAAGGCCTAAAAAAGCGCTGTCTAATCCCTTATTTGGCATAGTGGTATTGAACTTGGCTCTTCTGAATAAATGGAAATGGAAAATTATGAACAACAAAGACGTTGTCTGGCGTAACATACTCAGAAGTAGATACAGTAATCCCTTATTGAAGGTGTTAATCGTAAATAAAAGTGTGTTGTTTAGGAGGGATTCTTATTGGTGGAGGGACTTAGTGATGTCCAATAATTCTGTTTTTAGCTTAGCTAATAGCTATGCATGTGTTGTCTAGTGCATTGTCAAAAACAGCGAAGAAACATCCTTTTGGCATTCATAGTGGCTGAGAATGCATACTCTAGCAAATGCTTTTCCTGAAATATTTGAAATAGCCAACAGTGAAGGCTATTGCGTAGCAGATGTTGGCAGTTGGGTAGATAATGTGTAGACATGGAACCCACCTGATTTAGTGGTCAACATGGATGGCCTTGATCATGTTATGTGGGAAGATTTCGAGTTTGTGGTGCAGGAGACAAATCTGGTGGAGCACGAGGCTGATACATATGGATGAAAGCAGTCAATGGTATCTTCAAGGTAAAAATTTTATTTGATATTTTCTGTGATAGTAACTATGGCTCCTCCCTACCACTCAATGTTGTGAAAGCTATCAAATGGTTGTGGGAGATAAACGCCCCATCAAATTTATCCATCTTTGGTTGGAGATTTTTACTCAATAGGTTTCCTACCAAAGATCAATTGTTCAGAAGAGGAATTTTGACAGAGAATAGAGACTTACGATGTGCCTTTTATATTACGGAGTTGGAAACTAGATCACATCTCTTTGAGGACTGTTTAATTTTGGTGAGAATTTGGAAGAATATTTTGCAGTGGATATGCATGCTAGTAGAGTTGCCCTTGGGAGAGTTTGTGGTCTTCTTTTATCACAGAGAGAAAGTGTTGTGCAAGCTGAAAAAGACGATTATTGTCGTAATTTGGTTAGCTACGGTATGGAGTCTTTGAGTGTTGTGTAATGATGTAATTTATAAGAAGTTGCGTTCATCTTTGATGATGTATGTCGGCAATAGTCCTTAGGTCTTGGAATTTGTTATGCTCTTTTTATAAAACCGCCGAACACTATAACTTCTCTATTTGGAATACCCTACCCCTCCTCTTTTAGGAAGTAGGGACTTTTTGGATTGTAATTTTGGGCGGAGTATCCATTATGTTCCATTTTTAATTAGAATTTTTGCCTATTAAAAAAATTCAAGATAAGTTTGATGAGTTTATGAAAGCCTTCAAGGATTATAGGACACAAAGGTTTGATCATGTGGTTCCCTAATTGTATTTCATTGTAAATACAAAATAATTATTATATATTAGGTCAATATATAAATAGAATGTAAGCGGGCAACAAGTTTTGCCGCAACTTATTTTTTAATCACAAAATCCATCTTCCTAAAAACTACATCCATAGACTTAGATGATACAACATTGCTGTTCATAAAATTTTGAACTCTCTATAAAAGATCAACTTCTTTTGGTGTTAGGAAACCAAAAGTGTCAAAGAAAAATGATATAAAAACATGTTGATTTTTAGAACACGCTTTTTCATGATTGACCATTTTATTGTAAACAGCTTTGAGAGCTGCCTATCCAACAGTAAAACTACCAATCCTCAAATTCACCAGTGTAGAAACTCCTGTCAAATCCACACAAACATATTTTCCTCCTATCCACCCGCACACCAAAACATTTGTCACTACTAAAAAAATGTTTTTAGTGACCAAAAAGAAGTCACTGTATCGACTGAATAGCCATCAAAAAACAATATCTTATAAGTGAGATTCTTTTCGTCACTAAATCGATTATAAAATTAAATTAGTGACCAAATTACAAACCGAAAAGTAATGACCAGAATATTAGTCACTATTTAAAATATTATTAATTTTTTTAACTAAGTGTCTTTTAAATATCTTTCTTAAAGTTTCAATTCCTACATAATTTTTTTTAGATTGAGTGTTTCACTTTTTTATTTTTAAAATGAAACTGTTAATTAATTAAATTTTTTTAAAAAGTATTAACTATTAAAATGTTATTCAATACTTTAAATATTAATTTTTTATGTTTTATTATTTTTATTAAATTTTTAATTCTTTTCCAACTTTTCATGTCAAATATACTTCAATAAAAAAAATTATTTTTTCTTTAAAAAATTTTAAAACATAAATTAAAAATGAAATGAGTAAATATTTTTTAGTGTTTTATGTTTTTCGTTATTTGTGTTGAGTTGATTTATTTTTAAAACATAATTAAATAATTTTAATTTTTATTGAAAATATTCAACGCTATCCATTTTTGTTCAATATTAAATACATTGGGGGCCAGAATTTTTTTTATTAATAACCAAGTATTAAAAAAATATTTCGCAAATAACCGGGTTTCGGAAAAAATTACGCAAATAACCATGTTTGAGATGGCTCCACAAAGGAGGAGCCAAGTCATTTGGCGCATGCACCTAGGGTTTTGCCCTAGGCGCCATCTCACTTGGCGCCTCCATTGGCTTTTAGCCAAGTGAGATGGCGCATGCTCCTTAAAAAGGAGAGGAGGCGCCATCTCACTTGGCGCCTAGGGCAAAACTAGGGTTTTTTGCCGTTTTATAAATAATTCGTCCGTTTCTTTGAAATTTCTCACACTTTCTCGCACTGTATTTTTATTTCGTACTCCCTTATTTACGTAATGACGTCGCCTATGATTTTTAGCAGAGATGGTTACGTTATATTCTCCGCCACGAAACCCGCGATGAAAATGAAATTCTGGCACATTCACTCCATGGAGCGTCTGAAGCGGGAGTTGATGCGGTGGCTAGATGGAGACATCGCCGAGGGGGAAAAAATTCGAAGGATCCAGCGAAAACGAACAACAACCTCGCATGCGACAGGAAGACCTAATGTGTGGTTGGAGGAAGTCAAAACAGACAGTGATGTAATGCTGATGATGCATGGGTCAGATGAAATTGTGTTAACAGTTGTAATTTCCTAGATTGATTATCGTTAATCATTGTTGTACGCGAAAACCCTAATTTAATTTCCTAGATTGATTATCGTTAATCATTGTTGTACGCGAAAACCCTAATTTAATTTCCTATATTGAATTTCTTAAATTGTGTGAACAGTTTTATTAACGGAAAACCCATAAAGTTTACAACACAAATATTGAAAAGATTTATTGTATTACAAAATTTATGTGGTCGAGCCAGACGCCCGATTCGGACAGTTTTTGCGATTGTGTCCGACCTGACGGCATAAACCACACTTTCTTTCCAACCTGTCAAGATCGTCCATTTCTGTTGTTATGCGCCTGCTTTTGGGACGACCCTTCTTGTTCCTTCGCATTTGGTCATTGTGCCAAACTATATCACCGCTGTATTCAGGCCAATAGTCCGGTTTTGCCACCAAAGGAAAGTTGTTGTTGTAAACAGTTAGCAACGTTTCAGATTTATAAACGTTTGATAGCAGTTGAAGCGCGTCTTGATGGGTATGCGCACAAGCGGCAATGACATGAGAGCAAGGCATACGAAAAGCTTGAAACCTGCCACAATCGCACCATTGAGAAGGTAAAATGACCCTGTATTCCTGTCTTGCCAGGCCTTCATTGTGGTCAATTGTCTCTTTCACAATGAAGTTGTGGCTATGGCGGTCAAACCGTGTAACCATGTGAGTGTTGGCTTTTGCACTTTCAGCCTTAATGTATTTCATACAGCTTTCACTCCACAGTTGTCCTGATTGCAAGACCGAATACCACATTTCACCTCTTTTGGCAAATAACGCAGCCATCCTAAAATACGTGGATTTCACCAAGGCAGTGATGGGGAGGTTTCGTATGCCCTTGAATACCCCATTCATTGATTCAATAAGATTTGTTGTCATATGCCCCCATCTTTGGCCATTGTCGTATGACCTAGTCCACTTTTCGACCGGTATGTTGTCGATCCACGTACCGGCTTCTGGGTTAGACAAACGAATCTCGTTGCGGTAATATTTGAATGTGGGCTGTGTCAGTGCGTATCCCGCATTCATCACCGCTTTCCGCAATGTTTTGTCCTTGACCTCCCTCGAGAAATTCTGGACGATATGCCTGATGCAATAGACATGCGTAGAAGGAGGGTCATGCCAACCATTTGCCGGATTATTATAGGCACTTTCAATAGAGGCATGTCTGTCCGAGATCAAACATAGATCCGGTTGAGGAGCCACGTGTGTACGAAGATTTTTCAGGAAAAAGCTCCAAGCACCACCAGTCTCCCCCTCGACAAGGGCAAACGCAACGGGGAAAATGTTATTGTTGCCATCTTGTGCAACTGCCATCAAAAGAGTGCCTTTGTACTTGCCATACAACCAAGTCCCGTCTATTTGTAGAATTGGTTTACATGATGCAAACCCTGCGATGCATGGTTGAAATGCCCAAAAGACGCGACTGAATATTCCGTTGCCATGTAGAACACTACCATCTTGGGCGTAAGCGGGCAATGTTTCCAGAACATAAACACTACCTGGAGAATATGTCTTTAGTGCATTGAGGTAGCGGGGAAGTTCTCGGTATGACTCCTCCCAGTTTCCATACACCCTTTCAATCGCCTTAGTCTTTGCTAACCACGCCTTACGGTAAGACGGAGTGTAGTTAAAAACTGTGGTGATGTGGGAGATGATTGTTTTCACCTTCAAAGAAGGGTCGTTGCTCACCAGGGGTAGGATTTCTTGACAGATTAGATCATGGTTGAGTTTTCGGTGGTCTTGTGATTGAGTGGAACTTACACAAGTATGGGTTGTCATGGAACCTATGACCCAGCAGTCACCCCTTAGTCTGTATGAAGCGGTCAGCTTGAACATGCAGTCAGGGTGGACACACTTGATCTTGTACCTTTCCGGGTTTACACGATCCACCTTATAATCAACCGAGTTGAGCATGTGAAATTTTTTGATGGCCCTTATGCATTCCTCTCTATTACGAAACTTGTCCTTCTCTTTTAAATTTTCATCTGATTGCATATACGGTTGGAAAAACAAGTCCGTAGAAGGTTCATCTCCGCCCATGTTGAAGTTTGTCATGTGCGTAGGTGGTGTGTAGATTTTGTCGGTAGGAATACTTGGGATGCCATCATCGTCAGAATCGTCGTTCACCATTTCATCGAACTCTAACTCGTTATCTTCTTCTTCATCATCAACTGCATCCACCTCGGCTTGCTCATTCTCCAAAGGATCAACCTCCTGTAACACCGGAGGCTCTACCTCCTGTGTCACCGGAGGCTCTTGAAACAGAACGTACAACTCAATAGAGTCGTTTCCAGAATAGACATGGCTGGAAATCATGTTCTGGAAATCCTCGTCATCTTGAATTGCAACCTTATAAAATATGACTTGGTTGTTTCCAAAAAAGACTGGACTCTGATAAAATATTTGGGATATAGGGCCTCGTTCAAGTTTGGCCTCCAATCTTTTCTTAAAGTAGGAGAAATTTGCTTTCCCGTTTAAGAGAAATCGGACATTGTCGGTGTTTCTAAACAAAAACCCAACTGTGGGACACATGTATGTCTCACCGTTGAAATGTGCTTTGACAACAAATTGTGGTGAAGAGGCCATTGTGTAGAATTGTTTTAGGTATGAAGGTGGGAATGTTTTGGGTTTATTGATTATATGAAGGTATGAATGCTGGAATGTTTGAAGGTTAGATGACTGATTCGAAGGTTGGAAAATTTTACAGTTTATGTTATGTTCAACCTAAGGCAAAATATTTCAATTAAGTAAGTGATGCAACCCCCCAAGGCTGTCAATCGTATTACATGCATGGGCTTATGCTGCCACCTAGCCTGGCCCTATTCTTCACACATAAAAGTTTTGTCTAAGCCTGCCACCCGTCTACTCCAATAGCCTTGCATGCAACAGAGAAAGGAATCCCAAAGGCTGTCACGTAGCCTGAGACAATGCTGTAAAACGTGACACCTCTTATTCGCCAAATGGGGTGGCGACAACATTCATTTTTGTACTATTTCGCCAAGTGAGATGGCGCCTCCCTTACTGTCTAATCGTATTACATGCATGGGCTTATGCTGCCACCTAGCCTGGCCCTATTCTTCACACATAAAAGTTTTGTCTAAGCCTGCCACCCGTCTACTCCAATAGCCTTGCATGCAACAGAGAAAGGAATCCCAAAGGCTGTCACGTAGCCTGAGACAATGCTGTAAAACGTGACACCTCTTATTCGCCAAATGGGGTGGCGACAACATTCATTTTTGTACTATTTCGCCAAGTGAGATGGCGCCTCCCTTACTGTCCAATAATATTACATGCATGGGCTTATGCTGCCACCTAGCCTGGCCCTATTCTTCACACATAAAAGTTTTGTCTATGCCTGCCACCCGTCTACTCCAATAGCCTTGCATGCAACAGAGAAAGGAATCCCAAAGGCTGTCACGTAGCCTGAGACAATGCTGTAAAACGTGACACCTCTTATTCGCCAAATGGGGTGGCGACAACATTCATTTTTGTACTATTTCGCCAAGTGAGATGGCGCCTCCCTTACTGTCCAATAATATTACATGCATGGGCTTATGCTGCCACCTAGCCTGGCCCTATTCTTCACACATAAAAGTTTTGTCTATGCCTGCCACCCGTCTACTCCAATAGCCTTGCATGCAACAGAGAAAGGAATCCCAAAGGCTGTCACGTAGCCTGAGACAATGCTGTAAAACGTGACACCTCTTATTCGCCAAATGGGGTGGCGACAACATTCATTTTTGTACTATTTCGCCAAGTGAGATGGCGCCTCCCTTACTGTCCAATCGTATTACATGCATGGGCTTATGCTGCCACCTAGCCTGGCCCTATAATACACACATTAATGTTTTGTCTAAGCCTGCCACCCGTCAGCTCCAATGGCCTTGCATGCAACAGAGAAAGGCATCCCAAAGGCTGCCACCTAGCCTGCAAGAGTGACACCTTACATTATTTGTAAATGCATGCATGCATATGTGTAACTCCCTAAGCATGCAAATGTGACACCTCGCATGCATGCAACCACTACATCAGAATTAGTTGCCTATAAATACATACCTTATGAAACATATCTCACACCCACACAACTCTCACTCTCTCACTCTCTGCTACGAAATATTTCTTAAGTCTATCATACTCCTTATTTCTTCCTAAGTCTTTCATTCACTCAAGCGTTCTGAAGAATGGCCCTTCTAACAATGGGAGATACTCACAGAGGCACAAGGGAAAACATTGCTGCATTTGTAAGTCTCTTCTTTGGTTATACATTTTTCATACTTTAAAAAACGTGTTGTTCATCTTAATTAATCTTACTCTTGTTTAATTATGATCTCAGGATACACAAAGATTCAGAATCCGTTCGCACAAATACCTGGCCCCCGACCCTTTTATCGTCCCTTATCTGGAATATGCAGGTTTTGGACACGTGATAAAGATCTCCAACTGCACCATTGACTCCAAATTCATCCTTGCAATGTTGGAGAGGTGGAGACCGAAGACCCATACATTTCACCTACCAATAGGTGAATGTACCATCACTCTCGAAGATGTCTACATGCTAATGGGCCTCCCTATTGACGGTAAAGCGGTGAACGGGTCGGTTCAACAACCCAACTCACAGTGTGAAGAACTGTTGGGTAGGGACATGGTAGAAGGTGGTGGAGCAAGAGGGCAGGGAATACTACTCACTGACCTGAAACGGCATTATGCAAGTATGGAATTAAATGAAAATTCCTCAGAAAATGACCGAGTAGTAAAAGCCCGAACGTATATTATGATACTTTTTGGTACTTTTTTATTTCCCGAAAGTACGGGAAATAGTGTAAATTTCATGTACTTACATTTACTAACCAATTTTGATAAAACTAGAAAATTTAGTTGGGGTTCTGCAGTATTAGCCCACCTGTACAGTTCCTTGTGCAAAAACGCAGTCAAGGAAAAATGTACATTTTATGGGTGCGCATTTTTACTACAAGCCTGGGGTTGGTGGAGGATGGAGTCCTTAAACCCCATCAACAACAACACTTTTGGTTTCCCTTACGCAACAAAGTAAGTCATTAAGTTATAGCATTTATAACTATTCTTCTCTTTCCAAAATATATGCTAAAAATAACATGTTTCTCATTTCCTATAGGTACTGCGTGAGGGGTATGGATTACGGCAAGAATCCCAGATTCAATGTCGCACTCTACCAGAATCTGTTGGATCACCTAGGCCCAGATGACGTAAGTCGTAGCTTTTAACTTTTGTTCATTTTATTTATTTATACATTACTTTTGCGCTTACCTGATTTAAATTTTATCGCAGTTCGTCTGGAGACCATATTTGGGTTTGGACCATTCTCCAAATCCAGAGGATGCAGCAACTTGGACTGCAAAGACTGCACTCATTCGGTTCAACATTGTGGAGATGCACCACAGCGACCGCGTGAAGATGCAGTTCGGAATGATCCAAGAGATACCAAGTGACCCAACAGATTTGTCCCCCTGGCATCTAAAAAGGGTCGACGCCCAGTGGAATCTAACCAACTGGAAAGACTTTGCTCCAGAATGGTGTAAAATGTGGCAAAGGCGTCACCGCTACATCTTGCAATCCCCTGTTTTCCTTACTCAAGGTAACATGCGACACACCGATCAATATATGTCGTGGTACAGGTCGGTTAGTAACCCAGATATGCACGTGTCTCATCCGAGGTACTTGGTTGACCCACGCACACAATGGGCACAACCCTCGATTCCCCACCAACAAACCAAAAATCCTTCAACCTCAAACCCACCCCCAAGAAGAAACAGACCAACAAACACACAACCACATTCCCCACCACAACACAACTACAACCAAATGCCGTACTACCAACCACAGTCACCGCCAAACTACCAATACCCAGATATGCCTCAAACCCAACCACAATACCAACCCCAATACCAGCAAACCCACATACCCCATACACAATTTCAGTCTTCCACATATCCCAATATGGGGCCCTCAACATCCAGCCTTAGCCCTGATATGGGAATGTCAGAAGATTACGACCAACCCGACCAAACCTACCATCAACCACCATATCACCAAACAACCCAACATCCACAGTACCAAACACCCCAAGATCCATTTCCTTTCTACCCCCCATACTCAGACGACCAATGCTACCGACCAACCATGGAACCCCACCCACCGCCAACACGACCAAACTTCGAGGGCATGGGTAACCGACTGTACCAGAGCGGATCTTCGAGATATGGAGATCTTACTGATTTTATGGATTCGGATCGCATTGACTTCGCTGGGCCATCGACCTTGCCGCAACAGGAAACGAGACGGCACCCAGCAAGAGAAAGGCGAGGACGGGGATGCGGAACTGGGGGTCATTACCGGGTTCCTGGGGATCATTGATGTATCTTTTTTTTTTTCAGTATTTTTTGTATCTATTTTTTTACTGTTATTTAAATGTAAAACAGTTGAATGTAATTATTTTTTTTCAAATAAAAAATCAATTTTGGTTATCTCTGTCTAATACGCAACGCGCAGGAAAGGAAAAAAAAATTTTTTTTTTTGACCTAATTTTCCTCATAGGCGCCATCTCATTTGGCTTAGGGCTTGCCATTTGCCCTTAGGCGCCAAATGAGATGGCGCCTCCCTTATAAAAATAGGAGGATGCGCCAAATGAGATGGCTCCTCCTTTATGGAGCCATCTCAAACATGGTTATTTGCGTAATTTTTTCCGAAACCCGGTTTTTTGCGAAATATTTTTTTAATACTTGATTATTAATAAAAAAAATTCTGGGGGCCAAGCTCTCTCATATCCTAAAATATGTGTATAGGTAGCGAAGCCAAACTCAAAGTAATTGAATAATCATATTTTTATTAAAAAATAACAAATAAATATAAAAAATAAAAAATTTCAAGTATCTCCTATTCCCTAAAATAAGTGTCCACGTGCCAAAGTTGTTTGAAAATAAAACAAAACATGATTCTTTATTAAAAAGTTTATTTGAATATTGCATGTAGCAGTTAGTATTACCTAAATCTATTTTTCAATTTTTTATTTATAAGCAACTGTTGTATTAGAATGGGAGTACAGAGCCACTAATCAACTATGAAGTTTAATACACAATACCGGATTCTTAAACCACTCATAAAAATGATCTAAATCCTCTACATTTTGATATCTCAAATGTGAGATATATTTTGTATTTTGATTTAAGTAGTGTCAGTGGCGTAGCTTTAATTTATTGAAGGAAGAATCTGAGCAATTTCTAAATTATGGTTTGTTTGGACAATGTGCAGAAAATTGAAATTTTTTTTTTACAATAATTAGGTAATAAATTTTTTTCCACAAATAACCGTTTCAGAAAAAATTACGCAAATAATCATGTTTACTCCCCAAAAGAGGAGCCATCTCACTTGGCGCCTCCACCTAGGGTTTTGTCCTAGGCGCCATCTCACTTGGCGCCTCCTCTCACTTTTAGCCAAGTGAGATGGCGCATGCACTTTAAAAGTGAGAAGAGGCGTCATCTCACTTGGCTCCTAGGACAAAACTAGGGCAAATGTTGTTTTTATAAATAATTTGTTCGTTTCTCCGTCATTTCTCACACTTTCTCGCACTGTGTTGTTATTTTTTACTCTGTTATTTGCGTCATGACATCACCCACGATTTTTACCAGAGATGGTTACGTTATCTTCTCCGCCGCGAAACCTGCGATGAAAATGAAATTCTGGCACATTCACTCCATGGAGCGGCTGAAGCGAGAGTTGATGCGATGGCTAGATGGAGATATTGCGGAGGGGGGAAAATTCGAAGGATCCAGCGAAGACGAACAACAACCTCACATGTGACAGGAAGACCTAATGTATGGTTGGAGGAAGTCAAAACAGACAGCGATGTAATATTGATGATGCATGGGTCAGATGAAATTGTGTTAACAGTTATAATTTCGTAGACGGAATATCGTGTATTTTTCTTGTACGCGCAATATTTATTGTAGCAAATACTGTTAACGAAAAACCCTAATGTTTACAACATAATTAATGAAAGATTTTATGTATTACAATTTTTATGTGGTCGAGGCAGACACCCGATTCAGACAATTTTTGCGATTGTGTCCGACCTGACGGCATAAACCACACTTTCTTTCCAACTTGTCAAGTTCGTCCATTTCTGTTGTGATGCGCTTACTTTTGGGACGACCCTTCTTGTTCCTTCGCATTTGGTCATTGTGCCACACTATTTCGCCGTTGTATGCAGGCCAATAATTTGGTTTTGCTACCAAAGGAAAGTTGTTGTTGTAAACATTGAGCAACATTTCAGATTTGTAAATGTGTGAAATAAGTTGCAGCGCGTCTTGATGGGTATAAGCACAAGCAGAAATGACATGAGAGCAAGGCATACGAAATGCTTGAAACCTGCCACAATCGCACCAACGAGAAGGTAGTATGACCCTATATTCTTGTCTTGGCAGGCCTTCATTGTGGTCGATTGTTTCTTTCACAATGAAGTTGTGGTTGTGTCGGTCAAATCGTATAACCATATGAGTGTTGGCTTTGGCACTTTCTGCCTTAATGTACTTTATGCAGCTTTCACTCCATAGTTGTCCAGATTGCAACACTGCATTCCACATTTCACCTCTTTTTGCAAACAACGAAGCCATCCTAAAATACGTAGATTTTACCAATGCAGTGATCGGGAGGTTTTGTATGACTTTGAATACCCCATTCATCGATTCAATAAGATTCGTTGTCATGTGCCCCCATCTTTGGCCATTGTCGTATGACCTAGTCCATTTTTCCACCGGAATATTGTCGATCCACCTACCGGCTTCCAGATTTGACAAACGGATCTCGTTGCGGTAATATTTGAACGTGGGTTGTGTCAATGCATATCCCGCATTCATAACCGCTTTCCTTAGTGTTTTGTCCTTGATCTCCCTCGTGAAATTCTGGACGATATCCCTAACGCAATAGACATGCGTAGAATGAGGGTCATGCCAACCGTTTGCAGGATTATTGTAGGCACTTTCAATGGAGGCATGTCTGTCCGAGATCAAACAGAGATCTGGTTGAGGAGCCACGTATGTTCGCAGGTTTTTTAGAAAAAAGCTCCAAGCACCACCGGTCTCCCCCTTGACTAGGGCAAAGGCAATGGGGAAAATGTTGTTGTTGCCATCTTGTGCAACTGCCATCAGTAGTGTGCCTTTGTATTTCCCATACAACCAAGTCCAATCAATTTATATAATTGGTTTGCATGATGCAAACCCTGTGATGCAAGGTTGAAATGCCCAAAACACTCTACTGAATATTCCGTTGCCGTTTAGTTGACTACCATCTTGGGCGTATGCTGGCACTGTTTCCAGAATGTAAACAGTACCCGGAGAATAAGTCTTGAGTGCATTCAGGTAGCGAGGAAGTTCTTGGTATGACTCCTCCCAATTTCCGTACACCTTTTCAATCGCCTTAGTCTTTGCTAACCACGCCTTACGGTAAGACGGAGTATAGTTAAAAACTGTGGTGATGTGGGAGATGATTGTTTTCACCTTCAAAGATGGGTCGTTGCTGACCAGTGGTAGGATTTCTTGACATATGAGATCGTAATTAAGTTTTCGGTGGTCTTGTGATTGGGTAGAACTTACACAAGTATGGGTAGTCATGAAATCTATGACCCAACAATCACCTCTTAACCTGTATGATGCAGTGAGCTTGAACATACAGTCAGGGTGGACACACTTGATCTTGTACCTTTATGGGTTGACACGATCCACCTTAAAATCGATCGAGTTGAGCATGTGGAATTTTTTTATGGCTCTAATGCATTCCTCTCTGTTACGAAACTTGTCCTTCTCTTTTAAGTTTTCATCCGACTGCATATACGGATTGAAAAATAAATCAGTAGACGGTTCATCTCCGCCCATGTTGAAGTTTGTCATGTGCGGAGGTGGTGTGTAGATCTCGTTTGCAGGAATACTAGGTATGCCATCATCGTCGGAATCATCATTCACCATTTCATCAAACTCTAACTCGTCATCTTCTTCTTCTTCATCAACTGCATCTACCTCAGCTTGTTCGTTCTCCAAAGGATCAACCACTTGTGTCACCTGAGGCTCTCGCAGCATAATGTACAACTCAATAGAGTCGTACCCAGAATACACATGGCTGGAAAACATATTCTGGAGATCCTCTTCATCTTGAACATCAACCTTATAACAAATTATTTGGTTGTTTCCAAAAAAAAAACTGGATTCTGATAAAATATCTGTGTCACCGGGCCTCGTCCAAGTTTGGCCTCCAATCGTTTTTTAAAGTATGAGAAATTAGCTTTCCCGTTTAAAAGAAATCAGATGTTGTCTGTGTCTCTAAACAAAAACCCAGAGGTGGGACAAATGTATGTATCACCGTTGAAATGTGCATTGATGACATATTGGGGTGCAGAGGCCATTGCGTAGGGTTGTTTGAAGGTTTGAAGGTTGGAATGTTTGAAGTTTATGAGTTATTCGAAGGTTTGTATGTTTGAAGTTTATTGATTGTATGAAGGTTTGAAGGTTATAAGGTTTGAAGGTTTGAATGTTTGAAGTTTATGAGTTATTCGAAGGTTTGTATGTTTGAAGTTTATTGATTGTATGAAGGTTTGAAGGTTGTAAGATTTGAAGGTTTGAATGTTTGAAGTTTATGAGTTATTCGAAGGTTTGTATGTTTGATTGTTTGAAGGTTTGAAGGTTTGATTGTATGAACGTTTGAAGGTTGGAAGGTTTGACAGATTAAGTGAATCAGTGTTATGATAAATGTAAGACTAAATAGGTCATACTAAATAGGTCATACTAAATAGGTCTCCTCCCATCACCTCCAATAGTGTTACATGCATTCAGGCATGGCATCCCAAAGGTTGTCACCTAGCCTGTGCCTACTCTGCAACCCATGACACCTCTTATTCGCCAATGGGGATGGCGACACCTTTCATTTTTTTACTCTTTCGCCAAGTCCAATGGCGCCTCCCTTAATGTCCAATCGTGTTACATGCATGCAGATATGTAACCCCCTAGGCTGCCACCTAGCCTGCGCCTACTCTGCACCTACACTATAACTTGTAAGTCTCCTCCCATCACCTCCAATAGTGTTACATGCATTCATGCATGGCATCCCAAAGGCTGTCACCTAGCCTGCGCCTACTCTGTAACCCATGACACCTCTTATTCACCAATGGGGATGGCGACACCTTTCATTTTTGTACTCTTTCGCCAAGTCCAATGGCGCCTCCCTTAATGTCCAATCGTGTTACATGCATGCAGATATGTAACCCCCTAGGCTGCCACCTAGCCCGCGCCTACTCTGCAAGAGTGACACTTCTCATGCATGCATGCACCAACTACCACCTCACTTACTGTATGGAATTTTTTTGCATATAAATACAGACCATATCATACTTCTCTCACACCCACACTCGTCTCACTCTCTGCTATGAAGTCTTTCATAATCTCTTACACTTTCTAAGTCTTTCATAATCTCAGACATTTTCAACAATGACTCTTCTAACAATGGGCGATTCTCATAGAGGCACAAGGGACAATATTGCCGCATTTGTAAGTTTCTATTTTGGTTATACATTTTTTATACTTCAGGTAATGCTTTGTCCATCTTACTTAATCTTACACCTTTTACATTATTAACTCAGGATACCAAAAGATTCAGGATTCGATCTCACAACTACCTGGCTCCCGACCCATTTATCGTACCATATCTGGAATATGCAGGTTTCAGACATGTTATAAAGATCTCCAACTGTACAATTGATTCGAAGTTCATTCTTGCAATGTTGGAAAGGTGGAGACCAGAGACCCATATATTTCACCTACCAATAGGTGAATGTACCGTCACGCTAGAGGATGTGTACATGTTACTGGGTCTCCCTGTCAACGGTAAGGCTGTTAACGGGCCGGTTCAACAACCCAATTCTTAATGTGAAGAATTGTTGGGCAGGGACATGGTTGAAGGTGGTGGTGCGAGAGGTCAGGGTATACTACTCACTGAGCTTAAAAGTCATTATACAAGTTTGGAATTAAACGAAAATTCCTCCGAGCAAAACAGGGTAGTAAAAGCCAGAACTTATCTAATGATACTATTTGGAACCTTTTTATTTCCCGAAAGTACGAGAAATAGTGTAAATTTTATGTATTTACATTTACTTAGAGATTTTGAAAAAAACAAGAAAGTATAGTTGGGGTTCTGCAGTTTTAGCCCATCTATACAGTTCCTTGTGCAAAAATGCAGTCAAGGAAAAATGTACATTTTATGGCTGCACTTTTTTACTACAAGCCTGGGGTTGGTGGAGGATGGAGTCCTTAAACACCGTCAATAACAACACTTTCGTTTTCCCGTACGCAACAAAGTAAGTCATCAAGTTATATCATTTATTACTATTCATCTCTTCACTAAATATATGCTAAAAATAAAACGTTTTTCATTTCCTTTAGGTATTGCATGAGGGGTATGAATTACGGCAAGAATCCAAGATTCAATGTCGCACTATACCGCAATCTGTTGGATCACCTAGGCCCGGATGATATACGTCGTACCTTTAAACTTTTCTTCATTTAAATTATTTATATATTACGTTTTCATTAACCTGATTTAATTTTTTTCGTAGTTTGTCTGGAGACCATATTTGGGTTTGGGCCATGAACTAAACCCCGAGGATGCAGCAATTTGGAGCGCCAAGACTGCAATCATATGGTTCAATATTGTGGAGATGCACCACAAGACCGTGTGAAGATGCAGTTATGAATGCATCAAGAGATACCAAGTGATCCGACTTGTTTGTCCCCGTGGCATCTCAAAAGGGTCGACGCCCAGTGGGGTCTTACCAACTGGAAAGACTTTGCTCCATAATGGTGTAAGATGTGGCAGAGGCGTCACCGATATGTCTTGCAATTCCCAGTTTTCCTCAATCATTCTAATATGCGACACACGGATCAATATTTATCTTGGTACAGGTCGGTTAGTAACCCTGAAATGCACGTGTCTCATCCAAGGTATTTGGTTGATCCACGAACACAATGGGCACAACCCTCGTTTCCTCAACAACAAACCCAACACACGTCAACCTCCCACCAACCCCCCAGACGAAACAGAACCACAAACACCCAACCACAGTCCCCACCATAACACAATTACATTCAAATGCCCCACAACCAACCACAATCAGCACCTCAGTACCAATACCCCCATATGCCTCACACCCAACCGCAATACCAATCACAATACCAACACACCCGCATACCCCACACACAATTTCAGTCTTCCGTATATCCCAATATGGGCCCCTCAACATCCAGCCTTAGCCCTGATCTGGGAATGTCGAAAGATTACGAACCAACCGACCCAACTTACCATCAACCACAGTATCACCAAACCACCCAACATCCTCAATACCAAACACCCCAAGATCCATTTCCTTTATACCCCCCGTACTCAGACGATCAATGCTACAGACCCACCATGGAACCCCACCCACCGCCAACACGACCAAACTTTGAGGGTATGAGTAACCGACTGTACCAAAGCGGATCTTCTAGATATGGAGATCTGACTGATTTCATGGATCCGGAACGCATTGACTTCGCTGGGCCATCGACCCTGCCACAACAGAAAACGCGACGACACCCAGCACGGGAAAGGTGAGGGCGGGGATGCGGAACCGGGGGTCATTACCGGGTTCCGGGGGATCACTGATTTATCTGTTTTTTTATCGGTTTTTTTAATGTAATACATATGGATGTAATTATTTTTTTTAATAAAAAGTCAATTTTGTTGATCCTGTATCCAATACGCAACGCACCGGACCGGAGAAAAAAAACGTGAAATTTACCCTAGAATTGCACTTAGGCGCCATCTCACTTGGCTTAGGGCATGCCCTAAGCACCTAGGCGCCAAGTGAGATGGCGCTTCCCCTTAAATAATGGGTGTATGCACCAAGTGAGATGACTCCTTCTTTGGGGAGTCATCTGAAACATGATTATTTGCATAATTTTTTCCGAAACGTGGTTATTTGTAAAAAAAAATTTAATACTTGATTATTCAAAAAAAAATTCGAAAATTGGTGGTTTGGTGCAATGTTTAAATTTGAGAGGGTGTAGTATGAAAAATAAACTATAGTTGATACTTGATACTTTGTTGTTATAGTAGTATGTTTTGAATCAATGACCATTGAGATATATATATGCATTTTTATGTTTGGAAGACATGATTGAGTATAACAGATGTGTTATATGACATGAGATATGAGCTCTAAGAAAATGATGAATTTTTATTTGATGGTAATGTAGAAATAGTTTCAAATAATATTGTGTAACCATTCATAGTTTATAATAGCTTATAATGTAATAATTGGTAATAAATTCTATTTGAATTTGACATAGTTTATGAGTTCATTGTGTATCTAAAACACTATTTTTTCTATTTAATAATATTTTTGTTGTTGTTTTCCTTATTCTCTTTTGCGTTCATTATCAGTGTTTTATTATTATTCATTTTGTATTGGTGATGAATTTATTACTATACTACTTTTATTGTTTTTACACTTTAAATAATTCTAATTCTTAATTTTTTTACTAAATGCCGATGGGAGATCAAGATAAATGTAATTAAAAAGCTTCCGTGAATCAATACAATAAAAGATTAATTTTTTTTATGGATCGTAAGGCCCTCTTTTTGTATAAAAAAAGAAAATTTTAATAATTATATTAAAAAAATTAGAGACTGATTTAGTAACTTTAATAATTAAAATTAATTATTACGGTGACTATTTCGGTGCTATCTTACATGTGGATCAACTCCGTCACTAAATAACGTATTGGTCACAATATCCGTCGCTAAGAACGGTCACAACTATGGTTGTTAGTCTGATTACAATTCCGATTCCTAATATCCGGTCGTTGATTTTGTCGCCAATGCTTACCAACTAAAACTTTTTCAATTGGAATTTGATGGTCCCTTTATTGATCATTAAATCATATAGTGATTGATTTTTAAGATTTTTTATCACTAATTCGGTCACTAAACGCGAAGTTTCTAGTAGTGTGTTGACTTAAGTGTCGATCTCACCTCAAATGGGTCAATCAAAAAATTCACTGACGCCTCTTTCTTCATAGATATTTTGGAGCGTCTTAATATATCAAACAAGACATCCCTAACAAGGTCATGTCGGTATTTGAAGCCTGAAACCTCTCTACAATGAATTGTGTGTTTTTCTCCAAACACGTCTTACGATAAACAAGGCAAACATCATCAATAAAAAATAAAATAATCATAAGACAATATCTTAGAATAATATGATACTCCACTGATGACATATGTTAGTTTAACCTATCAATAATATGAGAGGGATTTTGATTAATTAATGATCCTAATTTTATTTTTAGTTGTAAATTATTATTCTATCTGTTTGGTCCGTTTGTAAGATTGAGGTTTTTGATCTTATGGATAAAATGAAGGAAATATTTGACGATCACATAGATTTGATATTCAGATTAAACTCCTTCATGCCAATTGGATATGAAGTCGAACTTCCATCGGAAGAAGTACAACTTTAGCCAAAAAAGCATGTCAAATTGGAAGATGCTACACGTTTTTTTGAATAAGATAAAGATATGAGCCTTGTCGAGTCTTATATACTCTTCATAAATATTTATTATTAATATAGGAAAAATAATTTATTGTTAACGTATGATTATTTTTCTTCTGGGATTAGTTTCAAGGATGTTAGTATTATGATTTTAGGATTAACAACATTTTGTTAAAACATAGTTTAAAGCATGATGTTATAGAAGATGATCTAATAAGTCGGTCAGGTTCATTTAAAGACAGATGTTCTGAAATATGTTATAAGATTTATATCAGAATATCAGTACAGGCTGTATTATTTTCTTAGCAAATTTAAAATTGATTATGTGAAATTCCTTTTGGTTTTATCTCACTGATTTTTTGCAGATCAAGAATATTTAATCTGGAATAATTGATTTATCTCCAGCTGTACACATGTTGCCAAAATTGGACATTGAGACAATTTAGGAAATCTTGTGTTTTGTTTCGAGATTTAAGGAGATCTTTTTGCACAAATTGATGCCGCTCTCATCGTGTGCATCAAGGAATAATTGGGCACATAGTCAAGGATTACGAATTGATGAAGAGTATTTAAAGAAACTACCTAGACCTAAATTCATTAAGACATTTGTAAAAAATAAGGGGAAATCGATTTTTCTTAGTCTTAGGTTTTAAGGGTTCTTCAAGGACTTTTTGTTTTCTTTGTACATCTTCATGTATCTTTTGATGCATTTGAGTTGACTGATTGTTACTTGATAATTTATAAAGTTATGGTCTTACTTTGAAGCTTGTAAGCAAGAGAATTTGAGATTTTCTAATTGAAGTGTGACCTTCAGCTGTAGTTTCTAGTCTCAGGGATTATGGTTATAGTTTCTAGTCATTGGGATTGTGGTTGTAGATATCACTGTGGTGATTGGAAGTGAGATGGTGATTTCTCATATATAGGAGGTGCCTAGGTAGAAACTACATTAGTTAGTGATTAAGTGATAAGTTGTAAACTGAGACTGTTTATGCTTAGAATTAATATTACTGATAGTGAATTTCCTACCTGGCTTGGTAGTCTCAGAGTAGGTGAGTTGCACCAAACTGGGTTAACAATTCCTTGTGTTCTTTTACCTTATGGATTTAAATTTTGCATAGTCTTTATTTTGGTAAATTTTTTGTCAAAAAGCAAATGAATCTTGTTGTTGAGAGTCTTTGATTTTATCAATCCTCTAATGAGTTTAAAATACAAGTTTGAAGATGGTCATTCAACTAACTACTAATTCATTAACATTTTACTTCTATTTTATGCCCTCTTATTTTGTGCTTTTATTTTACGACTTTACTATATGCACCATTTTGTTTTAGCATTTATATTTTATGCTATTTTCATCTTTGCTCACTTGAGAATTTAATTTTATGGCATTTTTATTTTTGCTCACTTGAGCATCTCATTTATTTTTGAAGATACCTAATAATCAACTTGAACCATACAAAAAATTTAATGTTACCTGGACTATTTAGTTACTATCCTTGGCATTATGGAGTGATGGACTTCTTGGACTTAGGATTAGAGACCTTGACCTACCTTGAGACTTGATGACTTCTATTGCTATTTTGTCCGGAGTTCTTGGGGTTTACCCCAAGACATTGGGTTGTTTGTTTTCTTTGTGTGCAGGTTATTATGACTATATGCTTTATTTGGGAATTTACCTGTATACAACCGTTACTCTGCCCAATTTTTGTGAAGACTTAATGCATTTGAAGTTTGATTCTCAAGAGGTTATATTTTCCTTGCTTGTTTTGTTTCAATCCAAAGAATGAGAATTCTACATTGACTCATCATGTCAAGTGTTGGCTTCTTATTGATTATATAGTTTTTTTCCCTAGATTTTACTTTATGCTTTAGGATAGTCCTTTCATCTCCTCCCATCTTCTTTAATTTCAAAAAATCTTCTCCCTCCTTTTGGAAACTCTTCTTGTTTTCCAAACTTGAAATGCTTTCACAATAAACTTGGACTTAGGTCCATGCATTTTCACAAATACTTTCTTAATCAAACCTTAAACAACTTAATAATACTTTGACATTTTTTTGATAAGACTAAAAGTCAATCAATCTCATTCAAACCATTTTTTCCACTTTGGCTTCTTATTTTAAAAAATTTCTCAAAAGATTAAACTCTTGTCAATCCTTGTAGTGACGGGAGCTACTATACTTCTATGATATGTAGTGAAGTGAGATATTTTCCACTTGGGTGTTGAGCTAGGCTTTGTTTATTTTAAAATCCAAGCTATATCCTCCACTTTGAGATGACGCACATTCTCCTTTCTCATGATCGTGGGTAGTAAGTATGTTCTTCCACTCGAATAAAAAGGATGATGTATCGTCTCTTAAAATTAACCAACACACTTGTGTTTTAAAATTTTTAAAGGTGAACTACGAGTACCCTGATCCCCTATTGCACGGAAGGTGGTAGGTAGGCACTAAGGGTTCACAACTGCGCCGGGTGAAAAATCATAAAAAGTACTTCTTTTCTCATCCCCACAATCTATTTTTATACAACATTTATAGCCAAAATACACAAATTTTCAAAGAGGTTCCTGCGGAGTACCGTAGATTTTTAAGGTTCTAATACCTTCCCTTTGCATAACCAACCCCCTTACCTAGATTCTCTCCCCCTCTTTTTGGTTTACTCACTCTTTTCTCCTTCCTTTGGAAACAATAAAGCATGGTGGAAATTTTTATTTTGATCTATGCGAGTCAAGTCAATCCAATGGCTTAGTCTCAACATTTCTACTGCTACAATAAAAATGGCGACTTCACTGGGGAAAGATTGACCTATTACTGGTCCATCCCTAAATAGGTTGATCCTATATTTGTTTATTTTTGTGTATATACTTTTGTTTGTTGTATATTATGTGTTGTATATATGTTTGTTTGGATTTTCCTAGTTTTCAGGTTGCTTGGTGATTTCTCATAAGTCCTTTACCCAGATGTGGGCAAACTTAAGATAGTACGGGCGGTATAGTCATGTTAACTTTGAGGGAGTAATCCCAAAAAAAGGAGGCAAGAGATCCCCCACTCAGTGGAGGCCCCTTTGACTGTAGTGTCGTTTACCAAGTAATCCAGAATACATACTCCTTTCAATCTGGGAGCCTGCAGAAACTGAGGACCGTAGAACCTTTAACCCATCTTGGCCTTTTAGGTCTAGTGCGGAAGCTATGACAGAGTAATCCAGAAATGCTTGTCACACGATACTACGCTCAGATGAGTTTTTCCTGAGAATATTGCTAATTACCGAGTCAATCGGGACGTTGGTAATTTCCGAAGGAAGGATGTAGACTCTAGGAACCTTTTAGAACCTTGTTCAAATGGTGATAAACTATTAAACCATACCTTATGGGTAGTAACTTTGACTATATGCTCGTGACGTCAAACCTATGAACCCACCATGTTTGTGATCTTGTGTGTGATTGTTGCATCATGCATCCATGCACCCATAAGCATATTTTAAGACATTGTGGTTCAAGGGACTTAAAATTGACTCTTTGTGAATATCCCAGGTACTTTTGACCATGGATTTTGGAAAAAGAAAGACTCGAAAGTACAGTTTCAAGAATCCCAAGATAGATGATTTGATGAGTCGTATCCCGAGATTGAGAGTTCTGTAGATTTTCAGAAGAAGTATGGATCCATCGAGTCTCTTATGAAGCTCAGGATGAAGGAGGGTATTCTATCGACTTTGGTCCAGTTCTATGATATGATGTATTGATGCTTTACTTTCCCTAATTATCAGTTGATGCCTACATTGGAGGAGTAGTCTTATTTGCTGGGTTTACCTGTTATTGATCGTGTTCCTTTCACTGGCTTGGAGGGGGAGCCAAAATCTCATGAGATTGCTGTTTTGGTTCATTTAGGGTTGTCTGAGGTTAAAGCCCACATGATTACCAAAGGAGGGATTAGAGGATTACCCCCTCAGTTTTTCTTGGAGAAAGCCTGTTACTTTGCTAGAATGAAGAGTACAATTGCTTTGGAGGCCATCTTTTCTCTACTCGCCTATGGGTTGTTCTTATTTCTGAACATCGACAACTTCGTGGACGTCAATGCCATTAGGATATTTTTGATAGGGAATCCAGTTCCTACATTATTAGGTAATGCTTATTTATCTATTCATCTTCGGGATTCTTATCATGGATGGATGATCATATCATGCACGCCTTTATTGTATCAGTGGTTTATTTCTCACTTGCCTCGGTCTGATGCCTTCTGGGATGTCAGGAAGGAACCTCGTTGGGCACCAAAGGTTATGGCCCTCACTCATTCAGATATTGTTTGGTACCATCAGGCTTACCATGACGTAGAGATCATCGATAGTTATGGTAGTTTCCCCAATGTACCTCTTTTTGGTACAAAGGGAGGAATTAACTACAATTTCGTTCTTGCACGACGACAACTTGGATATCCGATGAGGGATAAGCCAAATAGTATTCATCGGAGTGGTTTATTTCTTATAGAGGGAGAGAATCATAAGGAAGCTAAAGAGGAGATTGCGAAGGCTTGGCGTCATATTCACATGAAGAGTAGGAAGGACTTGGGACCTAGAGGAGTTGTTTCTTTGGAGCCTTATCTTTAGTGGGTACAAGAAAGAGCTATCTAGTTGAAGATGACATATTATGGAGAAGCACCTATGCTGGATATGTTTATGAAAATCACTCCCCCCTTTTGGATTATGTGGAAGAGCTTCAGCTGGCCCTAGTCAGGATGCAACATGAGAAAGAAGCTTGGAAGAATAAGTGTTAGACTTTAGAGATATCCTGCCAAGAAGACTTGAAGGAGAAAGATGACATGATTGAGATTCTCGAGTGTCGTGCTATAGAGATGATGGAGAAGCAAGAGGATTTATTTTCCTCTAGTGCTCAATCAGAACTTAGTCATTCACTTCCCGACTCCAGTGATTGGAAAGTGGTTGCTAACAGGTATGTAGAAGAAAACAAGCAATTTAAGGCTCAGATCACAAGACTCACAGGAAAACGTCAGTGTGTGAAGTGATCTTCATTAACTTTGATTTCTTAGGATTTTGAGACTCTATCTTATTTTTGTACTTGGGATTGTTTAAACTTGTACTAAAAAGATGTAATCCATTTTGAAGTTATTATAATGAAATTTTCCAGTATTTCAAATGTGTAGTACTTTAATATTCTCAAATTGTTCATAAATCTTTTAGTTACTTGAATTATTAATAATAAAATAAATCATATGAATTGCACATCATGCATTATCCTGTACATATTTCTTGCATTTCCTTTCATACCCAGGTGTCTTACTGAATTTCTCTACTTTGCTTAGCAAGTTGTCTCACCAGTACAATACTCAGGCTAATTCCAAGAAGAAAATGGAGAATCTTGAACAGGAAAATCGCGAGTTGTGCAAAGAGTTTACTGCTCTGAAGGCCAGTATGGCTAATTTAACTGCTTTGATGGAATCATTGGTGGCTGCTCAGAATCAGCCACCACTTACTCGGCCTTAACAAACAACATTTTCTTCTGAAGGTCCATCAATTCCCATTTATGTTGCCCCATATATTGTTGCTCAGAATCGTATGCCTCAGGGTTGTCCATGGGGAATGTCAGAGAACTTCATGCCATAAGGTTTTAATCTTGACACTCAATCTTCTCCAGTTGTCCAAGTTGCTGCTACTCATACACCTCTTGTGGTACATATTACTCTACTGCTAGAAATGAGACCCACTATGATGCACCTCCTTTGGTGAATGTTGTGCCATTTGTTAATGCTGAAATGTATCGTCCTATTCCTCCACCGAGTGAAATATTAGGCTTCTATGATCGAATGGACTATTTTCAGGATCAGTTTGATAAGATGCAGAAAGAGATGAAGGCCCTCAGAGGAAAATAATTGTTTGGGCAGAATGTGAATGATCTGTGTTTGGTTCCAAATGTGAAGATACCTGCAAAGTTCAAAGTACCGTGTTGTACCCCAAAATTTTCCCTCTCATATTGTCAAGATTTTTCCTCACAAGACCTCTTGGACTCCAGACAGGATTAGGGTTTGCTCAGCTTAAGACCTCCTCTTGCACTGATGACCTGAAATTAGGGTTTGGGTTTGCATAAGGATTCTTGGACCATCAATGCTTCATGTTACCTTCATACACCATCTTGGACCCCTAAGTTTGTTCATACCAAGTTTCAAGCCTTGAATCACATTTTTGCCCAGTCAATTGGACAGTTGACCTAAAAATCAGTTGTATTGGGGAAAAAGTCAACCATGGCCAATTTACAGTCAAACTTCATAATTTTTGATCCAAAACAACATTATAGGTTCCTATGTACCATTTGATCAAGTTTGGACCACAACTCCTCAAGAAATTTGATCAGATCATCAAAAGGGCAAAATGGTCAAAATTAAGGTTTTGACTGAGAAAGGGCAATTTCTGATTTTTGACCTAGCCAATGACCAATTGGGTTCAAGCATGATTTCAAGGACTCAATAGAATCATCTTAACCTAATCACATAGTTCAAAAAATCTCAAAAGCATTGGATTGACAGATGAATTTTCCAGTCAACTGATCAAAAGTCAAATGTATACTGAAAAGTCAAACTTTGACTTTTTGGTCAAAATCAAGTGCCAAGGGTCAAAATTCATCAAGATAGGTCAAAATGTGAAACTTGTTGATCAAGAAACCTAATTTTGCAAATTAGGGTTTTAATTTGAAATTTTTCATAACTTAGAATTTTTCTAAGTTATGGAAAATTTCTTATTTTTTCCCAACTTTCCACAACTTTTTCACCATGATGAAATTGGATTAAAAGAAAACTTCCAACATGAAAGTTGTAGTCCTTCATGAAATCTACAACTTTGATTCACAAAGTTTTCCTAAAACATGCTTGGATCTCAAGTTATGATTTTGTGAATAGGGATCCATAAACTTTTTAACTTAGTGAAATTTTGCCATAGTTTAGGCAGATTTTTGACCTAACTTCATGACAATTTTTCACCTAGTTCCAAGAGGAATCTCAAAATGAATTTCAAATATGGATTGTAGAGCATGTTACAAGCTTTCCAAAATGTCTAAGAACTCTCCAATATTATTTATGGTTAGGGAGAATTGAAGAAATGAAAATGGCAATTTATCACTTTTGTTCAAGGCATTTTCACAATGTTACAAGTTTCAAATCAGTTTCAAACATGCTTGTACTTGGTATTACAAGTCCTAGTCCCTTCTACACTCCATAATTGAATGATAACACATTGGATATTGGCTTTATTCTGACCTATGGAGCTTTGCACAAAGAATTAATCCATTTATGGCATAAAGTTCTCAATACCATTTTCATAAAGCTTGCTTTTTCCAACTTTACATTTCTTGAGCCATGGACCTGATCTTTTGTTGCAAACAAGATCCACAGTTATCAGGCAACTTGTACCAACTCTATGCAGTCCATAAGCTAGCAAGTACAACCTTTTGCATTGTCACTTCCAACTTTCTTCAAAAGCAAGCCAACTTGCAAAAGTCAATACAACTCATCCATCTGATAAAGGAAAGGCTAAGCATCATTTGAAAAAACTTCAGAACATTGTAACAAGCCTAAGCACGAATTGATAACATCTCAAACACTCCAAAACACAAAAAACCACATTTCTGCCCAAAACAGGGCAGCTTCTGCAAATCTCAAGCCAAATCAATATTGGCTCGTGCGTTTCTTGATTCAACCTTTGAAACACCTTCCATACATCACAACTAAACTGTCCAGGCTCTTGTCTTGCAATTGTATGCCCTGTTTCAAGCTTGACCATTTTCATTTTGAAGGTTTGCCGGTTGACTCGTGCAACAAGATTCAAGCATCTACAAGGCAAGCTGAGCATTGGAGAAGCTTGAGGAAACTTCAAGGAATCTCACAAGAACTTCAGGCCTCACTCAAAGTCCCCACATTGCCATATAAAAACTCAACTGAACAAGGTATATTTCAAGTTTCTATCTCTCTATTCAGGCATCCTTAGGTCACGATTTGTGAAGAAAAAAATGTAGTCTTTAACTTGCTTAAGCTGTACATATGCATAGTTTCCATTTATATTAACTGAGCTAAGAGTATTTGGTTGTTGAACATGCTGAAAAAACTAGGTCAGAAATTAGGGCCATTAAAATTCTCCTTGGTCTTTTAGAGTTAGGTCATGTTTTTTATATCATTGGAATCGTGATAAAAAATGCTACAAGTTTCATGTTGCAAGATTTTGTTTTTGTGCAAAGAATAGAGAGTTCCAGATTTGAACGCAGGGCGCGCGTGAAGGAGCAAGGACAGGGATGAAGTGGTGTTCTGGACCTGGCGCCTTGGGCCTTTCACTTTCCACACCTCCTATTTTACTTCTGCACCCCCCTTTGGATATTTTTATATTTTTTGTCTTTTCTTGCATATTTTATATTTCTGACTTTATTATTTTTTTCTGAACATTGAAAAATCCCAAAAAAATATTTTCTTAATTTTTTGCATTTTATTTTATTTTAATCTTATTTTTTTTGCATAAAATATTGATTAGTTTAAATAGAATAGGAATTATTTTCTTAAAATAAATTGTAAATACCTTAAAATATTATACATTTTTATTTTTATTATTTAACACATAAAATATCATTTTCCACATATATTTTAATTTTTAATATTTGTAAATATTTTTATTTATTTATTTCTTTTACAAAAATGAATAAAATAACATTAGAAAACAATATTTTCTTTTAAATCAAAATTAGGGTTTCCCCTTTCAAAAATAATAACATTATTTTTCCTTATTTTTAGGACTTAGGTAATTTTATTTTTATCATACATAAAATAATTACAAAACAGTTTTGCATATTTACATTTTATTGCATATTTAAATATTTGTTTATTTATTTATTGTACAATAAATTCAATTGGGTTGTAATAGTAAATTAGGGTTTTATTTTGTGCAAATATCCCCATTCAAAACTTGTATCCCCCTTCCCATAATATTGTTGTAATAGTTTAGATTTACTTTACGCAATTTATCGCATTATATACATGTTTAGTAAATTAGGGTTTGTATGATAAGACAAAATCAAACAAATAGCATGACCTAAATACAAGATAAAATGCATGAAAAATTACAACACATTGCACACAACACCCCTAGGGTTTCATCCACTTGGTTGCCTTAAAACATGGCCATGGTATGCATGTTAGGTATCTTGGCAAAATAAAACAAAACAAAAGATCATAGTCCCTCGATGACGCTATCTTGGTTGCCTAAACAAAGATGATCTTAGTCCCTCAAAACTTGCTAAAGATACTTGGTAATATTTCTATCATGGTCATACGATGACCCACGCCCGTCCCGTTTAACATCCAAAGATAGGGTTGTTTACCAAAGCAATGGTAAATCAACAATATCAAAGGAATAAAAATGTACAAGAAAGACTCTTGAGTAGGTAGATAGCTTCTAGTTACTTGATCAAACTTGCAAACAATCCTTTCTATTTTCAACCACACACACACATTTCAAAACAATTTCCAAACAACTTTCAAACATTGAAACATTTTTCAAAAGACAAAACATCTTTGTATACATTCTTACGAACGAGAATCATTATAAAGATTGCCTAAACGATGACCTCTTTTCAAAATACTTTCAAAACCACACAAAGAACCATTTCAAACAATTGTCAAAGCAAAGCAAGTGATTTAAAACAAGTAACTAAGAGCCCATGGAAAACCATGGATGAAAAGGGTGCTAGCACCTTCCCTTTTCATAATCTACCCCCCGAACTCAAAAAAAATATCAAAGGTCTTTCCTGTGCTTTTTTACCTTTCCTTTTGGATAAAATAAAAGCCGGTTACGACTCTTGCTAAACCGCAATATTTGCAAACACAAACGCAAAACCTCAAGTCAGTTCTCCCACCGCATCACAGAACTGGCGACTCTGCTGGGGACAATTATAAAAGTGGGGTTACCTTAGGGTTTTAGATCACCTTTACATGCTTATCTTGCTTGACTTGTTTGCTTTACACTTTGGTTCTATTGTTTGGGTTTGAATCCTCTACCCGGATTTGGGAAACATTCATAGGTAAATAGCAATACATTATGGAAACTGTGCGGGGTATACCGACATGGTATAAGCAATAGCTATATTAGTGCGACATATTTGTGGGTACCGATAGCCTTTGAGTCAATCAAAGAGAATACGGGGCCGCTGAGTGATGTCATGAAGCACTAATGGACTTTTAGAACCTTTACTTGACCAACTTGGCCTTTTAGGATGTAGTGAGATGACCGGCTTTGGTGCAGTCCGAAGTTGGTAGATACTCGATACTACACTCATTGAGGGTTGGTTCCTTGGAATATTTCGTTCGCCAGTAACGAGGCTGAATTGAAACAATGAATAAGGAAACAATCCAGTGATATTGAGCTCCTTAGAACCCGGTTACTATTTCTGAGACAGGTTGAGCCAACTAAACTTCAAGAGGGTACTTATCTATGAAACCCCATGCAAGACTAAACTAGGAACTTGTGTGATTTGTTTGTACATATATACTTGTGCATAACATCATGGACATCATGAAGCATCATATGCATCCACTAACCATTTCAAGGATTTTGGATTTTCATCTTTATTCCTGTTTTGTAGGTTATGGATTCACTTCGCAGGAAAACTATCCAAGTCAACCTTGTAAGAATTCCTTCACAACTCAAGGAGCTAGCTTCAAGGATTCCTGAGAATTCTCCATTCACCGAGAGACATGGTCGTCTACTTAATTTGGTCACTGCCAAACTGAGGAGGATATGCTGAAAGTTCTCTTCCAGTTCTTTGACCCTTTACATCATTGCTTCACATTTCCTGACTACCAATTTGTGCCCACTTTGGAGGAATTTTCTCAACTCTTGAGGATTCCTATTCTCAATCAACTACCCTTCAACAGTACGGAAAGATATCCAAATCCAGAAGAGATTTCTCAAGCCTTACACTTGCACTCATCTGATGTCACAATACATTGGGAAACTAGAAGTGGTGTCAAAGGCTTCTTGTCAAAGTTTCTGTTTGAGAAGGCCCAAAGTTGTTGGAATTCTCTAGACTTGCAAGCTTTTGAGGAGATTGTAGCTCTTCTCATCTATGGGATGGTCTTGTTCCCAAATCCTGACCAACTCATAGACGTGAGTGCTGTCAAAATCTTCATGGCTCGTAACCCGGTGCCTACATTGGTTGGGGATATCCTCCACTCTTTTCACACTCGAACAATGAGGAAAAGAGGTGTTCTCATGTGTTTCACTCCTCTACTGGCAAGATGGTTTATTTCTCATCTTCCCCAATCAGTCTTGAAGAATGAGCAAGGTTTGAGGTGGTCACAACGATTGATGACTCTTACACATTTAGACATTCATTGGTGTTCTCGATCAAAAGAGAATGTTATCATCATTGACCATTGTGGGGAATTTCCTAATGTCCCTCTACTTGGCATTAGGGGAGGCATCACCTACAACCCTTGCTTGGCTCTGAGACAGTTTGGTTATGCCCGAAGGGATGGCCCACATGACATGCTGATTCAAGGCTTGGTTTTCGACTTCGACAACGACAACCAGGGACTCCAACAAAGGTTCATCCGAGCTTGGAGGATGCCCAACAAGGTAGACAGTAAGACCTTGGAACACAAGAATTCCATCCCTCTTGAGCCTTACCTCAAGTGGGTACGAACCCGCGCCCAAAGTCTTATGATGCCTTACCCCTGCATTCTCCCAGTGATTATAGAGCCTGTGATGGAAGGAGAGGTTCCATACACCCTCCTACATCCTGACATGCCAACATCACTCGAAGATTTACAAAGGAGTTGGATACAGCTCAAGGGAGAGCGCGATACTTTCGAAGCCCAATTCTATGCAAGCGAGAAGAAGGTTTTGGAACTCACTCGTCAACTTCACGAAGAGCAGACTCTCAACACCTACCTTGCACCAAAGAGGATGCGCAACGTCTTTTTACCTTCGAATTTTGTATTATTTTGTCCATGGGGCATTGATGTACTAACAAATTCTATCTTATTAATATGACGTGTGTTTATTTTTTGTTTAAAACAAATTTGAATTTCTGAATCCTTGAATGCATTACATGAATACATATCATTTATCATATGCATAAGCAGGTCTTCACACCAAGTTTCCTCATCTCTCTGCTGTTTATTTCAGCAAGATGGATATTGAACAAACGGCCAAAGACTTACAAGCTCAGAATTCACAATTTCAACAGCTACTCTTGACCCTAGCCAAGGGGCATGAGGAGCTCAAGACTCTACTAGAGAAGGAAAAAGAGAAAAAGAAGAAGAAGAGAGCTGGTGTGGCTATCTTGGGCAGAAGGTTTGAAGGATAAGCCAGACGGACTCTGGAATTCCCATCAACATCTGAAGAGGGGGAAGGAAAAGGTAAAGGAACTACAGTGCCATCTGATTCTGAAGCAGAGGAAGAGGAAGATGAGGACTATTCTGAACAGCAGTACCCTCCGGCCGATGACAAATACAAGAACTTGGAAGAACGTCTAGCTACTATGGAGATACAGAGAGTGCCTGGGCTAGACTTTGAAGAGTTAGGGCTGGTATCTGGAATTGTAATCCCTCCTAAATTTAAAGTGCCTCTGTTTTCTAAGTATGATGAGGTGTCTTTCCCAAAGATGCACCTACGATCTTATGTCAGGAAAATCCAACCACATTCTTCTGACAAAGAGCTGTGGGTCCACTCTTTCCAGGACAATTTATCGGTGACGCAACTGGATTGGTTTTACCAGTTGGAGAGGTCTGATGTGCATAATTGGGAAGACTTAGCAGCCGCATTCTATAAACAGTATCAATACAACACCGAATTGGTGCCAACCCGTACTCAGCTACAGAGTATGGCCATGGCTACCAATGAGGGTTTTAAAGACTACGCCCATAAATGGAGGGATTTGGCCGGAAGGGTGCAACCACCTTTATCTGAAAGAGAGCTAGTTGACATGTTCTTGGGGACTCTGTCAGGTCCTTTCTTTAATCACCTGATTGGAAGCTCCTCTGCATGTTTCACTGAGTTGATTCTAACTGGCGAAAGGATGGAAGCCGGCATTAGAAGCGGGAAAGTTCAGAAAGATGCATCTACCTCTACTACTGCAAAAAATCCCTTCACTAGAAAGAAGGAGGTGTCTGCTGCCTATACCCAGAGAAATCATGGAAGAGTTGAAAGACGACCAACTATGGGGGCCGTTATGATTCAGAAATCTGCATCAGACCAACCGAGAAACAATCAGCCGAGAAATGATCAGCCGAGGAATAACCAGCAAAGGGTGGAGAGGCCTGTAAGGCAATTCACCAAGATAAACATGACTCCTGCTCAAGTCCTACCCCATCTCTTGAAGTTGAACCTGGCCATGCTAAAGGAGGCCCCTAAAAACCCTAACACTGCTTCTCCACATTACCATCCCAACGCCCAATGCGCGTACCACTCAGAAAGTCCAGCGTACGACACCAACAACTGTTGGGCCCTGAAGAACAAGATTCAGGATTTGATTGACGCCAAGGAAGTAGAATTTGAAGCTCCTGAAAAGCCGAATGTTATCTCCGCCCCAATGCCGAGGCATGATGTCAGTGCACTAGAGGACAGTGAAGAAGAGGGCAGCATGGAAGACTGGATTTTCCCTACTGTTGGCAGAGGACTGTGCAACTGGGAAGCAAAAGAATTTGTTCCGATTACTTTCATAAATCAGTACCCTTCCATTCTGGAACCCATGGGTAACGATACTGCTATAACCTTCAGTGACTCTGAAGATCTGATCAACCAACCCAAATATGAAGGTGAGGAAGATTGTGAGGTGCCAAGGGAGTTGGCCAGACTTTTACAGCAAGAAGAAAGAGAAATTCAGCCTCATGAAGAGCAGTTGGATACAATCAACTTGGGTACTGAGGATGACAAAAAGGATATCAAGATAGGTGCCAATTTAGAGCCGAGTGTCAAGGAGCGCCTAATTCAGCTACTACATGATTATGTTGAAATCTTCGCCTGGTCATATGAAGACATGTCGGGACTCGATACAGACATTGTGGTACACCGTCTCCCCACAAGAGAAGACTGTCCACCAGTGAAACAAAAGGTCCGCCGCATGAGGCCTGACATGTCCGAGAAGATCAAAGCAGAAGTTATGAAGCAGTTCAATGCTGGATTTCTGGCTGTTACTTCCTATCCATAACGGGTTGCTAACATTGTGCCCGTGCCTAAGAAGGACGGCAAAGTCAGAATGTGCGTGGATTATAGAGATTTAAACAGGGCCAGCCCTAAAGATGAATTTCCACTTCCGCACATTGACATCTTGGTTGACAACTCAGCTCAGCACAAAGTATTTTCTTTCATGGATGGATTCTCAGGCTATAACCAGATCAAAATGGCCCTTGAGGACATGGAGAAAACTACTTTTGTTACACAGTGGGGTACGTTCTGCTACAAAGTGATGCCATTCGGACTGAAGAATGCCAGGGCAACCTATCAACGCGCCATGGTAGCTTTGTTTCATGATATGATACATCATGAGATAGAGGTCTACGTAGATAACATGATAGCCCAATCACAAACTGAAGAAGAACACCTTGATCACTTGCAAAAGCTGTTTGTCAGGTTGAAGGAGTACAAGCTCAGACTGAATCCAAACAAGTGTACATTCGGAGTCAGGTTCGGTAAACTCTTAGGTTTCATTGTCAGCAACAAAGGCATCGAGGTTAATCCTGCCAAAGTCAAAGCTATACAATAAATTCCTGCTCCTCGCACTGAGAAGGAGGTCAGAGGTTTCTTGGGACGCCTAAACTACATTGCAAGGTTCATTTCTCACCTAACATCTACCTGTGAACCAATCTTCAAGCTGTTGAAGAAAGACCAGGTAGTTAAATGGAATGATGACTGTCAAATTACTTTCGATAAAATAAAGGAGTATTTGCTAGAACCTCCTATCTTGATGCCACCCGTCAAAGGAAGACCGCTAATCATGTATCTGACCGTCCTAGAGAATTCAATGGGGTGCGTATTGGGCCAACATGATGAGTCTGGCCGAAAAGAGCATGCCATTTATTACCTTAGCAAAAAGTTTACCGACTGTGAGACCCGATACTCACTGTTCTAGAAAAATTGATGCGCTTTGGTATGGGCTGCTCGACAGCTAAGGCAATACATGTTGACTCATACCACTTTGCTGATATCTAAGATGGATCCGATTAAGTACATCTTTGAAAAGCCTGCTCTATCTGGAAGGATTGCTAGATGGCAGATGATCCTAAAGAATACAATATATAGTACACGACCCAAAAAGCTATAAAGGGGAGTGTGCTAGCTGAGCATCTGGCTCATCAAGCTGTTGAAGATTACCAATCCACGAGGTTCGACTTCCCTGACGAAGACATCATGACATTGGACAACGTTAATGATTTCAGACCATATGACGGACCTGAACAAGGATCCTGATGGACCCTGTACTTTGATGGGGCCTCCAATTCACTTGGCACCGGTATCGGCGCGATACTCATCTCCCCAGAAGGTTGCCATACACCTTTTACAGCCAGACTTTGCTTCAACTGTACGAACAACATGGCAGAGTATGAAGCTTGCATCTTTGGACTCAAGGCTGCCATAGACTTGGGAATCAAATCCTTAGATGTGTTTGGGGACTCAGCTTTGGTCATCAGTCAGATTAAAGGAGAGTGGGATACTTAACATCCAAACCTTATCCCTTACAAAGAACATGTCTTGATATTGTTACCATATTTCGAGCAGATTACCTTCGAGCACTTCCCGCGAGAAGAAAATCAGCTAGCAGATGCTCTAGCTACAATGTCATCCATGTTTAAACTTAACTGGGACAATGAGGCATTGAGAGGATGGACGAACCTGTACATTGTCACGAGATTAATACCTAAGAAGTAGTGGACCAGTCGTGGTTTCATGAAGTCAAAAGGTATCTCGAGGCTCAAGAATACCCTAAAGGAGCTTCAGTCAATGACAAACAGTTCTTAAGGAGGTTCTTGGAAAAGTTCTTCTTAAGCAATGGCATCTTGTACAAGCGCAATCATGATTTTGTTCTGCTCCATTGTGTGGACAAAGCTGAAGCTGAAAGGATTATGGCTGATTTGCATGAATGTACCTTCAGCACTCACTCTAGCGGACATACGATAGCTAAGAAGATTCTACGGGCAGCCTATTACTGGTCTACCATGGAAGCTGACTGCTATCAACACTCCCGCACTTGTCACAAATGTCAAATTTATGCAGACAAGGTACACGTGCCTCCAGTTCCCCTAAATGTCCTAACAGCTTCTTGGCCATTCGCTATGTGGGGATTCGACATGATTGGAGAGATCAAGCCTACAACATCCAATGGACATCAATTCATTATGATGGCCATTTACTACTTCACCAAGTGGGTCGAAGCAGCTTCCTTCGCATCCGTTACTAAGAATGTGGTTGCCCGCTTCATCAAACATAACCTTATTTGCCGGTACGTTATCCCCGAAAGGATCATCACTAATAACGGTACAAACCTTAACAATACTATGATCACCGCTTTGTGCGAGCAGTTCAAGATTCAACACCATAATTCATCTCCCTACCGGCTAAAGATGAATGCTGCAGTTGAAGCTGCTAACAAAAATATCAAGAAGATCATACAAAAGATGACAGTCACCTACAAGGAATGGCATGAGATGTTACCGTTTGCTCTTCACGGGTACCGTACCACGGAACACACATCAACTGGGGCAGCACCCTATTCCTTGGTATATGGCATGGAGGCTGTTTTACCTATCGAGGTTCAGATTCCCTCTTTGAGAATCATGAAGGATGCTGGTTTGAGTGAAGACGATTGGATCCAAACCCGGCTTGATCAACTTAACTTGATTGATGAAAAGAGACTTACTGCTGTTTGCCATGGTCAGACATATCAAAAACGGATGATAAAGGCTTTCCACAAGAAAGTCAGGCGCCAGGTATATCAAGTCAGGGATCTTGTAATCAAGCGCATCATCTTGCCGCAAAGTGATCCCAGGGGCAAATGGACTCCTACCTATGAAGGACCATTTGTGATCAAAAACATCTTTTCTGGTGGGGCAATGATCTTAACCACCATGGACGGCGACGACTTACCGCACCCTGTGAATGCAGACATAGTCAAAAGATACTACGCATAAATGACCTGCTAGGTTGACACACCTAGGAAAAAAAAAGGGCATCCCGGTGAATCGAAAACCCAAAAGGGCGGTTCAGGCAAAAATTATGGATAAATAAAAAAATTTGTACACCCGGCAAGTTGAAAACCCGAAAGGGCGACTTGGGCAAAAAAGGGTTTCCCGGTGGACTGAAAACCCGAAAGGAAGGTCCAGGAAAAAGTTAGGGAATTAAAGCGTATGACTATGTCTCGTCGGATCACTTTAAGGACAATCTCTTCACAAACAAACTCTGAGCTTCTGATCAATCCAATCATCTTAGGACGAAGCAGCGAATGGACAAGATATTCGGAGTTACGAAGGCTATAGCAGAATGGAAACCCCATGAGATTTTTACACACATAAGCTATCTTTCTTTGTATAAAATGTTCTTACTTTTTATGACACCATCCTCTTACTAGGATGTATGTCGCCTTTGTACAAAACACTTATTCAAAGTAAATACAAAGATATCTCTTTCAAAGTACAAAAAACTATTTGTCTTTTATACCTGTGTTTTTATTTGCAAAAACGTCCAATGATTCATTGATGAACATATGCATTCGAACATAATTACTGTTTACAAATAAACATGATGGAAAAGAACAATTACTGACAGACTGAAAGGATAGGAAAATGTCTTTAGGCTATTCCTGGAGCAATCCCTACAGTACATCATATAGATCCTCAGCGGAGCTAAAACCTTGAAATACATATCCCCAGCGGAGTTATAATTTCAAACCCTTAATTCCAACCAGAGTTAAAACTTCAAACTCCCAATCCACAACGGAGCAAAAACTTTGAGTTACAGATCTCCAGCGGAGCTGAAACCTTCATCCCCAGTCGAGTCAAGACTTGTCATCCCTAGCGGAAACCATCCAATTTCCCAGCAAGTTATCTTGAAGCCTGGAAATCAACCAGATAACATTTAACTTTTGTCTCTCCTCAACCTAGGATAACTTCCTAGTAGAGTGGCAGACGATCGAAAACTCCTGAACTTACTCCCCAGCAGTAAGCCTTCTTCCCCACAGAGTTTTTACTCCCCAACAGAATGAAGATTCTCATTCTTGATTCCCCAGTGAAGTTTCCAGAGTCTTCATTAATCCCCATCATGAAGTTGCCAAAGTTTTCATGGCTCCCCAGCAGATTAAAGATTCTCATTCTTATTTCCCCAGTGAAGTCACCAAAGTTTTTCATTACCCCTCAACAGAATGAAGATTCTCATTCTTAGTTCCCCGCAGAAATCATCAGAGTTTTCCCTATTCGCCAGCCGAGTAAGTTTTTCCATTGTGTAATCCCCAGTAGAAGTCGTCAAAATTCTCTGGACTCCCTAAGCAGATTTCTCCAGCAGTTTGGCATTACTCTCACAACAGATTTTGTCAATACTCCAACTTCAAGACATGAAGGATCCTCACATCCCCACAGAAGTTGTCAAGGATTTATTGTCCCCAACAGTCACCAAGGATTTATCATCCTCAATAATTAAAGATTTTGAATCTCCAGCAGCGGTCAAGGATTTATTTTCCCTGGCAGTAGTCAAGGATTTTATTATCCCCAACTGTCAAGGATTTATTTTCCTCAGCAATACAACTAATCAGCTTACATGCGCATACATTACATTCATATATCATAGACATTGATAAAACACATATATTGCATCATGCATTTCATGCAACATAACTTTGTGTTTTAGCTAGCATTTTACCCTTTTCAGGATAAGATTAACAACTACAGTTTAACGGTATACAATCATGATACAGTACAGATACACTCCAGACAAGGAAGTCATTTTGTTGCTCATTCAGATTCAGATTTCAGATACAGTTCAGATATGCTCCAGACACGGATGCCATCCTGATACTTATTCAATATTTCAACATCAGATACAGATTAGATACGCTCCAGACACGGAAGCCATTCTATTTCTCATTCAGATTCAACTATCAATTTCAAGGTTAGATACGCTCGAGACGCGGAAGTCATTTTGTCACTCATTCAGGTTCAGATTTCAGATACAGTTCAGATAGGCTCCAGATACGGATGCCATCCTGATACTTATTCAGATTTCAACTATCAGATACATATTAGATACGCTCCAGACACGGAAGTCATTTTGTTGCTCATTTAGATTCAAATTTCAGATACAGTTCAGATACGCTCCAGACAAGGATGCCATCCTGATACTTATTCAGATTTCAACTATAAAAAATAGTCCAGATACACTCCAAACACGAAAGTCATTCTGTCAGTTATTCAGATTCTAGTTCAGATACACTCCAGACACGGATTCCATTTTGGACCTTATTCAGTTTCCGATTCAGATACAGTTTAGATACACTCCAGACACGGAAGTCATTCTATTACTCATTCAGATTCAAACTTCAGACTCCAGTCCAGATACGCTCCAGACACGAGTGCCATTCTGTCATTTATTCTGATTTTCCCCAGCTCAGAGACGCTCCAGACACGGATGCTATTCTATTGCTTATTCAGATTCAACATTCAGATACAGCTTGGATACGCTCCAGATACGGATGCTACTCCTTTGCTCATTCAGATCCAGTCCCCAGATATAGTACAGATACGTTCCAGACACGGATACCACTCTGATACTTATTCTCCTGACTTACAACATACAATTTAACAAACATTCTTGGATGGCATCTTTAATCCCATCTCCAACATGATTCTACCATCTCCAAATGGCATCTTTAAGCCCATTCCCTCAACTATATTTTGACGAGTGAAAATTTACGGGCACTCTAGTGTCCAATCATCTTTTACCTTCGAAGCGCGAACGACAAAATTCGCCAATATAACTCTTCAGGTTCAAGAAGATTGAACAGGGACAGCTGTTGTACCCCAAAATTTCCCCTCTCATATTGTCAAGATTTTTCCGCACAAGACCTCTTGGACTCCAGACAGGATTAGGGTTTGCTCAGCTCAAGACCTCCTCTTGTACTGATGACCTGAAATTAGGGTTTGGGTTTTGTGATGCGGTGGGAGAACTGACTTGAAGTTTTGTGTTTCGTTCGCACTTGTGCGGTTAGCAAGAGTCGCCACCGACTTTTATTTTATCCAAAAGGAAAGGTAAAAAAGCACAGGAAAGACCTTTCGAGAATTTTCTCAGGTTCGTGGGGTAGATTATGAATAGGGAAGGTATTAGCACCCTTTTCATCCATGGTTTTCCATGGGCTCTTAGTTACTCGTTTTAGATCACTTGCTTTTGTTTGATTGTGTGCTTGTGGTGTGGGCTTTGAAAGTATTTTGAAAAATCTCTTTGTAATGGTTCTCGTCTCTATAAGAACGTATACAAAGTTTTGTTTCGAAAAATGGTTCAAAGATGTGTTTGTGAATCGTGTTTTGAAAAGTGTTTTGAAAAGAGGTTTTGCAATGGTTCTCGTCTCTATAAGAACGTATACAAAATGTTTTAACTTTTGAAAATGTTTTGAAATGGAGGTGTAGGTGTAAAAGTTTTGTCGTGAGCAAGCGAGTAACTAAGAGAGAATCTATCTACTCGAAAGGTCTTAAATTGTTCTTTTCTTCTTCCTTTTAATAATGCTATCTTACCATTGATTTGGTAAGAAGCCCCACCATTAGATGTGAAGGGACAGGCACGGGTCAATTTCACAATCATTGAGGGCAACTTTGTGAGACGCTCTAGCAATTTTTTTTGTAAGGGACAAGATTGTTTTAATCGAAGGCAACATCGAGGGTCATCGAGGGACTACGATCTTTGTTTATCGAAGGGTCATTGCTAGAGTGTCTCATATTCGAGGGACATGATTGTATTTCCGAGGAAACGAGCAAGGTTACCCTAGAGGTGCGCGTGTGAGAAAGTGTGTTGGTTTCAAGTTATTTATTCTTTGATTAGGTCATCTAGCGATTGAATTTTGAATCTTGCCATACATGCCTAGTTACTATACAGTATATGGAAAGCAATAAATTGTGGGAATTGAAATTCTAAGCTATTACAGAATGTTCGGGAATGGGGGTACAATTGTTACAAATGGGGATGAATCAAATAAAAATAGCAATGTCCAAATATCAAACAATACAATCAAATTGAATTGTTGTGCAATTTAATACAAAGCTATGACAATTTATGAAATAAAGTTAACAAGATATGAAATGAAATGTATTTACTTGAAAAGAGAAAAAATAAACCTATTCTAAAAAATTGATTATAATCTTTATTAATTATTGTGTATTTTATTAATTATGAATAAGTTTAAAAGAAAAAAAACTAAACTAGGTTAACTCTTTTTTAATGTTTTATTAAATATAGAAAAATTAATAAAAATAAGTTGTATAAAAAAGAGAAAAATGAAAAAAATTAAACACTAAAATCTAAATTAATTTAATAAAAAAAAAAGTTATAAGTTTTATTAGTAAATTGTTAAAAAAAAGAAGAAGTAAATTAAATTAAAAAACAACAAGTAAAAATGGGCTTAAGAGATTTAAAGGATGTTAGGCCCAAAGAAGTATAAGTATTATTGCGGAAACAAAGCAACAGGCAAAGGGGGGGGGGGTGTAACCAGAAAACGTGTGGGCTTTAGGGTTTGAACAAGACAGGCCCAATGCTCTCTTAAACTGTTTAACGTGTTTGATTAGGGATGCAAAAACGAAATTAGGGTTTGACCCCTTTGTACAGAGCGGCGCCCTCGTCTCCTTCGTCCCTCTCTTCCAATTTTTTGTTCATCTCTCTATCTCTGCCATTATCTCACCGATTGCCTCTTCCTAATTTCATGAGTGAAACGACCCTTGGCCTCTTGGTCTCACTCTGGTTTGCCCCTTTTCTGAAAACCCTAAGTTTGAAATGAATTTGACTAAGGGGTTTGAAATTTGTGCTTATCTGATCTTCCCTTTACCCTCAAGTTTCCGTTGCCGGAGCGCCTCTCAACCTCACCTCCTAACCAAACGCTAACGGTTTCGTTCTTGAAAGGTAAAGTTCTGTTTTGTTTAAGGCTTAACAGTTTCATCATTTTTTTGTCTTGTTCATGCTGTTCTGTTAATCTACTTGCTATTCATTTGAGATGCAGTAAATAGTTTGTAAAGAGGGTTAAGAAGCCATACCTGTTTAGGGCTTTTCTGTGAAATGGAAGGGAAAGGTGAGCTTGAGAGTAGCGATCCTTGGTGGCCGGAAACGAAGAGGGGAGAAATGAAGATGATTGAAGACGCTGGTATTTCTGATAACCTTTTCTGTCCTCTATGCTTTAAATGATGATGATGTTGTCTTTCTGGACTTTGTGATTTTTGTGCTTGTTGAATGTTGCTTTATCAACTTGAACGGTTTACTGGTTCTCTAAGGTTGTTGGTTTGGATGCTGTTACTTCTTGATCAGTTTCAGACTTTGAGGTTTTTTGATGGTAGTTTGGGATCTTTTTATGGTTTTGTGATGATTCTTACTGTTGTTTTTTTTACAGTTTTGAAAATGGTTTGGGGTTTTTTGAAGGTTGTTGTTACAGTTTGGTTATGGTAAGTTTGCTGAGTTTTGGTTTTTTTGCAGATTGTGTTACAGTTTGGCTTGGTATGTTTTGTTGATGGATTGCAGGTTGTGTTTGAGTATGTTTTTCTGATTTTGGACTTGTTGGTTATTAACAGGTTTTTGTTATACAATTTTGAAGTTTAGTTTGAACTGTTTGCTACAGGTTTGAATATTGGTTATTCTGGTTTTTTGAGTTTGATATATTGGACAGGTTTGAGGAGTTTTTTTGGCTTTGACAGGTTTAGTTTGAACTATTTGGCAGTTTGATGATTTGAGGATGGTTTGGGATTTGTTGCTGTTGGTTTGAGGTTTTTTTGAGATGGTATTGACAGTTGTTTTATTGATGTACAGGTTTGAAGGTTGTGGATTTTTCTGGTTTTTTGTTTGATTTGTTGGTTTAACAAATTTTATGAGTTTGAGATGGTTGGTATTTTTGTTGACAGTGGAGACTTTGGTTTGACAGTTTTGAAAACTTGAAGTTTTTTGACAGTTTTGAAAACTTGGAGGTTTTTGAGATTTTCTTTTGTTTGCTCAGTTTGAGAATTTTTTTCCTCCCCTTTTTCTTGAGCCTTGTCTACTGTTATATTAGTTACTTTTGGTTTGACAACTTATTCAAAATGGTGGGAAAACCACCAAATTTTGAATATTTGGCATATTGTTCTCATGCTCTTTTTCTTACAGTTTTTGTTTTCTAGCCATTCTTGTGCAATTGTGACAGCATGGCAGCATCCCTAGGTGACTTCTTTCCTTTCTCTCTCAATGACCCTAAGAGCCAAATGCTCTTTTACCTTTTTTCTGAAAAGTTTGCAATAAAAAAGGAAGATGATGAAATGGCTTATTGAACAAGCCTCTTGCTTGTTGACTTGGTTATTATACTGCTATACTTTTCTTGCTGTCTACTCTAGCTTATGCTATTTGTTGCTTGTACTGCTTGCATTTTGTTTTTGCCATACTGCTGTTTGTTTGATAAAGCGTTGCTGTCTAGTTTATGTTGTTTGTTGCAAATTTTATTTGGCTCAGTTTGCTGCATTCAGTTTGGAATATGTTTGGCTGCTGTTTGCATTTCTTGTTTGGACAGCCTTGTTGCATTTGGACAATTTGCTTGCATTTGGAGAATTTGCTTGCATTTCTTATTTTTCTTTTTGTGAACCAAGAAGAATAATCTTCTTGTGATTTGCAAATAGAAAAATAAAAACGTGATGAATTAAAAATAGCCCTCTGATTCCAAATTGCAAACTTTAATGATGAACACTTTTTTTTTCTTTGAAAATTCTTACTCATGTCCAATTAATTGTACTAACTATTTTTCTGTCTTTTTTTTTCATGTGAGCACAACTGGATGGTGGCAAATTAGGGGAAGCAAGAGACTATGTGGTAAGCGTGGAAGCAATGGAAGCTTAGTCAACCTTAGGCATAGATTCACTTTCTTTGTAATTTAGAGAGAAACATTCAATCAATTGTACTAATTTATTCTTTTAAATACAATAAGTTGTAAAACCTAAAGCATTTAAATAATAAATTGTTTTGTAACAACTTTTGAAATAAATGGAGAAAGTCTTATGAGATATTCTGATGTCCATTAAAATCCTTTACTGTCAATAACTCGCAATTTTCTCTTCACATCTCAACTAATTCTTAAAGTTTCCCAATCAAGATAATTGAAACTGCATTCCAATAATTCCAATCAAGATAACTTAAATTCCAATAATCATGTAATCTTGCAACTTCATTCCAAACAAACACGCAATGTGTATTCCATTTCTTAACCAAACAAATGTTTTAGACGACGCAAATCATCTAGTTAACCTTGAAAACAAACACTGTTTTTTTCCAGTAATCTTGAGAAAGCATGAAAACATGTGAAAGCCAATTGGATCTTTGAGAATTTAATTCTTTTGAGAATTGCAATAAAAACCCTAATTGCTGGTTTACTGCCACAGGAGAAAATATGTTTGATCGATTCCTGAGCCAACTTGAACATCTGAGAAACCCTAGGGTTGTGCTTTCTGTGAAAAATGGGAGGGCAAATTTTGGGGTACAACAGCTGCCCATGTTCAATCTTCTTGAACCTGAAGAGTTAGATCGACGAGTTTTGCCGTTCGTGACTCGAAGGTAAAAGATGATTGGACACTAGAGTACCCATAAATTTGCGCTCGACAAAAGTGTAATTGAGTGAATGGGCTTAAAGATGCCATTTGGAGAGATGTTAGAATCTTGTTGGAGATGGGCTTGTAGATGCCATCCAAGAATGTTTAGTTGTAAATCGACAGAATAAGCATCAGAATGGTGTCCGTATTTGGAACGTATCTGAACTGTATTTGTCCTTGAATCTGAATAAGTGACAGAATGGCGTCCGTGTCTGGAGCGTATCTGAACTGTATTTGAACTGTATCTTGAAATTAAGTCTGAATGAGCGACATAATGGCTTCCGTGTCTGGAGCGTATCTGGACTGTATTGGTACTTGGAATCTGAATGAGTGACAGAATGGCTTCCGTGTTTGGAGCGTATCTGGACTGTATCGGTACTTGGAATCTGAATGAGTGACAGAATGACTTTTGTGTCTAGAGTGTTCTGGACTATATCGGTACTTGGAATCTGAATAAATGACAGAATGACTTCTGTGTCGGGCGTGTATCTGGACTGTATCAGTACTTGGAATCTGAATAAATGATAGAATGACTTTTGTGTCGGGCGTGTATCTGTACTGTATCTGAAATTGAAATCTGAATGAGTAACAAAATGACTCCCGTGTCTGGAGTGTATCTGTACTGTATCTGAAATCTTTGAATATTTGTTAAAGATAGTTGTTAATCTTATCCTGAAAAGGGTAAAATGTTAGCTGAAACACAAAGTTATGTTGCATGAAATGTATGATGCAATAAATGTGTTTTATCCATGTTTATGATGTAATGTATGCGCATGTAAGCTGATTTGCTGTATTGCTGAGGAAAATAAATCCTTGACTGCTACCGGGGAAAATAAATCCTTGACTGCTGCCAGGGAAAATAAATCCTCGACTGCTGAGGATTCCGCTGTGAGAGTAATGCCATATACTTCTTGAGGAATCTGCTTGGGGAATCCAGAGAATTTTAATGACTTCTACTAAGGATTATTGACGGGAGTCTTCGTTCTATCGAGAAGCAATAAAAACTCCGTGGGGAAAAAGTTTATCCTGTAATGAAAACTCTATGGGGGAATAGTTTATCCTATAATGAAAATTCTGTGGGGAAAAGCTTAATTCCGCTGGGGAGTTCAGGAGTTTGGGTTGTATGCCAATCTACTGGGGAGTTACCCTAGGTTGGGGAGAAACAGAAGTTAACCGTTATCTGGTTGATTTTTAGGCTTCAATACAACTTGCTGGGGAAACCCGGAGAAATTAGACGAGTTCCGCTGTGGGTTGATAGTTCGAAGTTTCGGCTCCGCTGGGGATTGGTAGTTGGTAGTCTCAGCTCCACTGGGGATCTGTACTTCAAAGTTTTGACTCCGCTGGGGGATCTTAATGACGTGCTGTAGAGATTGCTCATGGAATAGCCTAAAGACGTTTTCCTAATCTTTCTACCTGTCAGTAATTACTCTTTTTCATCCTGTTTATTTGTAAACGGTAATTATGGTCAAATGCATATGTTCATTAATGAATCATTGGACGTTTTTGCAAATAAAACACAAGTGTAAAGAAAAAAGGAAAATAGTTTTCTATACTTTGAAAGAGATATCTTTGTATTTACTTTGAATGAGTGTTTTGTACAAAGGAGACAGACATCCTAATAAGAGGATGGTGTCATAAAAAATGAGAAAAATTTATACAAAGAAAGATGGCTAAGTGTAAAAATCCCATGGGGTTCCCATTCTGCTATAGCCTTCGTCACTCTGAATATCTTGTCCATTCGTTGCTTTGTCCGAAGATGATTGAATTGATCAGAAGCTCTGGAGTTTGTCTGTGAAGAGATTGTCCTTAAAGTGATCCGTCGAGACATAGTCATACGCTTAAATTCCCTAACTTTTGCCTGGACCGCACTTTCGGGTTTTCAGTCCACCGGGAAACCCTTTTTTACCCAAGTTGCGCTTTCGGGTTTTCAACTTGTCGGGTGTACAGATTTTTTTGTTTTATCCCTAATTTTTTCCTGAACCGCCCTTTCGGGTTTTCGATCATCGGGATGCCCTTGTTTTGTCAAGGCGTGTCAACCTAGCAGGTCTCTTATGCGTAGTATCTTTTGACTATGTATGCATTCGCAGCGTGCGGAAGAACATCGTCGTCCATGGTGGTTAAGATCATTGCCCTACCAGAAAAGATGTTCTTGATCACAAATGGTCCTTCGTAGGTAGGAGTCCATTTCCCCCTGGGATCACTTTGTGGCAAAATGATGCGCTTGATCACAAGATCTCCAACTTGATACACTTGGCGCCTGAATTTCTTGTTAAAAGCCTTGATCATCCTCTTTTGATACGTCTGACCATGGCAAACAGCAGTAAGTCTTTTCTCATCAATTAAGTTTAACTGATCAAGCCGGGTTTGGATCCTATCGTCTTCACTCAAACCAGCATCTTTCATGATTCTCAAGGAGGGAATCTGAACCTCGATAGGTAAAACAGCTTCCATGCCATATACCAAGGAATAGGGTGTTGCCCCAGTTGAAGTGCGAGTCGTGGTACGGTACCCGTGGAGAGAAAATGGTAGCATCTCATGCCAGTCCTTGTAGGTGACTGTCATTTTTTGTATGATATTTTTGATATTTTTGTTCGCAGCTTCAACTGCACCATTCATCTTTGGCCGATAGGGGGATGAATTATGATGTTGAATTTTGAACTGTTCGCACAAGGCGGTGATCATAGTATTGTTAAGGTTTGTACCGTTATCAGTGATGATCCTTTCGGGGATACCGTATCGACAGATAAGATTCTGCTTGATTTTGCGGGCAACAACATTCTTAGTAACGGATGCGAAGGAAGATGCTTCGACCCACTTTGTGAAGTAATCAATGGCCACCAGAATGAAGTGGTGTCCATTGGATGCTGTAGGCTTGATCTCTCCAATCATGTCGATTCCCCATATAGCGAAGGGCCAAGGAGCTGTTAAGACATTTAGAGGAACTGGAGGCACGTGTACCTTGTCTGCATAGATCTGACATTTATGATATGTTCGGGAGTGTTGATAGCAGTCTGCTTCCATGGTAGACCAGTAGTAGCCTTCCCGTAGAATCTTCTTAGCCATCGTATACCCGCTAGAGTGAGTGCCAAATGTACCTTCATGAAATTCGGCCATGATCTTTTCAGCTTCAGCTTTGTCCATACAATGGAGCAGAATAGAATCATGATTGCGCTTGTACAGGATGCCATTGCTCAGGAAGAACTTAGTTGAGAATCTCCTTAAGAACTTTTTATCGTTGACTGAAGCTCCTTCAGGATATTCTTGAGCCTCGAGATACCTTTTGACTTCGTGGAACCAAGGTCGGTCCACTTCTTCTTCGGTATTAATCTCGTGACAGTGTGCAGGTTCGTCCATCCGTTCAATGGTGATCTGGGGAGCCTCATTATCCCAATTAAGTTTAAACGTGGATGACATTGTAGCTAGAGCATCTGCTAGCTGATTTTCTTCTCGCGGAAAGTGCTCGAAGGTAATCTGCTTGAAGTGTGATAACAATGTCAAGACATGTTCTTTGTAAGGGATGAGGTTTGGATTCTTAGTGTCCCACTCTCCTTTGATCTGACTGATGACCAAAGCGGAGTCTCCAAATATAATCAAAAATTTGATTCCCAAGTATATGGCAGCCTTGAGTCCGAAGATGCACACTTCATACTCTGCCATGTTGTTCGTACAGTTGAAGCAAAGTCTGGAGGTGAAAGGAGTATGGCAACCTTCTGGGGATATGAGCCCAACACCGATACCGTTACCAAGCTCATTGGATGCCCCATCAAAGTACAGAGTCCATCGGGATCCTTGTTCAGGTCCGTCATATGGTCTGAAGTCTTCAATATTGTCCAATGTCATGATGTCTTCGTCAGGGAAGTCGAACTTCATGGATTGGTAATCTTCAACAGCTTGATAAGCCAGATGATCAGCTAGCACACTCCCTTTTATAGCTTTTTGGGTCGTGTACTGTATGTCGTATTCGGTCAGGATCATCTGCCATCTAGCTATTCTTCCAGATAAAGCAGGCTTCTCAAAGATGTATTTGATCGGATCCATCTTAGATATCAGCAAATTGGTATGAGTCAACATATACTGCCTTAGCCGGCGAGCATCCCATACCAAAGCGTAGAAAGTTTTCTCGAGCAGTGAGTATCGGGTCTCACAGTCGGTAAACTTTTTGCTAAGGTAATAAATGGCATGCTCTTTTCGGCCAGACTCATCATGTTGGCCCAGTACGCACCCCGTTGAATTCTCTAGGACGGTCAAATACATGATTAGCGGTCTTCCTTCAATGGGTGGCATCAAGATAGGAGGTTCTAGCAAATACTCCTTTATTTTATCGAAAGAAATTTGACAGTCATCATTCCATTTAACTACCTGATCTTTCTTCAACAGCTTGAAGATTGGTTCACAGGTAGATGTTAGGTGAGAAATGAACCTTGCAATGTAGTTTAGGCGTCCCAAGAAACCTATGACCTCCTTCTCAGTGCGAGGAGCAGGCATTTATTGTATAGCTTTGACTTTGGCAGGATCAGCCTCGATGCCTTTGTTGCTGACAATGAAACCCAAGAGTTTACCAGACCGAACCCCGAATGTACACTTGTTAGGGTTTAATCTTAGCTTGTACTCCTTCAACCTGACAAATAGCTTTTGCAAGTGATCAAGGTGTTCTTCTTCAGTTTGCGAATGAGCTATCATGTCATCTATGTAGACCTCTATCTCATGATGTATCATATCATGAAACAAAGCTACCATGGCGCGTTAATAGGTTGCCCCGGAATTCTTCAGTCCAAATGGCATCACTTTGTAGCAGAGCGTACCCCACTGTGTAACAAAAGTAGTTTTCTCCATGTCTTCAGGTGCCATTTTAATCTGGTTGTAACCTGAGAATCCATCCATGAAAGAAAATACTTTGTGTTGAGCTGTGTTGTCAACCAGGATGTCGATATGTGGAAGTGGAAAATTATCTTTAGGGCTGGCCCTGTTTAAGTCTCTATAATCCACGCACATTCTCACTTTTCCGTCCTTCTTAGGCACGGGCACAATGTTGGCAACCATTGTGGATAGGAAGTAACATCAAGGAATCCAGCATTGAACTGCTTTATAACTTTGGCTTTGATCTTTTCGGACATGTCAGGTCTCATGCGGCGGACCTTTTGCTTAACTGGTGGACAATCTTCTCTTGTGGGGAGACGGTGTACCACAATGTCTGTATCAAGTCCCGACATGTCTTCGTATGACCAGGCAAAGATCTCAACATACTCATGCAACAACTGAATTAGACGTTCCTTGACACTCGAATCTAGATTGGCACCCACTCTGATTTCCTTTCTATCTTCCTCAGTTCCCAAGTTGATTGTATCCAACTGCTCTTCATGAGGCAGAATAGCTCTTTCTTCCCATTGTAGCAGTCTAGCCAATTCTCCCGGCACCTCACAATCTTCCTCACCTTCGTATTCGACTTGGTAGACCAGATCTTCAGAGTCACTAAAGGTTATAGCAGTATCGTTACCCATGGGATCTGGAATGGAAGAGTACCTGCATTTGTGAGTGTGGGTGTGTGTAAGGGTATAGCCACCTTTAAACAAATAAAATGTAAAAAGAAAGACAATGAACACAAACGTTTATATGGAAAAACGTCCATGATTCATTAAAATGGCATATGAAGATGAAAAATCAAACCCTTACAAATGGACCTATGTGCCTCGGGTAAGGCACGAGGTTAAAAGTGTACGAATTGTTTGAGAAGTATTACGAACCAACAAAAATGTTTGAAAGATAAATTACTGCGGTATGAAAGTAATCGGAACAAAGTCTTTTGCTTCCCAGTTGCACAGTCCTCCGTCAACAGTAGGGAAAATCCAGTCTTTCAAGTTTCTCTCCTCTTCACTGTCTTCCAGAGCATTGACTCCATGATGACTGATCTTCACAGGTGGCCCTCCGGCACGGGCGCGGCGCACGGCCTTTTGAGCAGAAGAAATAAATCCCAAGCCGAATTTGTCTGATTTATGGGGAAAGTCTGGAAGCTGCCCCCAGATTGTGCTTCCTCCCTCTTCAACCACTGCTTTTGCATCCTTGAGAGATGACATCCGAGGCTGAGGTCTGGTAATCATGGGTATAGAGGACACTGTCTTGGTTGCCGCTATCTCCTGAGCTACCTCCTCAAAATGCTGGAAAGGAGTTTCGATGAATTCACCATCCAATTCTACATAACAGAAAGAATTCAGATGACTGATCATGTATTCCTCTTCGCCATGAACAATTATGATTTTCCCCTGGACATGGTACTTGAGCATTTGATGTAGAGTAGAAGTGATAGCTCCAGCATGGTGAATCCAAGGTCTTCCCAACATGCAAGATTAAGAAGGACGGATGTCCATCACATAGAATGTGGAGTTGAAGGTTTCAGCTCCCACCTTAATCGGGATGTCCACCTCCCCGTGGACCATCCTTTTAGAACCATCAAAGGCTCTGACAATTATATTGCTGGGTTTCAGGGTTAAGCCTTCACAGTCCAGTCTATCCAAGGCTTTCTTCGGCAAGACGTTTAAAGACGAACCAGTGTCTACCAGTACGTGTGTTAGGGTTGTCCCACTGCATTCCACCGAGACATGCAAAGCATCATTATGTTTTCTCCCTTTCAAAGTTAAATCTGCATCGGAGAATCCTAGACCATTGTCAGCTGTTAAACTAGCCACACATTCCTGGAACTAATCAGAAAAGGTTTCTTGTGGCACGTGGTCCGTCTTTAAAAATCTTATCAGAGCCTTAGCACGAGCTTCTGAACAAAGCAACAGGGCCAACATGGAGTTCTTTGAGGGAGTTTGCCCCAACTGTTCCACTACATCATAATCGCTTTTCTTGATTATTTTCAAATTTTCCTCCATTTATTTTTGAGAGGTTTCAGGGATGATCAACGGCTGAGCCCTCGTCCTGACGGACTCTTCTTGGATCCCTTTCCCTCGAACATCAGTAGCAACAGAGGGGATAACCACAGGGGTTATAACTTCTTCAATAATTGGAGTTCTCGCAGATATGTTTACCGGTGCAGGGATAACCTTAGGAGTAGCTGAGGGTCCAAAGATTGCCTTTGGAGGGGCAATCTCTGGAGAGAAAATTCTTCCACTGCGGGTGATTTTGCTCGTTCCAGCAATGTTTCCAATGTCGGAAGTCTCTTCATCAGAACTCTCTTCAGTTGATTCAATTTGTTTAATACCGTGGTAGTAGATTTCTCCACCATAGTTCCACGATACTGATCTGTCAGACTTATACGGGATGGGCCCTGGCATGGTTATCTTCAAAGGTGCAGTCTTCGGAGCGGATGTAATATTAACAGGTCTTTTGGAGACCTTGGAAATATTGGCGGATATGGTTATTATTGAAATATCATTAACAAGAGTTGATAAAACAGGAGACTTCTCAAATAGGATTTCTTGATTATCAATTAGGCGTTGGATGCATATCTTCAACAATGGACAGTGGGTTAATGAGGATGAACAAAGGTGACAATCTTCTTCACAACCTGGGAAAACCCCAGCCTTCAACAAATTTAACTTGATTATAGGGAGCGGAGTTATCAAATCATCTACAGTAGCAAGAAACAGATCCTCCTCAACAGCATGGGCGTTGTGGCCGTGCCTTGGCATTGGAGCAGAGATAACATTGGGTTTTTCAGGTGCGTCGAATTCAACTTCTTTAGCATCTATCAAATCCTGAATTTTATTCTTCAGGGCCCAACAATTGTCAGTGTCGTGCCCCAGACTCTCCGAATGGTAAGCGCACCTGGCATTCAGATGGTAGTATGGAGAAGAAGTGTTGGGATTTTTAGGGGCCTCTTTCAGCATGGCAAGGTTAAACTTCAGAAGATGGGGTAGGACTTGAGCAAGAGTCATGTTTATCTTGGTGAATTGCCATACAGGCCTTTCCACCCTTTGCTGATTGTTTCTAGGCTGATCATTCCTCGACTGATTGTTTCCGGGATGGTCTGACGCAGACTTCTGAATCATGACAGCCCCCACCGCTAGCTGGCACTCAACTCTTCCTTGACCCCTCTGAGAGTAGACAGCTGGCACTTCCTTCTTTCCCGTGAAAGGTTTTCTAATTACAGCAGAAGTAGATGCATCCTTTTGAATTTTCCCGCTCTTAATACCGACCTCCACTCTTTCTCCAGTTAGAATCAAATCAATGAACCCATCGGACGAACTTCCAATCAAGTGATTGAAGAAAGGACCTGACAAGGTACCCAGGAACATGTCCACTAACTCTCTTTCTGACAATGGTGGTTGCACCCTTCCAGCTAAGTCCCTCCACTTTTGGGCGTAGTCTTTGAAGCCCTCATTGGCAGCCATGGCCATACTCTGTAGCTGAGTACGGGTTGGCGCCAAGTCGGAGTTGTATTGATACTATTTGTAGAAGGCGACTGCCAAGTCTTCCCAATTGTGCATATCAGATCTCTCCAACTGGTAGAACCAATCCAGTTGCGTCCCCGATAAACTGTCCTGGAAAAAGTGGACCCACAAGTCTTTGTTAGAAGAATGTGGTTGAATTTTCCTGACATAATATCGTAGGTGCATCTTTGGGAAAGACACCCCATCATACTTAGCAAACAGTGGCGCTTTAAATTTAGGAGGGATTACAATTCCGGAAACCAACCCTAGCTCCTCAAAATCCAACCCCGGTACTCTTTGCACTTCCATAGAAGCCAGACGTTCTTCCAAGTTCTTGTACTTGTCATCAGCCGGAGGGTATTGCTGTTCAGTGTAGTCCTCTTATTCTTCTTCTGCTTCAGAATCAGAAGGCACTGCAATCTCTTTACCTTTTCCTTCCCCTTCCTCAGAGGTTGATGGAAAATCCAAGGCCCTTCTGGTTTGTCTTTCAAACCTTCTGCCCATGGTAGCCACGCTAACTCGCTTCTTCTTCTTCTTCTTCTCTTTCTCCTTCTCTAGCAGAGTCTTGAGCTCTTCCTACCCCTTAGCCAAGGTTAAGAGTAGCTGCTGAAATTGTGAATTTTGAGCTTGTAAGTCTTTAACCGTTTGTTCGAGATCCATGTTGCTGAAATAAACAGCAGAGGGATGAGGAAACTTGGTGTGAAGACCTGCTTATACATATGATGAATGAAGATGCGATATGCAAATGATTTCAAGGAAATTTAGAAGATTTAAATTTGTTCAAACCAAAAAAGAACACACGTCATATTAAATAAAACCAAGTTTGAATACACCATGCCTCCTCGGGCTTACAAAGAAAGAAACTGAAATACAACAAAATTCTTAAGATAAAAATACTGAACGCTTCCTTTTTGGAGCAATGTAAGTATTCAGATTCTTCTCTTCATGAAGCAGTTTGGTGAGCTCCAGAACTTTCTTCTCACTGGCGTATTACTGGGTTTCAAAGGTGTCTCGTTCTTCCTTCAACTGAATTCAGGCTTTCTGCAGGTCTTCGAGAGAGGTAGGCATGTCTGGATGAAGAACGGTGTACGGGACGTCTCCTTCAATAACTGGCTCAATGATGACAGGAAGGATGGAAGGGTAAGGCATTAAGAGACTCTGAGCACGAGCCCGTACCCACTTAAGGTAAGGCTGAAGAGGGATAGAGTTTTTATGTCCCAAAGTCCTACTGTCCACTTTGTTCATCATTCCCCAAGCACGTGTAAACCTATGGCGGTAACCTTGGTCTTCTTTGTCGTAGTCAAAAACCAAACCTCGGACGAGCATCTCATGAGGGCCGTCCCTTCGGGCATACCCAAACTGCCGAAGAGCTAAACACGGGTTGTAGGTGATACCTCCCCTAATACCTAGCAGAGGTACATTAGGGAACTCACCACAACGATCGATGATAGAGATATCTTCCAAGGATCTTGAGCACCAACAGATATCAGAGTGGGTGAGAGACATCATCCTTTGAGACCAAGTCAATCTTTGCTCATTCTTCAATGCTGACTGAGGTAGGTGTGAAGTGAACCACTTAGAAAGTAGGGGTATACAACACAAAAGGGTACCTCTTTTCTTCATGGTACGGGTATGAAGACAATGCAAGATATCTCCTAGCAAGGTGGGTATATGATTGCGAGAGAGAAAGACTTTGATGGCATTAACATCTATGAATTGGTACGAGTTAGGAAACAGAACCAAACCATAAATTAGGAGAGCTAGCACTTCTTCGAAAGCTTGGAAATCCATGTCATCCCAGAATGAATGAGCTTTTTCCAACAGAAACTTAGCTAAAAATCCTTTAACCCCACTTCTTGTCTGTCAATTGGCTGTGACGTCGGCCCTCTTCATATGTAAAGCTTCGGCGATGACTTTAGGTTTTGGAATCCCTTCTAGACCGGTGAACGGTATCTGATTAAGCACGGGCACCCCTAAGAGCAGAGAGAAATCTTCCAATGTTGGTACCAACTGATAGTCCGGGAAAGTGAAACAATGATGTACGGGGTCAAAGAATTGGAATAGTACACACATCATCTCTTCTTGGAAGTTGGATGTAGCCAAACTGAGAAGTCGACCATACTTCTTGGTAAAAGGAGAATCCCCGGGCACTCTTGAGGCTAGCTCTTGAAGTTGAGGATGTGCTTTTACAAAGCTGATTCGGATGGTGTTTCTTCAGAGAGGATTCATTTCCTACAAAACAAAAACAAAGATAAATTTCTAAATCCTTGAAATGGTTAGTGAGCATGCATATGATGTTGATGATGTTTATGATGTTTATGACAAGCAAACATATATACACACAAAAAACAGATCCCTATGTTTCAGGCTTGCATGAGTTTGTAGGTAAGTACCCTCTTGAAGTTTTAGTTGGCTCAACCTGTCCTAGAAATAATGATCGGGTTCTAAAGGATCTCAATATCACTGACCTTTCTTTTAGGCATTGTCTCAGCACAATCAATCTTTTCTTGCGGCCGAGATATCCCAAAAGTCTAGCCTCAACGAGTGTAGTATCGAGTGTCAACCAATTTTCAGCTTTACACCAAAACCGGTTACCTCACTACGTCTTAATGGCCAAGTTGGTTCAATTAGGGTTCTAAGGTTAATTAGTGCTTCGCGACACCACTCAATGGACCCGTATTCTCCTCGATTCACCACGAGGGATACCGGTACCCACAAATGCGTCACACTAACATAGCCATTGTTTCAACCATATCGGTCTACGCTGTACAGTCTCCACAATCTATTACTATTTACCTAAAAAGGTGCCCCAAATCCGGGTAGAGGATTCAAACCCAAACAATAGAACCAAAGTGTAAAGCAAACAAATCAAGCAAGATAAGTATGTAAAGGTGATCTAAAACCCTAAGGTAACCCCACTTTTATATTTATCCCCAGCAGAGTCGCCAGTTCTGTGATGTGGTGGGAGAACTGACTTGAAGTTTTGCGTTTAGTTCGCACTTATGCGGTTAGCAAGAGTCGCCACCGACTTTTATTTTATCCAAAAGGAAAGGTAAAAAAGCACAGGAAAGACCTTTTAAGAATTTTCTCAGGTTCGGGGGGTAGATTATGAAAAAGGAAGGTATTAGCACCCTTTTCATCCATGGTTTTCCATGGGCTCTTAGTTACTCGTTTTAGATCACTTACTTTTGTTTGATTGTGTGCTTGTGGTGTGGGATTTGAAAGTATTTTGAAAAATCTCTTTGTAATGGTTCTCGTCTCTATAAGAACGTATACAAAGTTTTGTTTCAAAAAATGGTTCAAAGATGTGTTTGTGAATCGTGTTTTGAAAAGAGGTTTTGCAATGGTTCTCGTCTCTATAAGAACGTATACAAAATGTTTTAACTTTTGAAAATGTTTTGAAATGGAGGTGTAGGTGTAAAAGTTTTGTCGTGAGCAAGCGAGTAACTAAGAGCGAATCTATCTGCTCGAAAGGTCTTAAATTATTCTTTTCTTCTTTATTTTGATGGTGCTATCTTACCATTGATTTGGTAAGAAGCCCCACCATTGGATGTGAAGGGACAAGCACGGGTCAATTTCACAATCATTGAGGGCAACTTTGTGAGACGCTCTAGCAATTTTTTTTGTAAGGGACAAGATCGTTTTAATCGAAGGCAACATCGAGGGTCATCGAGGGACTATGATCTTTGTTTATCGAAGGGTCATTGCTAGAGTGTCTCATATTCGAGGGACATGATTGTATTTCCGAGGCAACGAGCGAGGTTACCCTAGAGGTGTGCGTGTGAGAAAGTGTGTTGATTTCAAGTTATTTATTCTTTGATTAGGTCATCTAGCGATTGATTTTTGAATCTTGCCATACATGCCTAGTTACTATACAGTATATGGAAAGCAATAAATTGCGGGAATTGAAATTCTAAGCTATTACAGAATGTTCGGGAATGGGGGTACAATTGTTACAAATGGGGATGAATCAAATAAAAATAGCAATGTCCAAATATCAAACAATAAAATCAAATTGAATTGTTGTGCGATTTAATACAAAGCTATGACAATTTATGAAATAAAGTTAACAAGATATGAAATGAAATGTATTTACTTGAAAAGAGAAAAAATAAATCTATTCTAAAAAATTGATTATAATCTTTATTAATTATTTTGTATTTTATTAATTATGAATAAGTTTAAAAGAAAGAAACTAAACTAGGTTAACTCTTTTTTTGATGTTTTATTAAATATAGAAAAATTAATAAAAATAAGTTGTATAAAAAAGAGAAAAATGAAAAAAAAGTAAACACTAAAATCTAAATTAATTTAATAAAAAAAAAGTTTTAAGTTTTATTAGTAAATTGTTAAAAAAAAAGAAGTAAATTAAATTAAAAAACAACAAGTAAAAATGGGCTTAAGAGATTTAAAGGATGCTAGGCCCAAAGAAGTATAAGTATTATTGCTGAAACAAAGCAACAAGCAAAGGGGGGGGGGGGGGGGGGGGGGGTTGTAACCAAAAAACGTGTGGGATTTAGGGTTTGAACAAGACAGGCCCAATGCTCTCTTAAATTGTCTAACGTGTTTGATTAGGGATGCAAAGACGAAATTAGGGTTTGACCCCTTTGTACAGAGCGGCGCCCTCGTCTCCTTCGTCCCTCTCTTCTAATTTTTTGTTCATCTCTCTATCTCTGCCTCACCGATTACCTCTTCCTAATTTCATGAGTGAAACGACCCTTGGCCTCTTGGTCTCACTCTGGTTTTCCCCTTTTCTGAAAACCCTAAGTTTGAAATGAATTTGACTAAGGGGTTTGAAATTTGTGTTTATCTGATCTTCCCTTTACCCTCAAGTTTCCGTTGCCGGAGCTCCTCTCAACCTCACCTCCTAAACAAACGCTAACAGTTTCGTTCTTGAAAGGTAAAGTTTTGTTTTGTTTAAGGCTTAACAGTTTCATCATTTTTTTGTCTTGTTCATACTCTTCTGTTAATCTACTTGCTATTCATTTGAGATGCAGTAAATAGTTTGTAAAGAGGCTGAAGAAGCCATACATGCTTAGGGCTTTTCGGTGAAATGGAAGGGAAAGGTGAGCTTGAGAGTAGCGATCCTTGGTGGCCAGAAACGAAGGGGGAAGAAACGAAGATGATTGAAGACGCTGGTATTTCTGATAACCTTTTCTGTCCTCTATGCTTTGAATGATGATGATGTTGTCTTTCTGGACTTTGTGATTTTTGTGATTGTTGAATGTTGCTTTATCAACTTGAACGGTTTACTGGTTCTCTAAGGTTGTTGGTTTGGATGCTGTTACTTCTTGATCAGTTTCAGACTTTGAGGTTTTTTTTATGGTAGTTTGGGATCTTTTTGTGGTTTTGTGATGATTCTTACTGTTGGTTTTTTTGACAGTTTTGAAAATGGTTTGGGGTTTTTTGAAGGTTGTTGTTACAGTTTGGTTATGGTAAGTTTGCTGAGTTTTGGTTTTTTTGCAGATTGTGTTACAGTTTGGCTTGGTATGTTTTGTTGATGGATTGCAGGTTGTGTTTGAGTATGTTTTTCTGATTTTGGACTTGTTGGTTATCAACAGGTTTTTGTTATACAGTTTTGAAGTTTGGTTTGAACTGTTTGCTACAGGTTTGAGTATTGGTTATTCTGGTTTTTTGAGTTTGATATGTTGGACAGGTTTGAGGAGTTTTTTGGCTTTGATAGGTTTAGTTTGAACTGTTTGGCAGTTTGATGATTTGAGGATGGTTTGGGATTTGTTGCTGTTGGTTTGAGGTTTTTTTGAGATGGTTTTGACAGTTGTTTTGTTGATGTACATGTTTGAAGGTTGTGGATTTTTCTGGTTTTTTGTTTGATTTGTTGGTTTAACAAATTTTATGAGTTTGAGATGGTTGGTATTTTTGTTGACAGTGGAAACTTTGGTTTGACAGTTTTGAAAACTTGAAGTTTTTTGAAAGTTTTGAAAACTTGGAGGTTTTTGAGGTTTTCTTTTGTTTGCTCAGTTTGATAAAAAAAATTTCTCCCCATTTTCTTGAGCCTTGTCTACTGTTATATTAGTTGCTTTTGGTTTGACAACTTATTCAAAATGGTGGGAAAACCACCAAATTTTGAATATCTGGCATATTGTTCTCATGCTCTTTTTCTTGCAGTTTTTGTTTTCTAGCCATTCTTGTGCAATTGTGACAGCAGGGCAATATCCCTAGGTGACTTCTTTCCTCTCTCTCTCTCTCTCTATGACCCTAAGAGCCAAATGCTCTTTTACCTTTTTTCTGAAAAGTTTGCAATAAAAAAGGAAGATGATGAAATGGCTTATTGAACAACCCTCTTGCTTGTTGACTTGGTTATTATACTGCTATACTTTTCTTGCTACCTGCTCTAGCTTATGCTGTTTGTTGCTTGTACTGCTTGCATTTTGTTTTTGCCATACTACTGTTTGTTTGATGATGCGCTGCTATCTAGTTTATGCTATTTGTTGCAATTTTTGTTTGGCTCAGTTTGCTGCATTCAGTTTGGAATATGTTTGGCTGCTGTTTCCATTTCTTGTTTGGACAGCCTTGTTGCATTTGGACAATTTGCTTGCATTTCTTATTTTTCTTTTTATGAACCAAGAAGAATAATCTTCTTGTGATTTGCAAATAGAAAAATAAAAACGTGATGAATTAAAAATAGCCCTCTGATTCCAAATTGCAAACTTTAATGATGAACACTTTTTTTCCTTGAAAATTCTTACTCATGTCCAATTAATTGTACTAACTATTTTCTGTCTTTTGTTTTCATGTGAGCACAACTAGATGGTGGCAAAGCAAGGGAAGCAAGAGACTCTGTGGCAAGCGTGGAAGCAATGGAAGCTCAGTCAACCTTAGGCATATATTCACTTTCTTTGTAATTTAGAGAGAAACATTCAATCAATTGTACTAATTTATTCTTTTAAATACAATAAGTTGTAAAACCTAAAGCATTTAAATGATAAATTGTTTTGTAACAGCTTTTGAAATAAATGGAGAAAGTCTTATGAGATATTCTGATGTCCATTAAAATCCTTTACTGTCAATAACTCGCAATTTTCTCTTCGCATCTCAACTAATTCTTAAAGATTCCCAATCAAGATAATTGAAACTGCATTCCAATAATTCCAATCAAGATAACTTAAATTCCAATAATCATGTAATCTTGCAACTGCATTCCAAACAAACACGCACTGTGTATTCCATTTCTTAACCAAACAAATGTTTTAGACGACGCAAATCATCTGGTTAACCTTGAAAACAAACACTTTTTTCCAGTAATCTTGAGAAAGCATGAAAACATGTGAAAGCCAATTGGATCTTTGAGAATTCAATTCTTTTGAGAATTGCAAGGAAAACCCTAATTGTTGGTTTACTGCCACAGGAGAAAATCTGTCTGATCGATTCCTGAGCCAACTTGAACATCTGAGAAACCCTAGGGTTGTGCTTTCTGTGAAAAATGGGAGGGCAAATTTTGGGGTACAACAGGTTTGCACAAGGATTCTTGGACCATCAATGCTTTATGTGACTTTCATACACCATCTTGGACCCCTAAGTTTGTTCATACCAAGTTTCAAGCCTTGAATCACATTTTTGCCCAGTCAATTGGACAATTGACCTAAAAATCAGCTGTATTGGGGAAAAAGTCAACCATGGCCAATTTACAGTCAAACTTCATAATTTTTGATCCACAACAACATTATAGGTTCCAAAATTAGGGTTTTGACTGAGAAATGGAAATTTCTGATTTTTGACCTAGCCAATGACCAATTGGGTTCAAGCATTATTTTAAGGACTCAATAGCATCATCTTGACCTAATCACATAGTTCAAAAAATCTCAAAAGCATTGGATTGACAGATGAATTTTCCAGTCAACTGATCAAAAGTCAACTGTATACTGAAAAGTCAAACTTTGACTTTTTGGTCAAAATCAAGTGCCAAGGGTCACAATTCATCAAGATAGGTCAAAATGTGAAACTTGTTGATTAAGAAACCTAATTTTTCAAATTAGGGTTTTAATTTGAAATTTTTCATAACTTAGAATTTTTCTAAGTTATGGAAAATTTCTTATTTTCCCCAACTTTCCCCAACTTTTTCACCATGATGCAATTGGATTCAAAGAAAACATCTAACATAAAAGTTGTAGTCCTCCATGAAATCTATAACTTTTATTCACAAAGTTTTCCCAAAAGATGCTTGGATCTCAAGTTATGATTTTGTGAATAGGGGTCCATAAACTTTTTAACTTAGTGAAATTTTGCCCTAGTTTAGGCAAATTTTTGACCTAACTTCATGACAATTTTTCACCTAGTTCCAAGAGGAATCTAAAAATGAATTTCAAAGATGGATTGTAGAGAATGTTACAAGCTTTCCAAAATGTCCAAGAACTCTCCAAGATCATTTATGGTTAGGGAGAATCGAAGAAATGAAAATGGCAATTTATCACTTTTGTTCAAGGCATTTTCACAATGTTACAAGTTGCAAATCAGTTTCAAACATGCTTGTACTTGGTATTACAGGTCCTAATCCCTTCTAAACTCCATAATTGAATGCTAACACATTGGATATTGGCTTTATTCTGACCTATGGAGCTTTGCACAAAGAATTAATCCATTTATGGTATAAAGTTCTCAATACCATTTTCATAAAGCTTGCTTTTTCCAACTTTACATTTCTTGAGCCATGAACCTGATCTTTTGTTGCAAACAAGATCCACAGTTATCAGGCAACTTGTACCAACTCTATGCAGTCCATAAGCTAGCAAGTACAAGCTTTTGCATTGTCACTTCCAACTTTCTTCAAAAGCAAGCCAACTTGCAAAAGTCAATACAACTCATACATATGATAAAGGAAAGACTAAGCATCATTTGAAAAAACTTCAGAACATTGTAACAAGCCTAAGCACGAATTGATAACATCTCAAACACTCCAAAACACAAAAAACCATATTTCTTCCCAAAATAGGGCAGCTTCTGCAAATCTCAAGCCAAATCAATATTGGCTCGTGTGTTTCTTGATTCAACCTTTGAAACACCTTCCATACATCACACCTAAATTGTCCAGACCCTTGTCTTGCAATTGTGTACGCTGTTTCAAGCTTCACCATTTTCATTTTGAAGGTTTGCAGGTTGACTCGTGCAGCAAGATTCAAGCATCTACAAGGCAAGCTGAGCATTGGAGAAGCTTGAGGGAACTTCAAGGAAGCTCACAAGAACTTCAGGCCTCACTCAAAGTCCCCACATTGCCATATACAAACTCTACTGAACAAGGTATTTTTCAAGTTTCTATCTCTCTATTCAGGCATCCTTAGGTCATGATTTGTGAAGCAAAAATGTAGTCTTTAACTTGCTTAAGCTGTACATATGCATAGTTTCCATTTATATTAACTGAGCTAAGAGTATTTGGTTGTTGAACATGCTGAAAAAACTAGGTCAGAAATTAGGGCCATTAAAATTCTCCTTGGTCTTTTAGAGTTAGGTCATGTTTTTTATATCATTGGAGTCGTGATAAAAAATGCTACAAGTTTCATGTTGCAAGATTTTGTTTTTGTGCAAAGAATAAAGAGTTCCAGATTTGAACACAGGGCGCGCGCGAAGGAGCAAGGACAGGGATGAAGTGGTGTTCTGGGCCTGGCGCCTTGGGCCTTTCACTTTCTACACCCCCATTTTACTTCTGCACCACCTTTGCATATTTTTATATTTTTTGTATTTTCTTGCATATTTTATATTTATGACTTTATCATTTTTTTTCTGAACATTGAAAAATCCCAAAAAAATATTTTCTTAATTTTTGCATTTTATTTTATTTTTATCTTATTTTTTTTTGCATAAAATATTGATTAGTTTAAATAGAATAGGAATTATTTTCTTAAAATAAATTGTAAATACCTTAAAATATTATACATTTTTATTTTTATTATTTAACACATAAAATATCATTTTCCACATATATTTTAATTTTTAATATTTGTAAATATTTTTATTTATTTATTTCTTGTACAAAAATGAATAAAATAACATTAGAAAACAATATTTTCTTTTAAATCAAAATTAGGGTTTCCCCTTTCAAAAATAATAACATTATTTTCCCTTATTTTTAGGACTTAGGTAATTTTATTTTTATCATACATAAAATAATTACAAAACAGTTTTGCATATTTACATTTTATTGCATATTTAAATATTTGTTTATTTATTTATTGTACAATAAATTCAATTGGGTTGTAATAGTAAATTAGGGTTTTATTTTGTGCAAATATCCCCATTCAAAACTTGTATCCCCCTTCCCATAATATTGTTGTAATAGTTTAGATTTACTTTACGCAATTTATCGCATTATATACATGTTTAGTAAATTAGGGTTTGTATGATAAGACAAAATCAAACAAATAGCATGACCTAAATACAAGACAAAATGCATGAAAATGACAACACATTGCACACAAAACCCCTAGGGTTTCATCCACTTGGTTGCCTTAAAACTTGGCCATGGTATGCATGTTAGGTATCTTGGTAAAACAAAACAAAACAAAAGATCATAGTCCCTCGATGACGCTATCTTGGTTGCCTAAACAAAGATGATCTTAGTCCCTCAAAACTTGCTAAAGATACTTGGCAATATTACTATCATGGTCATACGATGACCCACACCCATCCCGTTTAACATCCAAAGATAGGGTTGTTTACCAAAGCAATGGTAAATCAACAATATCAAAGGAATAAAAATGTACAAGAAAGACTTTTGAGTAGGTAGATAGCTTCTAGTTACTTGATCAAACTTGCAAACAATCATTTCTATTTTCAAACACACACACACATTTCAAAACAATTTCCAAACAACTTTCAAACATTGAAACATTTTTCAAAAGACAAAACATCTTTGTATACATTCTTACGAACGAGAATCATTACAAAGATTGCCTAAACGATGGCCTCTTTTCAAAACCACACAAAGCACCATTTCAAACAATTGTCAAAGAAAAGCAAGTGATCTAAAACAAGTAACTAAGAGCCCATGGAAAACCATGGATGAAAAGGGTGCTAGCACCTTCCCTTTTCATAATCTACCCCCCGAAATCAAAAACAATCTCAAAGGTCTTTCCTGTGCTTTTTTACCTATCCTTTTGGATAAAATAAAAGTCGGTGGCGACTCTTGCTAAACCGCAACATTTGCAAACACAAACACAAAACCTCAAGTCAGTTCTCCCACCGTATCACATACCGAAATTCGAGAAATACAAAGGAAATACCTTCCCCCCGTGCTCACCTTGTTATGTTTGTGAGAAGGATGTCTACTCACACCGATGATCAATGCCTGTTAATTCACTTTTTTCAAGACAGTTTGACGGGTGCTGCATTGAAGTGGTACATGAGCTTGGACAGTGTCAACATTTATACTTTCAACTACTTGGGTGAAGCATTTATTAGATAGTATAAGTATAATATGGACATGGCATCTGATCGTGATCAACTCAGGGCAATGGTCCAGAAAGACAAGGAATCGTTTAAAGAATATGCACAAAGATAACGTGAAGTATCCGCCTAGGTGATCCCTCCAATGGAAGAAAAAGAGATGAAAAATATTTTCATGTAGACCCTAGGTGTCTTCTACTATGAAAGAATGATGGCGAGTACACCGAGTGATTTTATCGAAATGGTGAGTATGGGCGTTCGTTTGGAAGAAGCCGTAAGAGAGGGCCGTTTGACAAGAGGTGAAAATTCCTATGGTACCAAGAAGCCTTCATATGGGTTTTCCAAGAAGAAAGAAGGAGATACAAATGTTGTCATTCAAGATAAAAGGGTTAATCCTCCTAGAAGAAATCCTCAGCGCCACCAACAGGTAGCTTCAGTAACTTCAGTTGTCAATGTGGCTCCAACGACAGTTGCTTATCAAAGACCATCTCCTCAAGGAAATCAGGGACATAATCAAAAGAGAGAGGCTTTTGACTCTATTCCCATGATCTATGCGGAGTTATTCCCGACATTAATTCAGAGGAAGTTGGTTCAGACCAGGCCACCCTTTGCTATATCATCGCCTTTACCTTGGTATTATAAGGCAAATCAGGTGTGTGCTTTTCATCAAGGAGCGCCAGGGAACAATGTTGAGAACTGTTATCCTTTGAAACCCGAAGTACAAAAGATGGTGAGATCTGGCCTTTTATCCTTTAAATATGTTGGCCCTAACGTAAAAGATAATCCTTTGCCAAAACATGGAGGAGATAATACTGTGAACATGGTTGCTAGTTGTCGAGGGGGCTTTTGTATTTTTGATATCAACCTGGTTAGAGGATATTTGGTAAAAATGCATGCTGACCTCTGCAAGTTTAGTTACTATACGCATGACCATGCTAGTTGTGGTATTTGCAGTACAGATATACAGGGGTGCGATAAGATAAAAGATGATCTTCAGGAAATGATGGAAGAAGGCCTTATTCATATAATCAGGCCTAGGGCATAGTACAAATAGGATGTGAATATGGTTTTGGGATGTTCCGGAGAATTTCAGATCTTTGATGTGAATCATATGAGTGATTATTTGGTGCAGTTACACACTACTTTCTATTACATGGATGGTCAAGTAGAACACCGTTATGGGTCTTGCATTGTCTGCTGCAGAGATTTGTGTGGTTATTCCATTGTAAGAAAGGGTATTCAATTATTGTTGGACAATGGTACTATCAAAGTTTCAAGAAATAGAGATGATTACAATGAGATTAATGTGATTGAAGATTGCTTGGATGAGACTGTGTCAGATGATGAGTATGCTTCTGCAGATGAATTATTTTCCTCAGATGAAGATATGTTCTCCATCAATGATTTGGTGTTGCCTAAGTATTATAAAGAGGGGGTGAATGTTATTGTGCCTTGTTTCAGTGTTCCTGCCCCTATAGAAATTAAGTATTGTAGCAAACCAAATGTTGCTCCAGTGGTGATTTTCTTGTCGGGTCCTGGTCCTTATGAATCAGACAAAGTCGTGCCCTACAAATACAATGCTACAATTCTAGAGGACGGCGTGGAAGTTCCCATCCATCCGTTGTTTGATGTCAAGAATATTGTTGAAGCCAGTCGAGTGACCCACAGTGGCCGTGTTTTTGCGCCAGTTATTCGAGGGAATGTTAGTGTTGATAAGAAGATTGTTGAAAGTGTTGAAAATAAGAAAATAGTTGGGGAATCTAGTGGTACTACTCTAGAAAAGTACATGGGTGATATATTGAAAATTATCAAGATGAGCGACTACAGGATCATAGATCAATTGTTGCAGACACCTTCAAAGATATCTATTCTAGCCTTGCTGATGAACTCTTCTGCCCATAGGGAATCTTTGATGAGAGTGTTGGATCAATCCTTCGTGGAAAGTGACATGCCTTTGGACCAATTCAGCAATGTGGTAGGGAATATTACATCCTGTAATAACCTGAGTTCATGTGATGATGAATTTCCCAATGAAGGAAGGAATCATAATTTGGCTCTCCATATCTCCATGAGCTGTAAGAATGACTCATTGTCAAATGTGTTGATTGACAATGGATCTGCTTTAAATGTCATACCGAGGAGCATGCTTGTGAAGCTGAAGTATCAAGGAGCTCCCATGCGCCCAAGTTGCATAATTATGAAAGCTTTCGAAAGATCTAGGAAGTCTATTATTGGGGAAGTAGACTTGCCTATTCACATATGCCCGTATTTATTTCAGATTACTTTCCAAGTTATGGATATTGTGCCCGCTTACAATTGTTTACTAGGATGACCGTGGATCTACGAGGCAGGGGATGTCACTTAGACTTTGCATCAGAAGTTGAAGTCCATGCGTGAAGGAAAGGTGGTCATCATAAATGGGGAACAAGCATTATTAATATATCATTTATCCTCTTTCAGTGTTGTGGAAGCAGATGAAGCTGCTGTCGGAAATCAGTTCCAAGATTTATCCATTGATAATCTAAGGGGAAATGAGAATTCTATAGCTTCGTTTAAAGATGCTCAGTAGGTCGTGGGTAATGGCCCTAGTAAAGTATGGGGCAGATTGTTGATCCACCTGTAAACAAGAAAAGAACTGGTTTAGGATTATCTGTGAAGAATGATAAAGGTAAGAACATGAAATCGAAGTTTACTTTGGGTAAATATCAGGATATATTTCATAGCGGGGGCTATCTTCATCCAATTGTTCCTAGGATCAATACTATTGTGGAGGATGAAGCAGAGCAGGAGATGCCGAATTATGTGACGCATGGAGTTAGAGTCCAAAATTGGATCACTATTGATGTTCCCTCGTGCATTCTTATCTCAAAGTAATTTATTTATTTTTGTTAATCTTTTCAGAAAATATTTCACTCTGCCCAAGGTGAAAGTTGATATTGTATGGGCTTATTTTTTGCTTTGATCTTTAAAATAAATAATAAAAGTTGTCTTTGATTCCCAATTTGTGTCTTTATTTTCTAATTTTTCTTGGAAAATAGTAATCAGAAAAAACCCTTCGAAGTAAATAATAACTGTAAATAAATATGCATAATCACTTGCTATATGTGTTAGTTTCTAAAAGAAATCATAAATCATATGTGCAGATTAATTAAAAAACCCGTTGAATACAATGACCCTGCACCCTCTCCCAACTTTGAATATCCTGTGTATGGGGCCGAAGAAGAATATGATGAAATTCCAAAAGAGGTTTCACAGTTGCTTGAGCGCGCGGAAAGTTCTATTCAGCCTGTTGTACCCCAAAATTTTCTCCCTCATTTATCAAGTAGTCTCTCATAAGATCTCCTTTAGTTCAAGACTGCACTAAGGTTGATCAGCTCAAGACACCTCCTCAAGCACTAATGACTGAAAATTAGGGTTGGAGATTGTACAAGGATAATTGAACTTTTAATGCCTCATATGACTTTCATGGATCATTTTGGACCCTCAATATTGTTCATGTCAAATTTCAAGTCTTGGATCACATTTTTGCTCAGTCAATTGATCAGTTAACCTAAAAATCAACTATATTGGGGAAAAACTCAACTGTGGTCAATTTACCGTCAAGCTTCATACTTTTTTATCCATATCAACATTATGAACTCATATATGTCATTTGATCAAGTTTGGACCATAATTCCTCAAGAAATTTGATTAAAATCATTAAAAGGGCAAAATGGTCAAAATTAGAGTTTTGACTAAGAAAGGGCAATTTCTGATTTTTGACGTAGCAAATGATTAATTTGTTTGAGACATGATATCAAGGGTTCAATTGCATCATTTTGACCTAATGGCATGACTCAAAACTTCCCTCAATATCAATTGATTGATAGTTGATTTTCAGTCAATTGATCAAAAGTCAACTGTACACTGAAAAATTAAAACTTTGACTTTTTGGTCAAAATCAAGTATCAAAGATCACAATAACATGTCAAAATATGAAACTTGTTCATCAAAAAATCAAAAAGTTAAGATTTCATTTTGAAAAGTCAAAATTCCTAAACTTAGAAATTTTTCTAAGTGTTGGAAACTTCATATTTTTCACAACTTTGAGCCTATTTTTCACAACTTTGAGCCTATTTTTCACCATGATGCAAAATGATTCAAAGGAAATTTTAAACATGAAAGTTGTAGATATCAATGAGATTTAAAAAATTGTAGAACATAACTTCTCCTAGAAATTCATGGATTTCACGTTATGATTTTGTGAATACATGTTCATGAAACTTGGAAACTTAGTAAAATTTTGCCCTAGTTTAGGCAGGATTTTGACCTACCTTCATGGAAATTTTTCTCATAGTTCCAAGAGGAATTTTCAAAAATGACCAACATAGAGTTGTATAGAATGTTACAAGCTTTCCAAAATGTCCAAGAACTCATTAAGATCGTGATTGAGCTGAGAGAATCGAAGAGATGAAGTTAGGGTTTCATTCTTGATTTACAAGGCAGAATTTGTGATGAACACTTGACCAATTCATAGCTAGGTTGCATAGTCTTTGCTTTGCAGGCCTCAAACTTGTTTGTCACTCCATAATTAAATGTTTACACAACTGTTATAGATTTGATCCAAGCATTTAAGCCATTATCCAAGTTGCATTTCCATTTATGGCACAAAATTACCATTCCATTCTTGTAAAGAGGCTTTAATCATAAAGTCAATGCATAGAGCTTTGCACTTGTTCCTTCTGATCACAAGAAATGTAAAAGGCAAAAGCAACATGTCTAGAGCCTCCCATAATCTCAGGCCATGGTTGTACTATACCTTGAAACCATGTTTTCACTTTTCTTCAAAGTCAAGTTACATAGCCATAACTCCATATCTTGTGCTTCTGACCACCTCAAGTGCTCTAACCTTTTCTATATAATTATACAAGTTGTTTGCAAGCTAAGACACGAATACACAAGCTCTCAAACTCCCTCAAACTCAGAACTTCATCACAAACCACCATTGTTGCACATTCTGACCAAGAACTTCAAACTTCCATTTCCCTCGTGCGTTTCTTGGCCTTTTTGTTTCAAAAGCTTCCTCACTTCAAATACAAACCATCCATGTCCCTGTTACACGACTGTAACATCATCTTCATCAACTTCCAAGTTCAAAAATAGAGCATTGCAGTTGTACTTCTCCAGACCATTCCAGCTACTTTCAGTTCAAGCGAGCCATTGCATTAGCTTCCTAGAGGTTCAAGGAAGCTAACCTGATCATCACCATCACTTGTAACAAGCTCAAACTCATTTCACGATTTCCAGTTTTGAGGTATTTTTCTTGAACTTCTATCTCATTATTTAGGCATTGTTAGGCTTGCATTTGTGAAGATAAAATATAGACATCATTGCCCTGAAACTATACATGTCCATAGATTTCATTTATGTTGCTTGAGTAGGGAGAATTTTGAGTTTGAACTTGTTGAAACATTTAGGTCAGAATTTGGTACTTTCATAAATTCATCCTTATCTTTGAATGTTAGCTTAAGTTACTTACATGGTTGGATTCGTGATAGAAAAATGCACAAGTTACATGTTTACACTTTTGAAAATGGATGAGAAATGAATAAGTTACAAATCCTTTGACTGGAGGTTGAAGATGAAGTACAGTCATGGCAAAACTTGTGTTATATATTTATTGTTGTGTACAAGTTAACGTATGTATCACCACCCCAGTGGTTAAAGCGCGCGCCTGTCACCCTTAGGACCTGGATTCGAGCCCCAACGTTCATTTGCCATATTTTCTGTTTTCTCTCTTTTTTTGTTCGCAACAGGTGCCGGGCTTTCCTTCTTTTGGGTCTTTATTTTGCCGACTCCCCCCCCTCCCCCCGATCACGTTTCATACATGCTGGCCCTTTTATTTTTATTATTTCTTTTTCTTTTTCTTTATTTTAGTTTCATATTATTATTATTTTTATTATTACTATTATTATCATTATTATTTTTATTAATAAAAATCCAAAAAAATATATTTTATTTATTTATTTACATATTTAAAAAATGTTCATTAATATTTTATTTTTCTTCATAAAACAAAAGACCAAAATTTTTTTTTAACAAATTAATTCTTTTTTTTAAAACAATAATTAATGTTTAGACTTAGGTTAGTTATTACATTATTTTCTTGTAACTTAAATTTAATTTAGCACTTAGGTTTCTTTTTAATTAATCCATTCTCATGTTATTTTCAATATTTATAACATTTTCATAAAAACCCTAAAAAATCATTTTTAACTTATCTTCTTAGGTTTTAATTTTGTTTATTTTTTATTAACCATTCTCTCAATTAGGTTAAAACCCCTCTCATAAAAATCCAAACAAAAATAATATTTTTATCCATTTGCATTTGTATATCATTTATTCAATTCTTGTACATTTATTCAATATGGTTGTAATAGTTAATTAGGTTTAATTTTCTTGCAAAATCCCCATTTATAAATTTGTATACCCCTCCCCTAATAATGTAATAGCTTAGTATTTTTATTTTCCGCAATTTAATGCTTTATATATAAATGCTAGTAAATTAGGGTTTGTATGGAAAGATTAAATTAACAAGTTAGCAAACCCTAATTCAAAACAAAACAATACATGTAAATCAACACACTTGCACAGTTGCATCCCTTAGGGTAATTCCACTTTGTTGCCTTACAAAAATGGCCATGTTATGCATGTGGGATATCTTAGTGAAAAGCAATCAAATACAAGATCATAGTCCCTCGATGACGCTATCAAAGTTGCCTTTCAAAATGATATTAGTCCCCCAAAGAGAATTGCTAGGATATTTCATAACATTGCTATCATGGCTATACGATGAACCACGCCCGTTCGTTTACATCCAAAGATAGGGCTTCTTACCAAATCAATGGTAAGATATAAATATCAAAGGAAATGAAGAAATGAACTAAGACTTTTGAGTAGGTAGATTGTTCCTAATTGCTTGCTCAATTTCAAAATCAAACACTCTTTCTTATCTTTAAAACAAACACCAAACACTTTCAAAAACACTTTCAAAATATCTTCCAAACTTGAAACATTTTCAAAAGCTCAACATTTTATATACGTTCTTACAAACAAGAACTATTACAAAGTTTTCCTAAACGATGGCGCCTTTTCAAAATACTTTCAAAAAACCACACAAAACACATTTTCAAACAAAAGCAAGTGATCTAGCAAGCAACTAAGAGCCCATAGATAACTATGGATGAAAAGGGTGCTAATACCTTCCCTTTTCAAATCTACCCCCGAACTTAAGAAATAATCTCAAAGGTCTTTCCTGTTCTTTTCAGCCTTTCCTTTTGGATAAAAGAAAAGTCGGTGGCGACTTTTTCTAACCATAACATTTGCGATAAAATGCAAAACATCCTAAGTCAGTTCTCCCACCGTATCACAGAACTGGCGACTCTGCTGGGGAGAAATTTAAAAGTGGGGTTACCTTAGGGCTAGACCACCTTTACTTGCTTTCATTGTTAGACTTGTATGCTTTACATCTTGGTTCTTTGTTTGGGCTTAAATCCTCTACCCGGATTTGGGATGCCTTCTAGGTAAGTAGCAATACGTTATGGAAACTGTGTGGGGTATACCGACATGGTCTAAGCAATAGCTACGTTATTGTGACATGTTTGTGGGTACCGGTATCCCTTGAGTAGTAAAAGAGAATACGAGGCTGCTGAGTGATGTCATGAAGCACTAAATGACTTTAGAACCTTTACTTGACCAACTTGGCCATTATGACGTAGTGAGATGATCGACTTTGGTGCAGTCCGAAGCTAGTAGATACTCGATACTACACTCATTGAGGTTTTGCTTTTTAGGATATTTAGGTCACCGTGAAAGAGGCTTGCGCTGAAACAATGCTCGAGAAGACAAATCAATGATATTGAGATCCCTTAGAACCCGGTTACTATTTATAGGACAAGTTTGAGCCAACTAAACTTCAAGAGGGTACTTACCTATGAGACTCCACGCAAGCCTAAACCTAAGGACTTGTTGCCTTATTTGTATATATTTATTTGTACATAACATCATAAACATCATGACATCATACTCATTCTCACTAACCATTTCAAGGATTATTGGGATTTATCTTTGTTCTGTTTTGTAGGACATGGCTTCTATTCGCAGGAAAACTATTCAAGTCAATCTCATAAAGATCCCTCCTCAACTCAAAGAGTTAGCATCAAGGGTTCCTGAGAATTCTTCATTCACCGAAAGACATGGTGGCCTCCTAAATTTGGTTACCTCCAATACTGATGAAGATGTGATGAAGGTGCTCTTCCAATTCTTTGATCCTCTACACTATTGCTTCACTTTTCCCGATTATCGACTTGTGCCTACTCTAGAAGAATTCTCCCAACTCTTGAGGATTCCCATTCTCAATCAACTACCCTTCAACGATATGGAAAGAGATCTAAAACCTGAAGAGATTTCCCAAGCACTACAGTTGCAACAATCTGATATCACAACTAATTGGGAAATAAGGAGTGGTGTCAAAGGTTTCTTAGACAAATTCTTATTTGAGAAAGCTCAAGATTGTTGGAACTCCATGGACTTACAAGCTTTTGAAGAAATTGTGGCCCTTCTTATCTATGGGATGGTTATGTTTCCAAATCCTGACCAACTCATAGATGTAAACACCGTCAAAATCTTCATGTCTCGTAACTCGGTGCCTACATTGTTAGGAGACATCCTACATTCTTTTCACTCTTCCACTATGAGGAAGAGAGGTATCCTCACGTGTTTCACTCCTCTCTTTGCAAGATGGTTTATTTTTCATCTTCCCCAATCTGTGTTGAAAAATGAGCAAGGTTCAAGATGGTCCCATAGGTTGATGACGCTCAGACATTCAGATATTCATTGGTGCTCCCTATCTTTGGAGAATGTTACTATCATTGACCATTATGGGGAATTACCTAATGTCTCCTTGCTTGGCATTAGAGGAGGTATCACTTACAACCCCTGCTTAGCCTTATGACAATTTGGTTACGCCCGAAGAGATGGTCCACATGAGATGCTTATCCAAGGAGTGGTATTCGACTACGAGAATGACAATCAAGGTTACCGTCAGAGGTTTATCCGAGCATGGAGAATGGTAAACAAGGTGGATAGCAAGACGCTGGGACACAAGAATTCCATTCCCCCGAGACTTACCTTAAATGGGTGCAAGCTCGTGCTCAGAAACTTGTGATGCCTTATCCCCCCATCTTACCAGTCATCATGGAGCCTGTGGTTGAAGGATATGTTCCCTACACTATCTTCCATTCCGACATGCCCACCTCTCTCGAAGACATGCAAAAGGGTTGGATTCAGCTGAAGGAAGAGAGAGATACTTTTGAAGCTCAATTCTATGCTAGTGAGAAGAGGGTCTTGGAGCTTATGAAACAGCTACAAGAAGAGAAAAGTGTGAACACCTATCTCGCACTGAAGAGGATGCATTCAGTCTTTTTATTTTAGAAAGTTATTTTGTAAGCGCAAGAGGCATGATGTAATCTTTCTTGTTTTGTTTAATGAAAATTGATGTTTGTTCATTCTTTTGTCTATACAAATTTAAATCCCATTAATCCTTGAAATCATTTGCATATACATATTCCATGCATCACAATATTCCAGGTTTCCTTATCTTTCTGTTGTTTACTTCAGCAAGATGGATCTAGAGAAAAATGTGAAGGATCTCCAAGCCCAAAACTCTCAATTCCAAGAGACTCTATTGGCCCTATCCAATGGACAACAAGATACGATGGCATTGCTGGAAGTTAAAAAGAAGCCCAAGAAGAAAGCTCTACTCAACATGGATAGAAGGTTCAAGTCTTGGATCATATTTTTGCTCAGTCAATTGATCAGTTGACCTAAAAATCAGCTGTATTGGAGAAAAGTCAATTGTGGTCAATTTACCGTCAAACTTCATAATCTTTTATCCATATCAACATTATGAACTCATTTATGTCATTTGATCAATTTTGGACCATAATTCCTCAAGAAATTTGATCAAATCACCAAAATGGCAAAATGGTCAAAATTAGGGTTTTGACTAAGAAAGGGCAATTTCTGATTTTTGACCTAGAAAATGATTAATTGGTTTGAGACATGATCCCAAGGATTCAATTTTGACCTAATGGCATAACTTAAAACTTCCCTCAAGATCAATTGATTGATAGTTGATTTTCAGTGAACTGATCAAAAGTCAACTGTACACTGAAAAAGTCAAACTTTGACTTTTTTGTCAAAATCAAGCATTAAAGATCACAATTCATCAAACATGTCAAAATATGAAACTTGTTCATCAAGAAATCAAAAAGTCAAGATTTCATTTTGAAAAGTCAAAATTCCTAAACTTAGAAATTTTTCTAAGTGTGGAAACTTCATATTTTTTCAAAACTTTGAGCCAAATTTTCATCATGATGCAAGATGATTCAAAGGAAACTTTCAACATGAAAGTTTTAGATATAAATGAGATCTAAAACATTTTAGAACATAACTTCTCCTATAAATGCATGGATTTCAAATTATGATTTTGTGAATACATGTTCATGAAACTTGGAAACTTAGTAAAATTTTGCCCTAATTTAGGCAGGATTTTGACTTAACTTCATGGCAATTTTTCACATAGTTCCAAGATGAATTTTCAAAAATGACCAACATAGAGGTTGTAGAGTATGTTACAAGATTTCCAAAATTTCCAAGAACTCATTGAGATCATGCATGAGCTAAGAGAATCTAAGAGATGAAGTTAGGGTTTCATTCTTGTTTTACAAGGCAGAATTTGTGATGAACACTTGGCGAATTCATAGCTAGGTTGCATAATCTTTGCTTTTCAGGCCTCAAACTTGTTTGACACTCTATAATTAAATGTTTACATAGCTGTTAGAGCTTTGATCCAAGCATTTGAGCCATTATCCAAGTTGCATTTCCATTTATGGCACAAAGTTACCATTACATTCTTGTAAAGAGGCTTTAATCACAAAGTAAATGCATAAAGCTTTACACTTGTTCCTTCTGATCACAAGCAATGTCAAAGGCAAAAGCAACATGTCAAAACCTCCTATAAAATCAGTCCATGTTTGTACTATGCCTTGAAACCATGTTTTCACTTTTCTTCAAAATCAAGTAACATAGCCATAACTCTATATCTTGTGCTTCTGACCACCTCAAGTGGTCTAAACTGTTCCATATAATTATACAAGTTGTTTGCAACCTAATACACGAATACACAAGCTCTCAAACTCCCTCAAACTTAGAACTGCATCACAAACCACCATTGTTGCACATTCTGACCAAAAACTTCAAACATCCATTTCCCTCGTGCGTTTCTTGGCCTTTTAGTTTCAAAAGCTTCCTCACTTCAAATACAAACCATCCATGTTGCTGTTACACGACTGTAACATCATCTTCATCAACTTCCAAGTTCAAAAATAGAGCATTGCAGTTGGACTTCTCCAGACCATTCCAGCTACTTTCAGTTCAAGCCAGCCACTGCATTAGCTTCCTAGAGGTTCAAGGAAGCTAACCTGATCATCACCATCACTTGAAACAAGCTCAAACTCATTTCACGATTTCCAGTTTTTAGGTATTTTTCTTGAACTTCTATCTCATTATTTAGGCATTGTTAGGCTTGCATTTGTGAAGATAAAATGTAGACATCATTGCCCTGAAACTATACATGTCCATAGATTTCATTTATGTTGCTTGAGTAGGGAGAATTTTAAGTTTGAACTTGCTGAAACATTTAGGTCAGAATTTGGTACTTTCCTAAATTCATCCTTATCTTTTAATATTAGCTTAAGTTACTTACATGGTTGGATTCGTGGTGGAAAAATGCATAAGTTTCATGTTTACACTTTTGAAAATGGATGAGAAATGAATAAGTTACAGATCCTTTGGCTGGAGATTGAAGATGAAGTACAGTCAGGACAAAACTTGTGTTATATATTTATTGTTGTGTACAAGTTAACGGATGTATCACCACCCCAGTGGTTAAAGCGCGCGCATGTCACCCTTAGGACCTAGGTTCGAGCCCCAGCGTCCGTTTTTTCCATTTTTTTCTTCATATTTTCTGTTTTCTCTCTTTTTTTGTTTGCAACAGGTGCTAGACTTTCCTCCTTTTGGGCCTTTATTTTGCTGACTCCCCCCCCCCCCCCCCCCCCCCCCCCCCCCCCCCGATCATGTTTCATACATTCTGGCCCTTTTATTTTTATTATTTCTTTTTCTTTTTCTTTATTTTAGTTTCATATTATTATTATTATTATTATTATTATTATTATTATTATTATTATTATTATTATTATTATTATTATTATTATTATTACTACTATTATTATCATTATTATTTTTATTAATAAAAATCCAAAAAAATATATTTTATTTATTTATTTACATATTTAAAAAATGTTCATTAACATTTTATTTTTCTTCATAAAACAAAATACCAAAAGTTTTTTTTAACAAATTAATTCTTTTTTTTTAAAAACAATAATTAATGTTTAGACTTAGGTTAGTTATTGAATTATTTTCTTGTAACTTAAAATTGATTTAGAACTTAGGTTTCTTTTTAATTAATCCATTCTCATGTTATTTTCATTATTTAAAACCTTTTCATAAAAACCCTAAACAATCATTTTTAACTTGTCTTCTTAGGTTTTAATTTTGTTTATTTTTTATTAACCATTCTCTCAATTAGGTTAAAACCCCTTTCATAAAAATCCAAACAAAAATCATGTTTTTATCCATTTGCATTTGTATATCATTTATTCAATTCTTGTACATTTATTCAATATGGTTGTAATAGTTAATTAGATTTAATTTTCTTGCAAAATCCCCATTTGTAAATTTGTATACCCCCTCCCCCAATGATGTAATAGCTTAGTATTTTTATTTTCTACAATTTAATGTTTTATATATAAATGCTAGTAAATTAGGGTTTGTATGGAAAGATTAAAATCAACAAGTTAGCAAACCCTATTTCAAAACAAAATAATGCATGTAAATCAACACACTTGCACACTTGCATCCCTTAGGGTATTTCCACTTTGTTGCCTTACAAAAATGGCCATGTTATGCATGTGGGATATCTTAGCAAAAAACAATCAAATAAAAGATCATAGTCCATCAATGACGCTATCAATGTTGCCTTTCAAATTGATCTTAGTCCCTCAAAGAGAATTGCTAGGATATTTCATAACATTACTATCATGGCTATACAATGACCCACGACCGTTCCTTTACATCCAAAGATAAGGCTTCTTACCAAATCAATGGTAAGATAACAATATCACAGGAAAGGAAGAAATGAACTAAGACTTTTGAGTAGGTAGATTGTTCCTAATTGCTTGCTCAATTTCAAAATCAAACACTCTTGCTTATCTTCAAAACAAACACCAAACACTTTCAAAAACACTTTCAAAATATCTTCCAAACTTGAAACATTTTCAAAAGCTCAACACTTTTTATACGTTCTTACGAACAAGAACTATTACAAAGTTTGCCTAAACGATGGCGCATTTTCAAAATACTTTCAAAAAACCACACAAAGCATATTTTCAAACAAAAGAAAGTGATCTATAAAGAAACTAAGAGCCCATAGATAAATATGGATGAAAAGGGTGCTAATACCTTCCCTTTTCATAATCTACCCCATAAACTCAAGAAATAATCTCAAAGGTATTTCCTGTTCTTTTCAGCCTTTCCTTTTGGATAAAAAAATTCGGTGGCGACTCTTGCTAACCGCAAAATTTGCGATAAAACACAAAACATCCCAAGTCAGTTCTCCCATCATATCACACAGTCGTATGAAGAGTCGTTGGAGACAATCAATTTGAGTTCAGAGGAAGATCTAAGAGAAGTCAAGATTGGAGCATTGTTGTTTCCCGATGTGAAGAGAAGGTTGATCGAATTGTTGAAAGAGCATGTGGACATCTTTTCTTGGTCATACCAAGACATGCCTGGTTCGGATATTGATATTGTGGAACATCATTTGTCTCTAAAACCAGAGCGCCCGCCAATCAATCAGAAATTGCGAAGAACTCACCCCGATATGGCAATGAAAATTAAAGAAGAAGCTTTAAAGCAGATTAATGCCGGTTTTCTTTTGAAATCAGTATACCCTTAATGGATTGCCAATATTGTCCCAGTACCAAAGAAAGACGGAAGAGTTCGCATGTGCGTACATTATAGTGATTTAAACATAGCTAGTCTAAAAGATGACTTTCCATTACCACATATTGATATGTTGGTCGATAGTACAACAAAATTCAAAGTATTCTTGTTCATGGACGGATTTTCCGAATATAATTAAATAAGAATGGCTCCTAGGGACATGGGAAAAAAATTTATCACACCCTGGGGAACATTATGTTATAGAGTGATGCACTTCGGGTTGAAGAACGTTGGTGCGACATACTAGATGGCTATGACAACCCTATTTCATTATCTGATGCACAAGGAAATTGAGGTATATGTTGATGATATGATTTCTAAATCCAAGACTGAAGAAGGGCATGTAGAAGATTTGTTGAAATTGTTTCAGCATTTGAGGAAGTGTTGTCTTCACTTGAATCCAAATAAATGCACCTTTGGTGTCCGATCAGGGAAATTGTTAGCTTTCATTGTCAGCCAAAAAGGAATTAAAGTTGATCCTGATAAAGTCAAAGTAATTCAAGAAATGCCAGCGCCTAGAATTGAAAAGCAAGTTAGAGGCTTCCTTGGGCGTTTGAATTACATTTTCAAATTTATTTCCCATATGACTGCAACATGTGAACCGATCTTTAAGTTCTTAAAGAAATATCAAGATTGTGTGTGGACAGATGATTGCCAAAGGGAATTTAAAAGTATTAAAGAGTATTTGCTTGAACCTCCCATCTTGCTCCCTCCCATTGAAGGAATACCATTGATTATGTATCTAACAATGTTAGATAATTCTATGGGCTGTATTTTGGGACAACAAGATGAAACAAAGAAGAAGGAATATTATCTCAGCAAGAAGTTTACTGACTGTGAGTCGTGGTACTCTATGCTAGAAAAGACATGTTGTGCTTTGGCCTGGGCGGCAAAGAGGTTGCGGAAATATATGTTGAATCATACTACTTGGTTGATTTCCAAAATGGATCCAATTAAGTACATTTTTGAAAAGCCTGCTCTTACTGGGAGAATTGCCTGTTGGCAGATGTTGTTGTCTGAATATGATATTGAATATCATACTCAGAATGCTATAAAAAGTAGTGTGTTGGCAGATTATCTTGCTCACTAACTAGTTGATGATTATCAATCTGTTAAATATGATTTCCCTAATGACGATGTTATGTTTTTGAAAGTGAAAGATTATGATGAACCGTTGCCTGAGGAAGGTCCTGATCCTGAATCCCGGTGGGGCACAATGTTTGATGGAGCTGTGAATGCTTATGGGAAAGGAATTGGTACTGTGATTATCACTCCTCATGGATCACATATTCCTTTTACTGCAAGGTTGACATTTGATTGTAACAATAATATGGCAGAGTATAAAGCTTGTATCATGGGTCTCGAGGAGGCTATTGATCTCAGAATCAAAGTTCTGGATGTATATGGAAATTCAGCTTTGGTAATAAATCAGATCAAAGGAGAATGGGATACCCATCACCCTGGCTTGATCCCTTACAAAGAATATGCTAGAGATTATTACCCTTCTTTAATAAAGTTGAATTCCATCATATTCCCAGAGATTAAAATCAGATGGCGGATGCTTTGGCCACTTTGGCTTCTATGCATAAAGTGAATACTTGGAATTATGTGCCTCATATCATAGTGCAACATTTGGATATACCATCTCATATGTTTACAACAGAGGAAATGTCAGATGAGAAACCTTTGTATTATGATATCAAACATTTTCTTCAGACTCAGAAATACCCGGTTGGTGCGTCAAATAAAGATAGAAAGACATTAAGAAGGTTGGAAGGTAGCTTTTTCCTCAATGAAGATGTGTTGTACAAAAGAAATTATGACATGGTCTTGCTCAGATGCATGGATAGACACGAATCAGACATCTTAATGCATGAAATCCATGAAGGTTTCTTTGGTACCCGTGCCAATGGACATTCAATGGCAAAGAAGATGCTTAGGGAAGGTTACTATTGGCTGAAAATGGAATCTGACTGTTAAAAATTTGCAAAGAAGTGCTATAAGTGTCAGATTTACACCAACAAAATTCATGTGCCTCCGACACTTCTCAATGTTATTTCTTCCTTGTAGCCTTTCTCTATGTGGGGTATTGACATGATTTGAATGATTGAACCTAAGGCTTCGAATGGACATCGTTTCATTTTGGTAGCAATTTATTACTTCACCAAATGGGTTGAAGCATCTTCATATGCTAATGTTGCCAAGAAAGTGGTAGTGCGTTTCATCAAGAATAATCTTATATGTCGATATGGTGTGCCAAGCAGGATTATCACCGACAACAGCTTGAATCTAAATAACAAGATGATGACAAAACTCTGAAGAATTCAAGATTGTACATCATAATTCATCTCCTTACAGGCCAAAGATGAATGGGGCTGTTGAAGCTGCTAATAAAAACATTAAGAAGATCATCCAGAAAATGGTTGTTACTTATAAAGATTGGTATGAAATGCTCCCTTTTGCTTTGCACGAGTATCATACGTCCTTCTACACTTCAATAGGGGAAACCTCGTACTCTCTTGTGTATGGTATGGAAGCAGTGCTCCTCGTTGAGGTTGAGATTCCCTCTTTACATGTGATAATGGAAGCCTAGTTGTCAGAAGCTAAATAGGTCCAGAACAGGTTTGACCAATTGAATCTGATTGAAGAGAAGAGAATGGCGGCTTTGTGCCATGGACAGTTATACCAAAAGAGAATGAAGTTAGATTTTAATAAAAAGGTCAAGCCTCATGAATTCAGAGAAGGAGACCTCGTGCTCGGGAAGATTATGTCTTCTAACTCTGATTCTAGGGGCAAGTCGACTCCCAATTTTGAAGGCCCTTTATGTTGTCAAGAAATCCTTTTCTTGTGGTGCATTGATTATTGAAACTATGGATGGCGAGGAGTTCCCACGTCCTATGAATGTTGATGCAGTGAAGACACACTTCACCTAAAGAAATAAAAGAATAGCTTGCTAAGTCTAAAACTCGAAAGGATGGCTTAGGAAAAAAAGAGCGTCTCGGTAGACTGAAAACCCAGCAGGGCGGTCTAGGCAAAAATTAGAGACATTAATAGAATAAAATTTCCCTCTAGGTTGAAAACCCGCAAGGGCAACTTAGGAAAAAGTTAGGGATTTCTTAGCAAGTAACTGCGTCAGGCAAGACTTGATCATGGAAGCAACAATCTTCTTGGATTCTCAACATACTTCAACAGAAGTCGCTGCTCAGAAATTCAAAGTTGTTAGGGAGAATAGTGGTCATTGTAGTTCAATGTATATTTTATAATATATATTACCATTTTCCAAACTTTGTAATCATCTAGGGAGTCTCACCATTCATAGACTACCATTCTATTAATAATGTTTAAGATTTTATCCAATTATTTGCAATTCTTATTTTATTCTGCTTACAAAGACTCCATTTATTATTGATAGTAATTTTCAAAGCAGAAAGATTGAATAACAAAATTTTTTTCTTGAAAGGAATTTACAAATTACTTTTTACTTTAGATTTTGTGACACAAGAAAAACAAAAATGGTGATTCCAAGGATGGACGAACTCAGAAATTTTGGAAGTATGTTTTTCCCAGGAAGGCTCTCTCAGGTAGTTAGAGATGAAACTAATTGGCGTAAGGTACGACATTGGGCTTGTCATCCCATTTTCCCCAGTCAAGTCTTGGTACATTTTGATTTCAGGTTTATATGGTTTGAAGTCTCTATTTTCCCAGTAAGGTTTTCTCTCATATGACGGAAATCCCTTCTCCTTAACAGTAATGACATTATTATTATTTTCACAGGCAACTAGGCAAGGGAAATATCTTTTCTAAGAAGTGTCGAAACAATTGTCAACTTTTTGGGTTTTCTCCTGCCAAATGCAGAGTTTGATTTAAAATCCCCATGATTATGATTTATCACTGTATTTTTTGATTTCTTAGCTCCTCAAATGAAACTTAGACTTTGTTTCTAGTTGAAAGTTGTTATCCCCGTGTGTTTTCACAATCTATCCCCAGGGAAAATTGTGTAATTATCACTCTCTATATTGAAGAATTTATTTTGGGCTCCTTAATGATGTGGTGTTGAACTCCTTAATGAAGTTAACACGGAATCCCCAATCAATATCTTAATGATGTGGTTTTAATTTTCCCTAATGAAGTCAATTTATAACCTCCAACGAAAATCTAGACGTTGAAACTTTGTTCTCCCCATTGAAGTTTGTGTGATGTTCCCCGATGAAGCCTAGAAGAAGATATTACATCCCTGTATTTGTACTGTTTTGACTTGGTTATTTTTTAATTATGTTTCTTCCTAATGGAGTTAAGTCGTGAAGTAGGAATTTGTTTCCTCGGTTGGTGCTCATTGTCTTTTGGGAATCTTGATATTGAATATGATTTAGCCGAGTGTTGACTTTTCCCAAGCTGGCTTTGTCTATTTATCCCCAATGTTGTGTGTTTGTTTTGTCTACATATACATGATAACATTCATAATTCATACATACATCGTGCATAGCTAAATTAAAGTTAATTGCTCATTTGCATTCATTAATATTTTGTTGGCGTATTATCCTATTTGAAGAGTTATGTTACCCTCCTTCCATTAGACTGTCAACTTTAAGCAAAAAGTGTAATTCTTTCAATTTCCCCACTGAGTTATCCCTCATGGAAGATTTTTGCTTTAGCCTTCCTATTCAATTTTTATCTGAGTGGAATGTGATCCCCTTTTGAGTTTATTTCTCATCAAGTTGTACCTCGGTTGGCTATTTCACACCATTTTATTTCTGGTTTGAATCTGTGGTCCCCGACAGCGTTATTATTTTGATTTCCGCAGACTTTGAGCCCTAGTTTGAGAACATGCATTTATTTTGGAACGAGAAGACTTTAGCTCCTCAGCAGGAATGTATAGGCATTTCCCCAAGAAGCCATATTTATTTCCCCAATAAGCCATATAATTCTTTCCCCATGAAGTCATTATTACAATTCCTTTCATGACAGCAAGTGACAGTCTCTTTATTTGAGTAACTTGTACTTCTGCAATAATTCAGTTAGTCCCCTGAGAAGATTATTTGTTACTCCAATGAATGGTAGTCTCTTCATTATGGGAGATAGTTTGTTATTGAGATTTGTTACTCCAATGGATGGTAGTCTCGTCATTACGGGAGATAGTTTGTTGTTGAGATTTGTTACTCCAATGGATGGTAGTCTCGTCATTATGGGAGATAGTTCATTGTTGAGATTTGTTACGCCAATGAATGGTAGTCTCGTCATTATGTGAGATAGTTTGTTGTTGTTGATTTGTTATTCCAATGGATGGTAGTCTTGTCATTATGGGAGATAGTTCATTGTTGAGATTTGTTACTCCAATGGATGGTAGTCTCATCATTATGGGAGAAAGTTCATTGTTGAGATTTTTTACTCCAATGGATGGTAGTCTCGTGATTATGGGAGATGGTTCGTTATTGAGATTTGTTACTCCAAGGAATGGTAGTCTCGTCATTATGGGAGATAGTTCGTTGATGAGATCTTTTTCCGATGGATGGTAGTCTCTTCATTATGGGAGATAGTTCGTCGTTGTTGATTCACTTTTCTCTGAAGAAGTTTGTTTGTTTCCAGTCATGAGTACTAATGCCAAACAATTGTTAACGCCCATAATTTTGATGTTTTCTAGTATTATCCTACCACCGCTTTTCCCCCAGTCGATCGACATTACCTTTTTTGCTATTTTCTCTGAGAGTGGATAGTTCGCGGTTATTTGTTGATCACCGTTATCCTTTATGTTCTTTCCTCAATGTCTGAGTTCATATTACTTTGTCTCCTCCTTGAGCTTTACCCTAGTAGAGTTGAGTCCTCTATTCACCAGTGATTTATTTTCCTGGTCTAGTTTTCTTTTGATCTTTTATTTTCTGTTTCCCTAGTGGTCTCTGGTGTAACATTTGTATCTGTTTGTTTGCATGCATAATCATAAACATTGCATGGCATCTTAGGGCCAAAAGTAGGGTTTATTTTATATTTAAGTATCTTCAATCGCGTTGAGACGAAGATTTTAACCTTCGTATCTCCGGATAGAAGACACTTAAATAAGGGTAGTTGTTGTACCCCAATTTTTCCCCCTAAGATCCCTTTATAATCTCATGTCAACTCAATCACAACAAGATCATACTAAGGTTTAGTTTCTTCTCTTTACCTTTGAGTTTGCTCATGGGGAATCACCAAGCACCTTGAATTGTATATTATGATCATCTATGTTTTGTATTAATTTATTTTTAACTAATAAACACAATGAATGTTTTCTCTAATTGATGATGTCATAGGTGAAAGCACAACACATTCCATCAAGTGGATCTATAGGTTCATGAATCTATTTCCGTGCCTTCTTCAGCAAAGCTTCATTGATACCGAAGCTTCATAATTTAAGGTGATTTGAAGTTATATCATGACAAAATCTACCATGTTTCATCATACCTCAATTTGTCAAAGAAAGTCAAAGGATGCAAGATTTGATTGAAGAAGTTTGACCTAATTGGACAAGTTCTTGCTTTCTTGGTCACAAGTGCATTTCCCCTCAATTCTTGATATTTGGAAGTGGTTATGGTTGATATGGTTTCCCATTATCATCCTCAACAACTTATATTTACACGAAAAAAGTATTAGTGCAAGAAAGTTTGTCAAAATTAAAAAGGGTTTCCAAAGCATTTTGTTGCTCTATGAGCTAGGGTTTTGAACTTCTAAGGGCTATATCTTGCTCATATTTTGGTATTTTTGAGTGATTCCAAAGACATGCTTCTATTTAAATGGTTATCAACAAATAACTTCAAAATTTTCAAGAAATTTTTATGTGAAAGATACCTAATGATTGAGAGAGATTACAAGTCCTCTAGATAGGACATCAAATTCCCTTGTGTGACTTAAAAAGGGCATAACTTGGCCAATTTTTATCTCCTAGAGCCCATTATTTTTCCATAATTATATTAAGGATGTGAACTTCAACTCTTATTTTATGTGAAAAGTTTGAAAATGGATGGAAGATTCCTTAAGTATACAAAATATTATAGGTCATCTCATAATTTTCACCTATTTTGCAAGACCATAACTCTTTCAATACTTTGTGTTTTTGAGTGATTCAAGTTCCACAATGCACTTTGGGAAGTCTATTTCAAGCTAGAATCATTGATCAAAGCAATATTTTGTAGGAAGGCCTTGTTTGGAATCAAAACATTATAGGTCATTTTTGAAGAAAAACTTGAATTTTTCTAAGTATAAAAGTCAACATCTTTTTCTCAACTTTGACTCATCACAACTTTCAGCTCAAGAATCCATTTTATTCCATTCTTTACACATTGTGAAGTTTGTGATCTCATCTTTCTAACACATCAAGAATCAAGTCATAAAGCTTCTTGAATTATGCACACAATGATTTCAAAGTTTGTACCTTGGAACTAAAGTTTCTCAAACAGTCAGAATGCAATTTCCATAATTTAACTTCTAATCACCAAATTTATGCGTGTTTTCTACTTAAACATGATTAACATAAACGTGTGGATGTTTTAGAGTGTCAAAATACATCATTTGAATGAGTTTTGATGCACATGTGATCACACATATTTCATGAAAACAGGTGTGCACGATTTCCCTCCAAATTGCATCACTCAACCCTCCTCTTGATTCCATTCACTTCTACTATAAATACAGGCTCTATCCTACTCATTTTTACAAGCTTAGATAGCCAGAATCACTCTGCCAAACTCTCTCTTGAATCAACTTTTCTGCAACTTCGAATTTGGTTTTACAGCTTTCCTCAATCCATTTTCTGTCAATTCTTCATCCTTGAATTTCACTGAAGTTAACTGAATAAGAACCAAGCTCTAAGGCTTCCTAAATCATTCTAGCCAAGGCAAGTTTTAGAGCTCTGAATTTGAACTTCAATAGGTAGATTCCTTCATCAATTCTCTAAAACATTGGTATTGTATTAAGCTCTCATCATTCTAATCCTAGTCGAAACATTTGTTTTCAACTGGAAGTGAGTTTTGGCAAAGAATTTTCAAATCCCATTTCAAATCTTTCCTTCCAAAATGATTGAGCTACACCTCACATAAATTTTTCGCGAGGGTACCAGTGGAATCGTCTTGAAGAGACGAAGCGAATGGCACCGGTCTCGAGCTCTAATTTTTCCATTTCACAGATCTGTAATTCGCGTGGCTGGAGGTTGAAGATGACCAACGTGTCATCTCTTAACCAATGATATCGTGCCATTTGTTTTTTTTTTCAAATTTTGATTTTAATAAATGATTCAGTGTTTTATTCACTAAGGACGATGATAAGCACAACGTGTCTGACCCATTGGGTTAACTTACTAACGCGTTTTGACTCTCATCCAATGGTCTACATCTTTTTGGTTTTTATTTTATTTTCTGATTTTTATATTTTATTTGTTTTAAACTTCAAAAATTCATAAAAAAATCATTTTAACTTCAAAAAATCTGGAAAAAAATTATTAAAACTACTTTTGATTTTTCTCCTTCTGATTATTATTTTTTCACAATTTTATTTTGTGTTTTGATATTTTTTATATTTTTTCACTTTATTTGATTTGTTTTAAATATTTAAAAATACTTTTCCTAATTTTTAAATTCTGAAAAAAAATATTGAAGGATCCAATGATCTCTTGACAAATATTGGTGACATCATTTTACTATTATTTATGTCTTTACAATTTTTGGTTTATTTTGCTTATTTCTTTTAATTTTAAAAATAGTTTATGACTTTAAAAAATTACCAAAAATTTTATAAAAATATTTGAGCTTATTTCTGATTTTCTATGGTCTCATTGAATTTTTCTAGGATGTTTTGAATAGAGTTGCTATTTTCCCCTTTTATTTTCATTTAAAACCATTTTAAAAATATTTTTTTCTTTATTTTTAAATACAATTTTATTTTTGTATATATTCTGGTTGATATTGAACTATGAGATTTTGACCATGAGCTTCATTAACATCATTGGATCTTGGGTGTTGAGTTTAAATCCTCAAAAATGGATGATTGATTTTAATGATAGCTTCATTAAAATTTTGGTTCAAATGTGGTTTGATTCTTATCCCTTCCCTCTTCATCTTATCCACTTCTTACTTGTACTACATATTATGGGAGAATGATTTACATATCATTTCTCTAAACATATAGTACATAGATTGCTATTGATCGACTTCAAAATAGGTGTGGCTTCTATATAAGTCCACTTACAATTGCTTAACATAGCGCTAAATTTTGTCCTGATTCGAGAAATGATCATTCATGGCCCAAACCTATGTTTACAAGTCCAAGTATGTTAACTTGAAACCTTTGATCCAATAATCTTGAGATTCATTGTTAGGAGGCTTTGGTCTTATCAATCCTCTAATGATTCTTTATAAGCTTTGGTCAAAGTGAATCACTTAAACATCATTGATCATTTATTGTTGCCTTGAGATTTTGAAAATGAATGATATACTTGACAAAAAGCAAATGAAACTTATTTTTGAGAGGCTTTGATTTTATCAATCCTCTAATGAGTTTCAAATTCAAGTTTCAATATGGTCATTCAACTAACTACTAATTAATTAACATTTGACTTCTATTTTATGCCCTGATATTTTATGCTTTTATTTTATGCCTTTACTTTATGCACCATTTTATTTTAGCATTTACATTTCATGCTATTTTCATTTTTGCTCACTTGAGCATTTAATTTTATGTCATTTTTATTTTTGCTCACTTGAGCCTCTCATTTCTTTTTGAATATACCTAATAATCAACTTGAACCATAAAAAACTTTAATGTTACCTGAACTATTTGGTTACTATCCTTGGCATTATGGAGTGATAGACTTCTTGGACTTAAGATTAGAGACCTTGACCTACCTTGAGACTTGATGACTTCTATTTCTATTTTGTATGGAGTTCTTGGGGTTTACCCCAAGACATTGGGTTGTTTGTTTTCTTTGTGTGCATGTTATTCTGACTATATGCTTTGATTGGGAATTTACCTGTATACAGCCGTTACTCTACCGAATTTTTGTGAAGACTTAATGCATTTGAAGTTTGATTATCAAGAGGTTATATTGTCCTTGCTTGTTTGGTTTCAATCCAAATAATGAGAATTCTACATTGACTCATTATGTCAAGTGTTGGCTTCATGTTGGTTAGATGGTTCTTTTCCCTAGCTTTTACTTATGCTTTAGGATAGTCCCTTCATCTCCTCCCATCTTCTTTAATTTCAAAAAATCGTCTCCTTCCTTTTGAAAACTCTTATTATTTTCCAAACTTGAAATGCTTTCATAATAAACTTGGACTTAGGTCCATGCATTTTCATAAATACTTTCTTAATCAAACCTTAAACAACTTAATAATACTTTGACATTTTTTTGAGAAGACTAAAAGTCAATCAATCTCATTCAAACCATTTTTGTCACTTTGGCTTTTTATTTTTAAAATTATCGCAAAAGATTAAACTCTTGTCAATCCTTGTAGTGATGCGAGCTACTATACTTCTATGATATATAGTGAAGTGAGATATTTTCCACTTGGGTGTTGAGCGAGGCTTTGTTGATTTAAAAATCCATGCTATATCCTCCACTTTGAGATGACGCAAATTCTCCTTTCTCATGATCGTGGGTAGTAAGTATGTTCTTCCACTCAGATAAGAAGATGATGTCTCGCCTCTTAAAATTAATCAACACACTCGTGTTTTAAAATTTTTAAAGGTGAACTACGAGTACCCTAATCCCCTATTGCACGGAAGGTGGTACATATGCACTTAAGATTCACAATCATGGCGGGTGCAAAAATCATAAAAAAAAATACTTCTTTTCTCATCCCCACAATCTATTTTTATACAACATTTATAGCCAAAATACACAAATTTTCAAAGAGGTTCCTGTAGAGTACCCTACATGTTTAGGATGCTAATATTTTCCATTTGCATAACCAACCCCCTTACCTAGACTCTCTCCCCCTCTTTTTGTGTTACTCGCTCTTTTTCCATTCCTTTAGAAACAATAAAGCACAGTGGCGATTTTTATTTTGATTTGTGCGAGTCAAGTCAATCCAATGGCTTAGTCTCAACATTTCTACCGCTACAACCGCCATTTGCTCCACCGATAATTTGGTAAGTTTCTCCGCTCTCCCTGTCTCTGTAGAATTTGTTTTTGTTATAGGCTAGAATTTACACCTCTTTTCTTATAAATGCATGTGGTTTAAGGCTTGGAGTAGCTTAGTGTGAGAGTTCCTGGCAGAGTGTTGGTTGTGTTTGGCAAGACTGTTACCCGAGGGTGGTAGTTCCTCCATGCATTAGGTAGAAATTCTTTGAACATAGTGTAGGTGGTAGTGGTTTGTGATGAACTCTCTAACAATATTGGGGCCGTTTTTGGGTTCATGCTATGATCTTCGTAAGGGACGATGAATCTCCAGGATCGGCCTCAATCTAACAGTGTTAGAGAGATAATTGCTCTAAGGATCCCCATTCTTGCTCGACGCGGGTGTGCCCTACAAGAGAGTGTCTTTGCTTTTTTTTGAGTGAGGGCTCTGATCGAGGACAGGGTCCTCGTTCCTTTGGCCCTTTCACTTTATTAGTGGTGGAAGGGTGGATTTGATTATGATATCAAATTAATTATTGCCCTTTGCTTTTTCAGGTATAATGGTCAGTGGTACAAAAGACGAGTTTATGGCCGAACCTAGTGATTCCTTGCTAAGTCTTTCTGAGTGCTCGTCGATGGAAGGGAGCACTTCTAGGATACCCAGAACAGATCCGATGGTGCCAAAGCTGATCGAAGTGGAAGAGGACGCGCCCCTTCCTCAAGATGCACCCGTGGTTCGAGCGGATCCCTTAGCTTGGGTCGTGACTAATCCTTTAAAGTGGGTTTCTCATTTTTGTGAGCATCCAGACGAAGTATTTACCATGGTGGACACAAGGATGGAAGTAGAGGGCACCTAGGAGGAGTGGTCTGTATATATTCCTAATTCTGATCACCAAATATGTTCAAGCTTCGAGCAGGACCACATTCCTTTGTACGAGATTCTCTTTCGGGAGATGGGTTTCAGACTTCCTTTTAGTGACCTTCTGGTGGCCATTTTACGGCATCTCTGTCTTTCTCTTTTGTAATTACATCCGAATTATTGCCTTCTTGCGGGCTTTTGATATTGTGTGTGATCATCTACAGATATGGGCTAAGGTTCCTTTATTATTCTACTGTTTCCACCTCCAACGAGGTGCTCATGGTGGTAGGTTCGTATGGGTCTTCCTCAAGCAGGCAAACAGGAAGCTATTTAGAGCTTACTTGAAGTCTGTCCAAGATTTTAAGCCGAGGTACATGCTGGTTCGGCCGGTGTCAGGGAGGGTGTTGATGAACATCTTCAAGAGCGTTCATCTAGTTGGCGAGACTGGGCAACCTAAGTTGAATGAGGAAGGGAATCTGGTGGTGAAGCTGGTTCCAAAGTTTTGCTTTAATTGGTCAAGGAAACATTATGATGATAGAACTAACCATTATATATGGAAGAAGGGGCAGCTGGGTGAAGATGACCATGCTAGTTATGATCATCTGACAGCCTTTGTTGCGAAGATTCCCCCAATCTGGCGTATGGGCAAAGGGGGATGGCTGTTAACCGATGAGGATTGGAATTTTCTTTATGAGCATGGTCTTATACCTGTGAAAGATCCCCTCTAGAGAGAGGGCCTTGTGGTGTATCTAGGTAGTTTTCCCTTTATTTCAACTTGATTTGTATGCTCGTTTCTTTATTTTTGTTTGCTAACTCCATTTTTCTTGTGCAGAAAGGATGAATCCCACTGCTGAGCGCATGGCTAGGAACGCTATTCTGAGCTTGAAGAATACGCAAAATTCTGCCAAACCCTTGCCAGGTGATACGAGGACGACCCCACAATCGAGTTTGGGCACGTCGTCAACTAATCCAGTGGTTGGGACTCTCTCTCCTCAGCAAGTGTCTTCAAGGTTTAATAGGCAACGCTAGGATGGAAAAGTAGATCTGACGGACGAGAAGGGGAAGGGGTGGTTTGATTTGCCTCTTTATTTGCATAATCGGGCCTTCTTCGAGGGAGCTTCCCTACACCTCCCCCAAGATGAGTCACTCCTGCTTGAGGATGTGGATCATCCAAGCAAGAGGGTGACGTTGGCTCAAGATGCTAATGCCGTTATGAGGGTTCTAGAGATGGCAGTTGCATTTACCAAAAGAGATACTTCCAAGAATGTTGAGATGAGGAAGTTACATGCTGTTGTACCCCAAAATTTTCCCTCCCATATTCTTCAAGACTTGACAAGAATCATCTTCACATGGTTCAAAATTGCTCAAGGATTGCACAGTCCAAATGCCTCCTAAGCCAGTCAAATTAGGGTTTTGGTTCCTTCAATGAATTTTGGATTTTCAGTGGCTCAATCAAGTCCCATAGGCCTATACATATTCTCAAGAACCTACATGTCAAGTCTCAAGACTCACAGTGCCAAATTCTACAGTCAAAAGCCCTATTTGATCTATAGTCAACTGCAGGGGCAAAATGGTCATTTTACAGTCAAAAGTCAAATTTTTTGGTCAACATCTTATTTTGAGCACACAATCATCATTTGATCAAGTCTTGATCATGATTCCACAAGAATGGCTCAAAAATCATCAAAGATGCAAAAGTTACTATTTTTGGACAGTAGAAAAGTCAATTGTATCTTGACCAGGGTATAACTTTTTCATGGTTCATCAGAAAAATCCCATCCAATTCTCATTTTTAAGGGGATGACATTTCCTACAACTCATCTTCACATTCCAAGTCCAAGAAATGCTCTCACAAAAAGTTATCAATTTCTACATTATAGGTCAATTTCAAAAGTCAACAAAAAGGCACTTTAAGTCAAAGACCATAACTTGAGATTGGTAAATCAAAATGACATGGGACTAAAGTCATTGGTTAGAGGACTTAAAGACATTTCCAAAATGTCCAAGAATATGTTCATAGGATCAAATTTGAGCAAGATATGCATTGGAGAAGTTGGAAATGTTTTGTGAATTTGCAAAAGTCAACTTTGCTTAAAACACCATGTTTTTGCTAATGGGCTTCAAATTCCTTCTTGAAACTTTATCCAAGGCTTATTCACGACCCATTGAGATTAAATGGAATTGTTTTCTTATTTTTTATTAATTAATTGAATTTTTAATCAATATTAATTCATTTAATTCATTTAATTGTAGGAAAATATCAAGATATGGTTTTGCAATCTTTTCATAAAGCAAATATGACCTACATGTGCTGGAGATTTCGTGTACACATCAAGGGGACAAGAATCTCTCAATTTAGAAAGTTTTCTCAATCAAAAAGATTGAAAAATATTTGATTTTCAATCAAATATTGGAACATCAATTTCATGGATTTCCTTGCAAGATTTTAACCTAAATTCATTCTACTATAAGTACTCAAGCTCAACCCTAATGCATACACGTGAGAATTGCTGCAGAAAGCCATAATCACATTCAAGAAATCCAAGGAAAAAGTGAAAACTGTTTGCTACCTTCCAAGCCAATTCAAGGCGTTTCAGGGATTCAAACACATTGCAGGAACTCTCAGTAACATTTTGCAATCAAAATCATACACTAGAACTCAAGAAATCGCTCTACCCAGTCACACGGTTTAACTTTCTTTCTCATAATTGAAACTCATAATTCATGCATCATTAATGTGATTTTTTGTGTGTTTTGCATTGCTTGAATCCACAGGAAGCTTTTGGCACAGGTTAATTGAATTATTATGCATTAAATCGAAAGATGCCATTGACAAATATTAGGGTTTCCAAGCTTCCAGATTAGGGCTTTGCTGTACAGGAAAAATCAGACCTTGAGAGACCCATGGTTGGATTCGTTGAGACAAGACGAATCTAAAACCACCCTCGCGAACAATTTATATTGACCATAGGCCTGTTCGCTATTTTTCGTCCTTGCAGGTTGTGGGGGTTAAAAGCCCCCGCTATCTGACTTTTATTTTACAGGCAAAAGGAAGACGATGATGACGTGCTACTTCATGGTTGGAGCGTTCAAACGAGCGCGCGCTTTTTTTTCTCTTACCAGCATAATTGATATGTTTCATATATTATATTCATTAGCTATTATAATATCAAATACAGGCGCATGGCTCAGTGGATAGTGAGGTGGTTGTGCATCATTGGGACCTGGGTTCGATTCCCAGGTCCACCCAAAAGCTCTATATTATTTTTCATAACCTGATTGTGTGCAGATTCCCAACAACGTCCCACCATACGCTCCAAGCATCAGCCTGCCATGTGGCCACCATCACCAATCCAATGGTCAAAGGATGAAGATCATGGTGCTACCTGGTCAATGCACGCGCAGTTAATTCCAAAAAGTCAACAGGCTTGTGTGCTTCTTGGGCCTCAGTTTGCTAATTCACCTCCATATTGGGCCATCAACCCCCCCTGGTTTCTTTGTTCTTTCCTTTTTATTTTTTTTATTTTCTTTTATTAACTATTATAAATTATTATTATTAATTCATAAATTAATTATTTTTCATATTAAATTCAGAAACTTAAAATATTATTTATTTTTATTATTTATTAAATTCACTATTAATTATTTTGTAAATAAAATGCTAACAAACCAATTTAGTTTAAATTAGGTTTAATTTTGATTCTTTTCATAATAAATAAAATAAACTTAGAATTAGGGTTTTACTAACTTTTGACTTGATTCCTTTTATTTTCATTTTCATTAAAACTTAAAAAACTAAAAAATATTTTTTGCTTGTAATTAATTAATTAATTAGTAAATTAGGTTTAATATTTAATTAAATGCAAAAAAGGACCAAATTCAATTCTTTTCTCAAAAAGGGTCAAAACCCTAAAGACTTTCCCGACTCAATTTCTTTTCGCACATTTATTATTTTTGATCATATTCATGTATCTGCTCCGAGAATGTAATAGATAATTATGACTTTTATCGCTTTCTTTTATTTTTCTCGCATTTATTTTCAAGGGTTATGTTTTTGGCGATGTAAATACCCGACGCCTTGTAATAGCGTAGATTCAATTTTCCGCAATTTATTTTTCGCACACTTATTAACTGTTAATTATGCATGACAAGACTTGTATGAAAAATAAAATCAATCCGTAGCTCACAATGATGCATGTTCAAAGATAATATGAATTGAAACCAGACACACATGCACATGCCACTCCTAGGGTACGCCTCACTTGGTTGCCTCGACGTGGTCATTAAGTATAGGGTGTTTTAGAGGTCGCCTTCCTGTCTAAAGATCCAGTTGCCTCGAAACGGTTGCCTCGGATAAAAAGGATCTAGGACATTAGGGTTACCGCTAAGGCGTCCTACTATTGCTTTGGTGACCACACATGTCCCTATAATCGAATTGACCCGAATAACTCCAACGACGGTGCTACCTACTTCTCAATAGTGGGATAGTACTGTCTAAAGGACTCTTACACAGCTTAATTCCTTAGAGTAGGTAGATTTCTCCTGGGTACTTGCTCTTTCAAAAACAAAAAACAACTTTTCGCACCTACACTTTCAAAAAGTTTTCAAACAAATACTTCATACACTCTTGAGGACTGATACAAGAGTTACCTAGAAGTTTTCAAAACGAAACTTTTTCAAAACCCACAAACACTTGAAAAGCAAACAATTTTTGAAAACATAGTGAGCAAGTACCTAAGAGCCCGTGGATAACCACAAATAGAAAGGGTGCTAACACCTTCCCTTTCTATAAATCTACCTCCCGAACCGAGAAACATCTCAAAAAGGAATTTTGTTGTGCTTTTGTCCTTTCCTTGTTGGAGAACATAAAAGACGGTGGCAACTCTTGCTTACCACGACATTTCGCGAACCAACTTTAAAACAGTCAGTTCTATTTCCACCGATCACAGAACTGGCGACTCTGCTGGGGACTACTTTATAAGTGAGGTGTACCTTAGGATTAGACCACTCTTGTTTTCAATTGCTTGCTTTGTTTGCTTTAATATTGTGGGCTTGTCTTGGAGTTTCATAGATCCTAACCCGGATCTGGGGGATACCTTTTAGAAGTAGCAACAAACTGTGAGGGAACTGTGCGGGGTATACCGACATGGTTGAAGCAGTTGCTACGTTGATGTGGCACTTTGGTGAGTACCGGTAACCCTTGAGACAAGTCAAGGAAAGTACGGGGCCGCCGCGTGGTGTCGTGAAGCATCAACTGACCTTAGGAACCTTACTTGACCATCCTGGCCTCTTTAGGGGTAGTGAGATGACCGACTTTGGTGCAGTCCGAAGTTGGTAGATACTCGATACTACACTCATTGAGGGTTGTTTTCTTGGAATATTTTGATCGCCAGTTCAGTGGCTAAATCAAAACAATGAATATAGAAAACAACCCAATGATATTGAGCTCCTTAGAACCCGGTTACTTTTGATAGGACAGGTTTTGAACCCACCAACTTCAAGAGGGTAGTACCTAAACCTCATGCTGGCCTAAACTCTAAGGGTTGTCTGGTGTGACTTGTATGCCTTATCATGTTTGCTTTTGTGGATACTTGTGGTGTGTTTTTATCATAACATCATAACATCATACAGCATCATATGCATCTACTAACCACTTCAAGGGTTCGAATCTTCATCTTTATTCTTGTTTTGTAGGATATGGAATCTCTCCGTAGAAAGACAATGCAGGTCAACCTTGTAAGGATCCCTCCTCAGCTTAAGGAGCTTACATCCAGGATTCCCGATAACTCTTCCTTCAGTGAAAGGCATGGTAGACTCATCAGCTTGGTCAACACCAACATTAAAGAAGATATGATAAAAGTTCTCTTCCAGTTCTTTGACCCTTTGCACCACATTTTTACTTTCCCGGATTATCAATTAGTGCCTACTTTGGAAGAGTTTTCTCAACTTCTGAAGGTTCCTATTCTTAGTCAACTACCCTACAACGGTACGGAAAGGGAACCAAAACTTGAAGAGGTTGCTAAAGCATTACGCCTACAACCATCTGACATCAAGGGGCATTGGGAAATCAGAAGTGGTATCAAAGGATTCTTGGCAAAGTTCCTGTTTGAGAAGGCACAAGAATGTTGGAATTCCCTTGACCTACAAGCCTTTGAAGAAGTTGTGGCACTCCTTGTCTATGGGTTGGTGTTGTTCCCGAATCCGGATCAACTTATAGATATCAATGTTGTCAAGATTTTCATGTCCAGGAATCCTATACCTACGTTGCTTGGGGACATCCTTCACTCATGTTACACTCTAACCATGAGAAAAAGAGGTGTTCTCATGTGCTGCACTCCTCTCCTGGCAAGGTGGTTTAATTCGCACCTTCCACAATCAGTTTTGAAGAACGAGCGGGGTTTGAGATGGTCACAACGATTAATGACTCTTACACATGCTGATATACATTGGTGTTCTCGGTCCAGAGAAAATGTCACTATCATTGATCATTGTGGAGATTTTCCTAATTTTCCTTTACTTGGAATCAGAGGAGGCATTACTTACAACCCATGTATGGCTTTGAGACAGTTTGGATATGCTCGGAGGGATGGCCCTCATGACATGTTGATTCCTGACATAGTTTTTGACTTCGACAACGATATGCAAGGACTTTGGCAGAGATTCATCAGAGCTTGGAGGATGCCTAACAAGGTGGATAGCAAGACACTGGGGCACAAGAACTCCATCCCCCTTGAGCCTTATCTCAAGTGGGTACGAGCCCGCTCCCAGAAGCTGGTGATGCCATATCCTCATGTTCTCCCCGTGATCAAAGAGCCAGTTTTGGAAGGAGAGGTGCCATATACCATCCAACATCCTGACATGCCAACGTCTTGGGAAGAAATGCAAAAGAGCTGGATCCAACTCAAGGAAGAGCGGAATTATCTTGAAGTCAGTCTACATGCCAGTGAGAAGAAGGTCTTGGAGCTCACCCGCCTACTTCACGAGGAAAAGACTCTCAACACTTACATCGCTCCAAAGAGGATGCGCAGTGTCTTTTGGGATTATGTATTTTGTAATATTTCGTCCATGAGGCATTGATGTACTGAACAAATCATTTCTTAATATAACGTGTGTTCCTTTTTGTCTACAACGAATTTGAACTTTCGAACCCTTGAATGCATTGCATAAATAGCATATCATGCATCATGTGCATAACAAGTACTCTTTTTTTTACAGGTCACTCATCTTCTTCGCTGTTTATTTCAGCAATCATCATGACTTCTGAACCTACTACTGAACAAGCCATCAAGGCCCTCCAGGCCCAGAACGCCCAGTTCCAAGAGTTGGTAATGAGCTTAGCCCAGGGTCAACAGGAGTTGAAGACTCTGCTTTTGAAGAAGAAGAAGAATAAGAGGACTGTGTTGTTCAACGCTGGACGGAGGTATGGGAATGCACTGCAAAATGAGGCTGATGTGGCTACTTCCTCTGTAGGGAAAGACAGTCCCCAAGAGGGAAGGGTTCCTAGTCCCGTGGTCTCCGACAACGAGACAGATTACAATGATGAACATTACCCTCCTGCTGAGGACAGGTACAAACAGCTGGAGGACCGTTTAAGTGCCATGGAGATTCAACATGTGCCCGGGTTGGACTTCGGAGACCTAGGTTTATATTCTGGGGTGGTGATCCCTCACAAATTCAAGGCACCTACTTTTGCGAAATACGACGGGGTTTCCTGTCCTAAGCTGCATCTCAGATCATATGTGAGGAAGATCCAACCGTACACTGCAGACAAGAATCTATGGATCCATTTCTTCCAGGATAGTCTTTCAGGGACTCAACTCGAATGGTTTTATCAGCTAGATGGAGCCAGCATTCGTAACTGGGAGGACTTGGCTACTGCATTTTATAAGCAGTATCAGTATAATTCCGACCTCGCTCCTACGTGTACCCAACTCCAGGGTATGTCACTAGGGACGGGTGAAGGTTTTAAGGAGTATGCACAAAAGTGGAGAGACTTGGCTGGAAGGGTGCAGCCACCTTTGACTGACCGTGAGCTTGTGGACATGTTCTTGGGGACCCTGTCTGGTCCATTCTTCAACCATCTGCTTGGGAATTCTTCTGCTGGGTTTACAGATCTGATCTTAACTGGTGAGAGGATAGAAGCTGGTATCAAGTCGGGGAAGATATAAAAGGGTGCCTCCTCAAGCACTGAAAAGAAGCCCTTCAAGAAAGAATCTAGTGCTGTTTATGGTTCAAGGAGACAAAATAAACTGGAACGCCGCCAAGCCGTCAACGCGGTGGTAATTTCAAAGCCTGGTGCTGCTCCTTAGCAATATAACCAACCAAGAGGTGAGAGACCTAAAAGGCAGTACACTCGGCTTAGTATGACCCTGTCTCATATATTGCCGCAACTACTGTCAACCAATCTGGTAACTGTCAAAGAAGCTCCAAAGGTAGTGAACACAAGCTCTCCAAAGTACAACCCCAATGCCCGCTGCGCCTATCACTCTGACAGCCCGGGGCATACTACGGATGATTGTTGGGCTCTGAGGAATAAGGTTCAGGACCTTATTGATGCTAAAGAAATACAGTTCGAGGCGCCCGAAAGGGCCAATGCCGTTACCCAAAGTGTTGGAGGCTCCGTCGAAGTGCATAGACCATCGGGATCCTTCCTCAGGTCCTTCATCCGGTCCAGGTATTTCGCAATCAGTCACTATCATGATGCTCTCGTCAGGAAATTCAAAGTTCATTGACTGGTAGTCATCCACTGCCTGATGTGCCAAATGGTCTGCCAATACACTTCCTTTGATAGCTTTCTGAGTCGTGTATTGGATGTCATATTCCGTCAAGATCATCTGCCATCTTGCTATTCTTCCGGACAAGGAGGGCTTTTCGAATATGTACTTTATTGGATCCATCTTTGAAATCAACAGAGTAGTATGAGTCAGCATATACTGTCTCAACCGGCGAGCAGCCCATACCAAAGCGCAGCAAGTTTTCTCGAGCAGTGAGTATCGGGTCTCACAGTCGGTAAACTTTTTGCTAAGGTAATAAATGGCGTGCTCTTTTCGGCCAGACTCGTCATGCTGCCCCAGCACACACCCCATTGAGCTGTCAAGTACTGTCAAGTATAGTATTAGAGGTCTCCCTTCAACCGGTGGCATAAGAATGGGTGGTTCTTGGAGATACTCTTTGATTCTGTCAAAAGAGGCCTGACATTCATCATTCCAACGTACTACCTGATCTTTCTTCAGCAGCTTGAAGATCGGTTCACAAGTAGCAGTTAGGTGCGAGATGAATCAGGCAATGTAATTCAGACGTCCTAGAAAGCCTCTGACTTCTTTCTCTGTCTTAGGAACTGGCATCTCTTGAATGACTTTAACCTTGGCAGGGTCTACTTGAATACCCTTGTCGCTTACGATGAAGCCTAGCAACTTTCCAGATCTTACCCCAAATGTGCACTTATTCGGGTTCAATCTCAGCTTGTACAACTTCAGACGGTCAAATAGTTTCTGCAGATGGTCAAGGTGCTCCTCCTCAGTTTGGAACCTTGCAATCATATCGTCGACATACACTTCAATCTCATGGTGGATCATGTCATGAAATAAAGCAACCATGGCACGTTGGTAGGTTGCCCCAGCATTTTTCAATCCAAACAGCATGACCTTGTAGCAGAAGGTGCCCCACTGAGTAACAAAGGTAGTCTTTTCCATATCTTCCGGAGCCATCTTGATCTGATTGTACCCTGAAAAACCATCCATGAAGGAGAACACCTTGTGCTGAGCAGTATTGTCGACTAGAACGTCGATGTGAGGCAGAGGGAAATCATCCTTAGGGCTTGCCCTGTTCAGATCCCTGTAATCAACACACATTCTGACCTTACCATCTTTCTTAGGCACCGGAACCACGTTGGCAACCCACTGAGGGTAAGAAGTCACTGCAAGAAAACCGGCGTCAAACTGCTTCATAACCTCAGCTTTGATCTTCTCGGACATCTCTGGACGCATACGGCGGACCTTCTGTTTGACCGGAGGGCATTCTTCCTTGGTAGGCAAGTGATGGACCACAATGTCAGTATCCAACCCAGACATGTCTTCGTAGGACCAGGCAAATATCTACACATAATCATGCAACATCTGCACCAATCGTTGTTTCACGCTGAGCTCTAGATTGGCACCAATCTTGACTTCCTTTCTATCTGCCTCAGTACCCAGATTTATCGTTTCCACTGGCTCTTCGTGTGGCTGAATGGCCCTCTCTTCCTGGAGTAACAGTCTTGCAAGCTCACCAGGCACTTCGCAATCATCTTCACCTTCGTCTTCGGCTAAGTTGATAGGATTTTCGAAGTCATAACTGGCAGTAGCAGAGTCGTTACCAGTGAGATCCAGAGTGGATTGAAACCTGTATGGGTGAGTGTGTGTAAATACAGTTGTTTTGCAATATATAAAAGAAAGACAGAAAGAAAGGGAGCACAAGATTTGAAATGCGAAAAACGTCCAATGTCTTTATTCATGATATATGGAAATGACAGTTAATAAGCCCTCACAAATGAAGCCACGGTGCCCCGGGTAAGACACCGGGCCCTAAAGTTTCAATTTATTGTTTATTACAAATAACAAAAACAAAGGAATTCATTCTTGCGTAACAAAAGTAACAGGTATGTGGTCTTTTGCCGTCCAATTGTTCGGTCCACCGTCGGTCGTCGGGTAGATCTAGCTATCGAACTCTGATTCCTCAACATCGCCTTCTATAGCATTCACTCCCGGGTTGGTGATGATCACGGGAGGTCTTCCGATCCTAGCTTTGCGTACAGCCCTTTGAGCCTCTGCAGTAAAACCCAGCCCAAACTTGTCAGTCTTAAGAGTAAAATCAGGGAGCCTGCCCCAGTTAGCACATTCACCTTTCTCAATTACAGCCCGGGTGTCCTTTAAGGAGGCCATCTTCAAAGGAAAGTCTTCTTCAATCACCGTCTTAGCTGACGCCAATGTTGGAGGTACCTCTTCAAAATGTTGAAAGGGGGTTTCAATAAACTCCCCGTCCATCTCAATATACCGGAACGAGTTCAAGTGACTAACCATGTATTCTTCCTCCCCCTGCACAGTAACGATCTTCCCTCTGACAGGGTACTTGAGCTTCTGGTGTAGAGTGGAGGTCACCGCCCCAGCTTTGTGAATCCAAGGTCGACCCAGCAAACATGAATAAGATGGACGGATATCCATCACATAGAAAGTTGAATCGAAGACTTGGGAACCAACACGAATCAGAATATCTACCTCTCCATGAACCATCCTCTTCGATCCGTCAAAGGCTCGAACCACGATGTTACTAGGCTTTAACTCCAGGCCCTCACAATCCAACCGGTCTAAGGCATTCTTGGGCAATACATTCAGGGAAGAACCGGTGTCCACCAACACGTGTGCAAGAGTAGTGCCCCTGCATTCAATGGAGACATGTAGGGCATCATTGTGGTTCTTTCCCTTGGAGGTAAGATCAGCATCCGAGAAACCCAAACCGTCGTCGGTGGTCAGATTGGCCACACAGTCAGTGAATTGATCTGCAGATGTCTCTTGTGGCACATGGGTCGTCTTCAGAAATGAAATCAGGGCCTTGGCGTGGGCCTCAGAGCACAACAATAATGATAGCATGGGGATCTTGGAGGGGGTATGCCCCAGCTGCTCAACGACGTTGAAGTCGCTCTTCTTAATGATCTTGAGGATTTCCTCCATCTCTTGCTGGGAGGCTTCAACATTCACTATCTTCGGTGATTCCATCCGGGCAGGCTCACCATCAATCCCTTTGCCCCGAGTATTAGATGACTCGGCAGTAGGGGTAGAAACTGGGTCAAAAGTGGAAACAGGCGCACTTGCAGGCGTTATTATAAGAGGTCTTCGGATAACTGGTGGCGCAATGTCAGGCGAGAAGAGCCTGCCACTGCGAGTAACTTTAGCGGGACCAGTGATGTTACTGATACTGGTACCGGTGTTGAACTCCTGCTTCACTCCAAGCACATACACATATGCCCCATAGTGCCATGGGATAGCCTTATCAGACTTGTAAGGGATTGGCCCCGGAACAGTAATCATAATGGGAGCAACGGACATGATTTTGGCTGGCTTCCTCGGGGGAGCCTTGGTAGGATTGTTGAAAATTGTGACGACGGATACTTCTTCAGCGGGAACAAAAGGAACAGCGGTCTTTTTGAACAGAATCTCCTTGCTATCCATCAGGCTTTGGATGCCTGACTTTAGCAACGGACAACCAGTAGGGGAAACAGCACATAGAAGGCAACCCTTGCTACAACCCGGAAATAAACCGGCCAGCAGCAGGTTCCTCTTAACAGTCAATAAAGGGGTAGCAACATCATCCACAGAAACTGTATACAAGTCTTCCTCAATAGCACTTACTCCATGCTGGGGCATAGGAACGGTCACAACGTTGGGCCTTTCAGGTGCCTCGAATTGTATTTCCTTCGCATCGATAAGGTCCTGCACCTTATTCCTTAGGGCCCAACAATCATCAGTAGAATGCCCCGGGCTATCAGAATGATAAGCACAGCAGGCATTTGGATTAAACTTCGGAGAGGTCGTGTTCACCACCTTTGGAGCCTCTCTGACGGTTACCAAGTTGGTCGATAGCAGCTGCGGAAAGATCTGTGACAAGGTCATGCTAAGCCGAGTGAATTCTCTTCTAGGTCTCTCAGCCCTTGGTTGGTTGAGTTGCCGAGGAGCGGCAGCAGGCTTAGCAATTACCACCGCGTTGACAGCTTGGCGGCGTTCTGGTTTATTCTGCCTTCTAGGCCCATACACAACACTGGCCTTCTTTTTAAAAGGTTTCTTCTCAGAACTTGAGGACGCACCTTTCTGAATTTTTCCTGATTTCAAACCAGCCTCTATCCTTTCCCCAGTCAGAATGAGGTCTGTAAACCCTGCAGACGAATTGCCAATGAGATGATTGAAGAACGGCCCAGATAGGTTCCCCAAGAACATGTCTCCTAGCTCACGGTCAGTTAACGGTGGCTGCACCCTGCCAGCCAGGTCCCTCCACTTCTGCGCACACTCTTTAAAACCTTCTCCCGATCCTAGCGACATACCCTGGAGTTGGGTACGTGTAGGAGCGAGGTCGGCATTATACTGATACTGCTTGTAAAAAGCAGTAGCCAAATCCTCCCAGTTACGAACCTTGGTTCCATCCAGCTGATAGAACCATTCGAGATAAGTCCCTGAAAGACTCTCCTGGAAGAAATGGATCCATAAGTTCTTGTCCACAGTATATGGCTGAATCTTCCGCACATAGGATCTGAGATGTAGCTTAGGACAGGATGCCTCGTCATACTTTGCGAAAGATGGTGCTTTGAACTTGTGTGGGATTACCACACCAGAAGATAAACCCAAATCTCCGAAATCCAAACCAGGCACTTGTTGAATTTCCATGGCATTCAGACGGTCCTCCAACTGCTTATACTTGTCTTCAGCTGGAGGGTACTGCTCCTCATTAAAATCAGTCTCGTTGTCAGAGACCACCGGACTAGGAACTCTTCCCCCTTGGGGACTGCCTTTTCCCACAGAAGAACCAGTTTGATTAACCTCATTCTGCAATGTGTTACCAAACCTCGGGCCAGTGTTGAATAGTACAGTTCTCTTCTTTTTCTTCTTCTTAACCAGCAGAGCCTTCAATTCCTCTTGTCCTTGGGCCAAACTCATAATCAGCTCTTGGAATTGGGCGTTCTGAGCCTGGAGGGCCTTGATGGACTGCTCGGTAGATGATTCAGGGTTCATGATGCTGAAATAAACAGCGAAGAACATTAAGCAACCTGAAAAGAAGAGTACCTGTTATGCACATGATGCATGATGTGTGCTTATGCAATGCATTCAAGGGTTCGAAAGTTCAAATTTGTTGTAGACAAAAAGGAACACACGTTATCATTAAGAAGTAATTGTTCAGTACATCAAAGCCTCATGGGCAAAATATTACAAAAGCAAATCAATCCCAGAAGACACTACGCATCCTCTTTGGAGCTATGTAAGTGTTGAGAGTCTTTTCTTCGTGCAGTAGGCGGGTGAGCTCCAAGACTTTCTTCTCACTAGCATGTAGACTGGACTCAAGATAATTCCGTTCTTCCTTAAGCTGGATCTAGCTCTTCTGCATTTCTTCCCAGGATGTAGGCATGTCAGGATGCTGAATGGTGTAGGACACCTCTCCTTCCAATACTGGCTCTTTGATCACAGGGAGAACATGAGGATAAGGCATCACTAACTTCTGGGAGCGGGCTCGTACCCACTTGAGATAAGGCTCCAACGGGATGGAGTTTCTGTGCCCCAGTGTCTTGCTGTCTATCTTGCTAGGCATCCTCCAAGCTCTGATAAATATCTGGCGAAGTCCTTGCGCATCGTTGTCGAAGTCAAAAACTATGTCAGGAATTAACATGTCATGAGGGCCGTCCCTCCGAGCATAACCAAACTGTCTCCAAGCCAGACACGGGTTGTAAGTAATACCTCCTCTGATTCCAAGTAAAGGGACATTAGGAAACTCCCCGCAACGATCAATGATAGTGACATCCTCTCTGGACCGAGAGCACCAATGTATATCTGCATGTGTAAGAGTCATCAATCGTTGTGACCATCTCAAACCCCGCTCATTCTTCAAAACTGATTGTGGAAGGTGCGAAATAAACCACCTTCCCAGGAGAGGAGTACAGCACATAAGAACACCTCTTTTTCTCATGGTTCGAGTGTAACATGAGTGAAGGATGTCCCCAAGCAACGTAGGTATAGGATTCCTGGACATGAAGATCTTGACAGCATTGATGTCTATAAGCTGATCGGGATTTGGGAACAACACCAACCCATAGACCAGGAGGGCCACAACTTCTTCAAAGGCTTGTAGGTCAAGGGAGTTCCAACATTCCTAGGCCTTCTCAAACAGAAACCTGGCCAAGAACCCTTTGATACCACTTCTAACTTCCCAATGTCCCTTGATGTCAGAGGGTTGTAGGTGTAAGGCTTTAGCAATATCTTCAAGCTTAGGTTCCTTTTCCGTACCGTTGTAGGGTAGTTGACTAAGGATAGGGATCTTCAGAAGTCGGGAGAACTCTTCCAATGTAGGCACTAGTTGATAATCCAGGAAAGTAAAGCAATGGTGTAGAGGGTCAAAGAAATGGAAGAGGACCTTTATCATATCTTCCTCAATGTTGGTGTTGACCAAGCTGATGAGTCTTCCATGCCTCTCACTGAAAGAAGAGCTCTCGGGAATCCTGGATATAAGTTCCTTAAGCTGAGGAGGGATCCTTACAAGGCTGATCTGAATTGTCTTTCTGCGAATAGTTTCCATGTCCTACAAAACAAGAACAAAGATGAAGATTCGAACCCCTGAAATGGTTAGTCAATGCATATGATGCTGTATGATGTTATGATGCTATGATTAGACACACCACAAATATTCACAAGAGGCAAACATGGTAAGGCACACAAGTCACACCACAGCCCTTAGAGTTTAGGCCAGCATGGGGTCTGGGTATTACCCTCTTGAAGTTGGTGGGCTCAAACCTGTCCTATCAGAAGTAACCGGGTTCTAAGGGTCCCAATATCATTGGATTGCTTTCATTGTTCATCATTTCGATTTAGCCACTGAACTGGCGACCGAAATATTCCAAGAAAACAACCCTCAATTGAGTGTAGTATCGAGTATCAACCAACCTCGGACTGCACCAAAGTCAGTTATCTCACTACCCTAAAGAGGCCAAGATGGTTCAATTAAGGTTCCTAAGGTTAGTTGATGCTTCACGACACCACACGGCGGCCCCGTACTCTCCTTGACTGGACTCAAGGGTTACCGGTACACACCAAAGTGCCACATCAACGTAGCAGACTGCTTCAACCATGTCGGTATACCCCGCACAGTTCCCTCACAGTCTTGTTGCTACTTTCTAAGAAGGTATCCCCAGATCCGGGTTAGGATCTATAGAACTCCCAAGACAGTAACCACAATAATAAAGCAAACAATTCAGACAATTGAAAACACAAGTGATCTTAGTCCTAAGGTACACCTCACTTTATAAGAATCCCCAGCAGAGTCGCCAGTTCTGTGATCGGTGGATCTGGAACTGACTGTTTAACGCTGGTTCACGAAATGTCGCGGTAAGCAAGAGTCGCCACCGTCTTTTATGTTCTCCAACATGGAAAGGACAAAAGCACAGCAAAATTCCTTCTCGAGAATGTTTCTCGGTTCGGGAGGTAGATTTATAGAAAGGGAAGGTGTTAGCACCCTTTCTATCCACGGTTATCCATGGGCTCTTAGATACTTGCTCATTTGTTTTCGAAATTTGTTTGCTTTTCAAGTGTGAGTGGGTTTGAAAAAGTTTCTTTGAAAGTTTCAGAATAACTCTTGTATCAGTCCTCAAGAGTGTTTGAAAAATTGTTTTGAAAGCTTTTTGAAAAGTGTCGGTGTGAAAAGAGTTTTTTGATTCGTTTTTGAATAGAGCAAGTATCTATGAGTCATCTACCTACCCTAAGGAATTAGGCTGTGTAAATGTCCTTAAGGTAGTGCCATCCCACCATTGAGAGGTAGGTAGCACCACCGTTGGAGGTGTTCGGGTCAATTCGATTGTTAGGGACAGTGTGGTCACCAGAGCAACAGTAGGACACCTTAGAAGCTACCCTTATGCCATTGATCATGGACATAAGGACTTACTAAAACGTCCTATACTCGACAACCACGTTTCGAAGGCAACATGTGAGGCGTACCCTAAGAGTGGTGTGTGAATTTGTGTGTTGTTTTCATGTTATGTTTTATCTTGTACATGCATCATGGTGATCTACGCATTGTTTTTAATTTAGCCATACATTCTTTCATGCAAAGTTTAGAATTTAAAAGTGCGGAAAGATAAATCCTACGCTATTACAAGGCGCGGGTCTATACATCGCCAAATTACAAAGACCCGTTTTAATAAAAATGCGGAAAGTAAATAAATTCCTAATTACTATTACATGGCTTGGGCAGTTACATAATATTCACAAGAAAATAAAATAACGTGCGAAAAGAATAAAATAGAACGTTCGAGGGCGTTGGACCCTTTTGAATTTAAATTGAATTACAAGTTAATTGATTATTAAATTAAAGAAAAGAAATGTGTTGTACCCCAAAATTCGCCCTCCCATATTCATCAAGAATTGTCAAAGTCAAGGTCACAAAATTCCCCAAGGGTTGTGCAGCTCAACTGTCTCCTAGACAGTCAAAACTAGGGTTTGAGTTCTGATCAAGCAAATGAACTTTTCAAAAGCCCAATCAAGTCTCATATGCTTACAAAGATGGTCAAGTGTCTTCATGACAAGTCTCAAGGCATTCAGCTCAAAATTGCACAGTCAAAACCCTAGATTGCACTACAGTCAACTGTAGGGGCAAAATGGTCATTTGACAGTCAAAAGTTCAAATTTTTGGTCAATATATCATTTTGAAGCCACAAACATCATTTGATCAATGCTTGATCATGATTCTCAAAATTTGGCTCAGAATTCCTCAAAGATGCAAAAGTTGCTATATTTGGACAGTTGAAAAAGTCAACTGAAATTGACCAGGGCATAACTTTCACATGGATTATCAGAAAATTTCCATCCAAAGCTCATTTTGAAGAGAAAGACATTTCCTACAATTCATCTTCATGTTCCAAGTCCAAGAAATGCTCTCACAAAAAGTTATCAATTTCAACATTATAGGTCATTTTCAAAAGTCAACAAAAAGTGACTTTAAGTCAAAGGCCATAACTTGAGATTGGTAAATCAAAATGACATGGGACCAAAGGCATTGGTTAGAGGACTCAAAGACCTTTCCAAAATGTCCAAGAACATGTGAAAAGCTTAAAAATTGACCAAGTTATGCCTTGTGGAAGTTGGGAAATTTTTGGAAATTTTTGAAAGTCAACATGGATGCAAAAGGCCTAAAAATGCAAATGGGCCCATTTTTCTTCCAAATTTCTTCATGCCAAGCCTATGCACGACCACTAGGCCCAAAGGGAAGTATTTTCATATTTTTTAATTATTTATTTGAATTAATATTAATTTATATTCATTTAAATCATTTTAATTCATGAAAAATATAAACCTTAACCTAAAAAATCTTTTTATGCATGCTTTGGACTCTATAACTCGTGCACATGCTAATAGGGAAGGATTTGATGCTAATTGATCAGATTTGGCACAAAAACCATGAAAAAAGATTGTAAAAGATCCTTAACAAATCAAAGATTGAAAACAATTATGGAGATGGATTTTATTGAATCTTTTTAACCTAATTGCTTCCATATATGATCAACATCACAACCCTAATGCTCCAAGACTGCAAGCTGCGCATAACCAAGCTTTTGCATATTGAAAAATTCTCCTAAAACTCAAACACTGAAATCAATCTTAGGGGTCGATTCAAGCTGCAATTTTCCTTCCACTAGCATCCTGAGACATCCTTGGACGTTTCTCAATCATAATCAACAAGCAAAACGCCTTGAACTGGTATCTGGAACTCAAACCGTACCAAGAAAATATTGAAATCGCATAGCATGAATCAAGCATTATTTTGCATTTTTTTTCATGGATTCATGTTTATATTGATGTTTCTGAACTAACTGATACGTTTGATTGTGTTTTTGAGCCATATATGCGAATTCACCATTAGAGAGGCCTAGGGTTCCGAAACTTCCAAATTGGGCGTTCTCAATTCTTGTAAAATTAAGACTTGCCAATGCTATGATTGAAATCTACAGGTTGAGACGAAGAAGACAAGATGCTCGCGCTCAATTTATGTGCATTCAGAACCTAATCGCTATTTTAGAAACATGCGTATATTGAGGGGGTTCAAAACCCCCGTTAAACGTTTGTTATTTTTTCAGGCAGAAAGAAACATGAAGAAGACGAATACATGGCATCATCTGAGTGGCCGTTTCAAATTTTGGCGCGCGTTCCAAGCGTGAATCCACTTTTCTTTCATATTAATTGTATTATATTATATGTTAACTAAATGCGCTTAGCTCAGCTGGCAGGGACTAATACTTGTAATCTTCAAGACCTGGGTTCAAGTCCCAGGTCTGGCAAATACTCCATGTTATTTTTCAATAATTGATTCCATGTAGGCATAATTCTGAGACTACCATGCACACTCCAAGCTCACCATCCACGCGTCCAAGATGATCAGATCAATGGCCAATATTCCAGGCGCAGCATACAGCAAGTCAACGCATTGGTACATGATCAGAAAAGTCAATGAATCAACTCTTATTGGGCCAGGCTTTTCAGATTTATACCTCCTTATTTGGGGCAACACCCCACTCTGGTTTGCTTTCCTTATCTTTTTTGTTGTTTTTAATTTTTTTGTATTATTTATTTTTATTGCTTTAATTAATTAATTTTCTTTTTTCTTACAAAATATAAAAACATTAAAAAATACAGAAAAGACCAAAAATACAATTTTTATTTTATTATTGCCATGAATAAATTAGAATATAAATTGTTTAGTTTAATTAGGTTTTAATTTTAATTCCTTTTTTAATAAAAATCCAAAACATGTAGAATTAGGTTAATTAATAGTTTTAATGTCTTTTTAATTTTTATTTCTCACAATACTATTTATTTATTTATTTTCTTATTTAAATTGTACATAAATGAATTAGGTTTAATTAGTCAAATTTCAATATTTTCTTAATAATTAAAAAATATTAGAATTAGGGTTCGCCGCTTAATTTAATTGACTTCTTTTCCTTATTGAATCTAAAAAACACCAAAAATATCAAAAAAAAAAACATTTAATTCTTTTTCTCATTTAATTTTAATTTTTTAATTCCTTATTAATTCTAATTATTTGCAAAAGGGTCCAACGCCCTAATTCTGTTTTAAATTTCTTCATTTCGCACATTATAACTTTGTAAATATCCCAAAGCCATGTAATTTAAATTTCTCGCACTTTTGTCTTATCGCATTATTTACTTTCCGCTAAATCGGGTCCGGTTTTATTTTGGCGATGTGGACCCGCGCCTTTGTAATAGTTTAGATTTATTTTCCGCACTCCTAACTGTTAAATATGCATGCAAGAATGAATGGATAAGTTAAAATCAAGCGTAGAACATGACAAACATGACAAGACAAATAACTGAAACATGACACACGATTCGCACACACCACCCCTAGGGTACGCCTCACTGTTGCCTTTCGAAAGGTGGTCGTCGAGTAGAGGACGTCTTAGTAAGTCCTCATGATCCGGGAACCTGGCATGAGGGTAGCTTCTAAGGTGTCTTCCCATTGCTCTGGTGATCACCACGTCCCGAATATCGAATTGACCCGAACACCTCCAACGGTGGTGCTACCTACCTCTCAATGGTGGGATGGCACTACTTTTAAGGACATCTACACAGACGAATTCCTTAGGGTAGGTAGGTTCTCAAGGATACTTGCTCTAATCTCAAAACAAACTCAAAAGACTTTTCACACTGACACTTTTCAAAAGCTTTCAAAGCAAACTTTTCAAACACTCTGACGTATGAGTCGAACTGAAATTTTTTTCAAAGAAACTTTTTAAACCCACATTGAAAAGCACGCAAAACAATTTGAAAACACATTGAGCAAGTATCTAAGAGCCCATGGATAACCATGGATAGAAATGGTGCTAACACCTTCCCTTTCTATAACCTACCTCCCGAACCGAGAGCAATCTCTTTAAGGAATTTTTCTGTGCTTTTGTCCTTTCCATTTGGAGAAAATAAAAGACGGTGGCGACTCTTGCTTCCGCGACATTTCGCGAACCAGCGTTAAACAGTCAGTTCCAGATCCACCGATCACAGAACTGGCGACTCTGCTGGGGATACTTTATAAAGTGAGGTGTACCTTAGGGCTAGGTCATAACTGTGTTTTCACTTGTATTGTTTTGCTTGCTTTATTATTGTAGGTTGCATCGGAGATACATAGATCCTAACCCGGATCTGGGGATACCCTGTTTAGGTAGCATAAGCTGTGAGGGACCTGTCCGGCGTAGACCGACACAGGTGAAGCAGTGGCTACGTTGGTGTGACACCTTAGTCTGTACCGATATCCCTTGTGTCGCAACGAGGAGAATATGGGTCTTCTAAGGAGTCATTAAGCACCAACCACCTTAGAACCTTAATTGACACAACTTGGCCTTTAGAATTGTAGCAGTATGCTACGCCCATTGAGGCTAAACTCTCGTGATGGTTCTGGCCGCAAGAAAAGATTGCGATGCTGGAGTTATGACCGATTGAGGGTAGTCAATGATATTGGGATCCTCTAAGAACCCGGTTACTTTTGATTAGGACAGGTATGAACCAACAAACTGAAAGAGGGTAGTACCTAGACCTCATGCTGGCCTAAACTTTAGGGGCTTGCCTTGTGTGACTTGTGTGCCTTACCATGTTTGCCTTTGTATCTGTATGTGGTGTGCTTTATCATAACATCATAACATCATGAGCATTGCATCCTGCATAAGAACTGACCATTTCAAAGACAAGAGGGTTTCATCTTTGCTCTGTTTTGTAGGACATTATGATGCCTGTGCGAAGGAATACTATCCGGTTCAACTTTGTTCGTTCACCTGAGTTGATTGATGAGTTGGTTAGCAGAATTCCAAACACCACTTCCTTCATTCAGAGGCATGGTTCTCTTCTCAGTTTAGTCACTGCAAAGCGGGATCAACAGTTGATGAGTGTTCTGACCCAGTTCTATGACCCTCAGTACCAGTGCTTCACCTTTCAAGACTTCCAGCTGGTCCCTACCCTGGAAGAGTTCTCTAATCTGCTTGGTATCCCTATCTTGGATCAGACTCCCTTTACTGGTTGGGAAAAGACCCTCAGGCTTGAGGACATTGCTGCAGCTCTTCCTTTGACCCATCAAGAGGTAACAGACAACTGGGTAACTAGAAGCGGAGTTAAGGGTTTCTTGGCCAAGTTTCTGATTGGTAAAGCTAACAGCTTCTGGAATGACTTGGACTTTAGGGCATATGAAGACATCTTGGCTCTCCTAATCTATGGGTTAGTCCTGTTTCCTAATCCTGACAACTTCATCAATGTCACTTCCATTAGGATCTTTATGTCTCAGAACCCTGTGCCCACTCTCTTGGGTGACATCTTGCAACAACTTCATGCCCGTACTACCCGAAGACGAGGAACCCTATGGTGTTGTATCCCTTTGTTGGTGAGGTGGTTTATTTCGCACCTCCCTAAGTTCGTACTGAAGAACCAAGAAGGAAGAGGTTGGGCTCACAGGTTAATGTCTCTCACCGATAAAGACATCATTTGGACTTGCAGAGGTTTGGATGAGATAGCTATTATTGATCGATGCGGGGAGTACCCTAATGTTCCTCTGATTGGTACTCAAGGAGGGATCTCGTACAATCCATGTCTAGCACTCCGTCAGTTTGGAAGAGCAAGAAGAGCAGGCCCCCATGAGATGTTGGTGCCTCACATCAGTTTCGAGTTTCAGGTGGATAGTGACGAGCTACGTCGTAGGTTCATCAAGGCTTGGGAGAAGGTTCACAAAGCTGACCCACAAGAGCTAGGGCCAAAGACTTCTCTACCTATGGAAGCCTACTACAAATGGGTCCGCATCCGTGCTCAGAAGCTAGGTATGCCGTATGAAGCTGTCAGACCCGTCATTCTCGAGTGTCCTGATAAAGATGGTGTTCCTCCAACTGTCCTTCCTCCTCAGATACCTACTGATTATGAGACATTGAAGAGATCTTGGTCGCAACTGCAAGAAGAACGGGATTCTTACCGGGAAAAGTTCAACGAGCAGGAATCAAAGATCCAGAAGCTGACAAAGCAATTGGAGAATGAGAGAGCTCTGAATGCCTACCTCCGTACTGAGAAGAGGAGACCATGGGACCAATGAGGAGTTCTGAATGTGCCTTTACAGTTTTTATTTCCTTTCCAGTTGTTTCATTTCATGTAAATGCCTAAGGGCAACTTGTTGAATAATCTCAGTTACAGAGTTGAATCTAATGAAGTGTGTTCCTTTTTTGTTTACAAAGTTGATTCCCGATTGTCTTTGAAAACATAATTCATACGCATTTCATACATCATGTGCATAGCAGGTTTTTCCCTTTTTTTCAGGTTGCTTACAGTTCTTCGCTGTTTATTTCAGCATCATGAATTCCGGATCTGAATCAACTGAGACTTCAATCAAGGCTCTCCAGGCGCAGAATGCGCAGTTTCAAGAACTAATCCTGGGTCTAGCTAAAGGCCAAGAGGAATTGAAGACTATGCTCCTGAAGAAGGAGAAGAAGAAGAAAAGAAGAACTGTTCTATTCAACTCGGGCCGAAGGTTGGGTAATACTCTGCACCAAGAAGAGGTTGTTTCTTCTGTTGGCAAAAGTCCTTCTCAGGCAGAAGTAAAGCTTCCTACTCCAGAAGTCTCCGACAACGAGACAGATTTTGATGAGGAACAGTATCCTCCTGCAGATGACAGGTACAAACAACTGGAAGACAGGTTGAAGGCCATGGAAGTTCAACAGGTACCTGGGCTGGATTTCGGAGATTTGGGTTTGTCGACTGGTGTAATTATCCCGCACAAGTTCAAAGCTCCAACTTTTTCTAAGTATGACGGGGCATCCTGCCCCAAGCTGCATTTGAGGTCCTATGTTCGGAAGATTCAGCCGTACTCTGCGGACAAGAATCTATGGATCCACTTCTTCCAGGAGAGTCTTTCAGGGACTCATCTCGAATGGTTCTATCAGCTGGATGGGACCAAAGTTCGTAACTGGGAGGAGCTGGCTACTGCTTTCTACAAGCAGTATCAGTATAATGCCGACCTTGCCCCCACGCGTACCCAGCTCCAGGGTATGTCGTTGGGCGTAAGCGAAGGTTTTAAGGAGTACGCTCAGAAGTGGAGAGATCTGGCTGGCAGGGTGCAGCCACCTTTGACTGATCGAGAGTTAGTGGACATGTTCTTGGGGACCCTATCTGGGCCGTTTTTTAACCATCTCATTGGGAATTCTTCTGCTGGTTTTACTGACTTAATCTTGACTGGAGAGAGAATCGAAGCTGGGCTGAAATCTGGGAAGATTGCTAAGGGTGCATCATCTAGTGCAGAAAAGAAGCCGTTTAAAAAGGAGTCTAGTGCCGTGTATGGTTCTAGGAAGTCAGAAAGACCTGATCGCCGCCAATCTGTCAGTGCGGTCATGATTGCTACGCCTGCTGCCGCTCCCCGGCCAAACAATCCTCAAAGGGCTGATAGACCTCGGAGAGAGTTTACCCGGTTAAGCATGACCCTATCGCAAATCCTGCCACAGTTACTATCCACCAATTTGGTGACTGTCAAGGAGGCGCCAAAGTTCCCTAACACTACCTCTCCTAAGTACAACCCGAATGCCCGTTGTGCTTACCATTCAGACAGCCCGGGGCATGCCACTGATGACTGTTGGGCGTTAAAGAATAAGGTGCAAGACCTTATCGATGCTAAAGAGATACAATTCGAGGCGCCTGCAAAGCCGAACGTAGTTACTGCCCCTATGCCTCAGCACGGGGTAAATGCGGTTGATGAAGATGTTTATGCTGTTTCTGTGGATGATCTAGCCACTCCTTTAAAGATCATTAAGAAGAACCTACTGCAGGCCGGTTTATTTCCGGGTTGTAGTGAGGGTTGCCTGTTCTGTGTTGTGTCCCCATCCGGTTGTCCCTTGCTAAAGTTAGGCATCCAGAGCTTAATGGATAGCAAGGAGATTCTATTCAAGAAGTCTGCTGTTCGTATGGTTCCAATGGAAGAAGTCTCCGTGGTGACTATCTTCAACAATCCGATCCCGGCTCTCCAGAAGAAGCCTGTCCAAATTCTGACCGTTGCACCTGTTACTATCACTGTTCCTGGGCCCCTGCCCTATGTATCCAACAAAGCTGTCCCTTGGCACTATGGGGCAGATGTATATATAAATGGAGTGAAACAAGAGCTCAACGCTGGCGCCAGCATCTGTGACATCACTGGCCCGGCCAAAGTTACCCGCAGTGGCAGGCTCTTCTCGCCTGACATTGCGCCACCTGCTGCCCGAAGACCGCTCCTGATAATTCCTGCAAGTACACCTACTCCCGTTGCTGATCAAGTTGTTATTCCTGCTGCTGATCCTATTGTTTCTCCTGCTGCCGAGTCATCCAATGCTCGGGGCAAGGGAATTGAAACTGAGCCTGCCCAGATGGAGGTACCCATACCCATAGCTGCTGAGGCCTCCCCACAAGAGATGGAGGAGATTTTGAAGATTATAAAGAAGAGCGATTTTAATGTCGTGGAACAGTTGGGGCATACGCCCTCCAAGATATCTATGCTCTCTTTACTGCTGTGCTCTGAGGCCCACGCAAAGGCCCTCATCTCATTCCTCAAGAAGGCCCATGTGCCACAGGAAACCTCTGCAGTCCAGTTCACTGATTGCGTGGCAAGTCTGACGGCAGATAATGGCTTGGGCTTCTCAGATGCTGATTTGACCTCAAAGGGGAAAGATCATAATGATGCTCTGCATGTCTCAATCGAATGCAGGGGCACCACCTTGGCGCATATGTTGGTTGATACTGGGTCATCTTTGAATGTGCTACCCAAGAAGGCTCTGGATCGTCTAGATTGTGAAGGACTGGATTTGAAGCCCAGCAACATCATTGTCAGGGCCTTTGACGGTTCGAAGAGAATGGTCCACGGGGAGGTTGACATTCCAATTCGTGTGGGTTCTCAGGTGTTCGACTCCACTTTTTATGTGATGGATATCCGTCCATCTTACTCTTGTCTGCTGGGTCGACCCTGGATTCATAAGGCTGGGGCGGTGACTTCTACCTTGCATCAAAAACTGAAGTACCCCGTCAGAGGGAAGATCGTCACCGTGCAAGGTGAGGAAGAATACATGGTGAGCCACCTAAACTCGTTCAGATACATTGAGATGGATGGGGAGTTCATTGAGACCCCCTTTCAGCATTTCGAGGAGGTGTTTCCAATCGCAGCAGAAACAGCAGAAGCAATTGGTTCTCTGAAGATGGCTTCCCTAAAGGATGCCAGGGCTGTAGTGCAAAAGGGTGAAGGTGCCAACTGGGGCAGACTGCCAGACTTCACCCAGAAGACTGATAAACTTGGGCTGGGTTTCACCTCAGAAGGGCAGAGAGCTATGAGGAAAGAGAAGATCGGAAGGCCTCCGGTATTTATTAAAGGTTCAGAAGTGAATGCCGTCGGAGAAGACTTTGAAGTAGACGAAGCCGAATTCAACAGCTGGATTTATCCGACGACCGAAGACGGATTAAACAATTGGAGCGCAAAGGACCATACCCCTGTTACCTTTGTGACACAGTAATGAATTCCCATGTTTTGTTATTTTGTAATAAACAATGATAAACTCTATGGCCCGGTGTCTTACCCGAGGCACCGTGGTTCTATTTGTGAGGGCATATGAACTGTCATTTTATACATCATGAATGAAAATCTTGGACTATTTTCGCATTGCAAATATTGTGTTCCTTTTCTATCTTTCTTTTCCTTTACATAATTTTCAAAACAGCTGTATTTACACACACACTCACTCATACAGGTTCCAATCCACTCTGGATCTTACTGACAACAACTCTGCTAATGCCAATTATGACTTCGAAAATCCGATCAACTTAGCCGAAGACGAAGGTGAAGATGATTGCGAAGTGCCCAGCGAGCTTGCTAGACTGTTGCTTCAGGAAGAGAGGGCAATTCAACCCCATGAGGAGCCAGTGGAAACCATAAACCTGGGTACCGAGGCAGACAGAAAAGAGGTAAAGATCGGTGCTAACCTAGAGCTCAGCGTGAAGCAACGGTTAACCAAGATGTTACATGACTATATGGAGATCTTTGCCTGGTCCTACGAAGACATGCCAGGGTTGGATACCGATATTGTCGTTCATCACTTGCCGACTAGAGAAGACTGCCCTCCAGTTAAACAAAAGGTTCGTCGGATGCGTCCAGAGATGTCCGAGAAGATTAAAGCCGAGGTCATGAAACAGTTTGATGCCGGGTTCCTTGCAGTGACTTCTTACCCTCAGTGGGTTGCTAATGTGGTGCCGGTACCTAAGAAGGACGGCAAGGTCAGAATGTGTGTTGATTACAGGGATCTAAACAGGGCCAGCCCCAAGGATGACTTCCCCTTACCTCACATTGATGTCCTTGTGGATAATACAGCTCAACACAAGGTATTCTCTTTCATGGATGGCTTTTCAGGTTACAATCAGATCAAGATGGCACCTGAAGACATGGAAAAGACTACATTTGTCACTCAGTGGGGCACCTTCTGTTACAAGGTCATGCCGTTCGGATTAAAGAATGCTGGGGCAACCTACCAGCGTGCCATGGTTGCCTTATTTCATGATATGATCCATCATGAGATCGAAGTGTATGTGGACGACATGATCGCTAGGTCCCAGACTGAGGAAGAGCATCTAGATCATCTGCAGAAGTTGTTTGACCGGTTGAAACTGTACAAGCTGAGATTGAACCCGAACAAGTGCACCTTCGGGGTAAGATCTGGGAAGTTGCTAGGCTTCGTGGTCAGTGATAAAAGTATTCAAGTGGACCCTGCTAAGGTCAAAGCTATTCAAGAGATGCCAGTTCCCAAGACAGAGAAGGAAGTCAGAGGCTTTTTAGGACGCCTGAATTACATCGCTCGATTCATATCTCATTTGACTGCTACTTGTGAGCCAATCTTCAAGTTGCTGAAGAAAGATCAGGTAGTACGTTGGAACGATGAATGTCAGGCTGCTTTCGACAAAATCAAAGAGTATCTCCAAGAACCACCTGTCCTTATGCCGCCGGTTGAAGGGAGACCTCTGATACTATATCTGACAGTGCTTGACAACTCAATGGGGTGTGTGCTGGGGCAGCATGACGAGTCTGGCCGAAAAGAGCATGCCATTTATTACCTTAGCAAAAAGTTTACCGACTGTGAGACCCGATACTCACTGCTTGAGAAAACTTGCTGCGCTTTGGTATGGGCTGCTCGCCGGCTGAGACAGTATATGCTGACTCACACTACCTTGTTGATCTCAAAAATGGATCCTATAAAGTACATATTCGAAAAGCCTGCTCTGTCTGGGAGAATTGCAAGATGGCAGATGATCTTGACGGAATACGACATTCAGTATACAACCCAGAAAGCCATCAAGGGGAGTGTATTGGCAGACCACTTAGCTCATCAAGCTGTAGATGACTACCAATCAATGAACTTCGAGTTTCCAGACGAAAGCATCATGATAGTAACTGACTGTGAAGTACCTGGACCGGATGAAGGACCTGAACCAGGATCCCGATGGTCTATGCACTTTGACGGAGCTTCCAATGCTTTGGGAAATGGTATCGGCGCCATTATCATATCTCCACAAGGTACTCATACTCCACTCACTGCCCGGCTGTGTTTCAACTGTACCAACAACATGGCGGAGTATGAGGCGTGCATCATGGGTCTTCAAGCTGCGATTGACCTAAGGATCAAATTTCTAAGTGTTTTCGGAGATTCCGCTCTTGTGATCAACCAGATCAACGGAGAGTGGGATACGAAACATCCAAACTTGATTCCTTACAGAGAATGTGTGTTGACCATGATTCCCCACTTCACAGAGATAACCTTTGAGCACTTTCCAAGAGAAGAGAATCAGTTAGCGGACGCGTTAGCTACAATGTCTTCAATGTTCAAGGTCAAATGGGATAATGAAGCTCCTCAGATCACCATTTGGAAACTAGACGAACCGGCATACTGTTGTGATCTCGAAACTGAATTGGTAACTGAGAAGCCTTGGTACCATGAAGTGAAAAGATATCTGGAAGCTCAGGAATATCCTGAAGGTGCCTCTGTCAACGATAAGAAATTCCTGAGGAGGTTCGCAGCCAAGTTCTTCCTAAGCAACGGCATCTTGTACAAGAGAAACCATGATTCAACCTTGCTGCGTTGTGTGGACAAGACTGAAGCGGAAAGAATCATGGAAGAGCTACATGAAGGGACCTTTGGTACGCATTCCAGTGGACATACTATGGCTAAAAAGATCCTACGGGCAGGATATTACTGGTCCACAATGGAAGCTGATTGCTACCAACACTCCAGGACATGCCACAAGTGCCAGATCTATGCAGATAAGGTACATGTTCCTCCGGTTCCCCTGAATGTTCTGACTGCGCCTTGGCCATTTGCAATGTGGGGCATAGACATGATCGGCGAGATAAGACCTACGGCATCCAACGGACATCGCTTCATCCTAGTGGCGATTGATTATTTTACAAAGTGGGTTGAGGCAGCATCCTATGCTACGGTGACCAAGACTGTTGTGGCACGGTTTATTCGACACAACCTGATTTGTCGATACGGCGTCCCTGAGCGGATTATTACAGACAACGGTACCAATCTGAACAATAAGATGATTGCTGAGCTTTGCGAACAGTTCAAGATACAGCACCACAATTCTTCTCCTTACAGACCGAAGATGAATGGGGCTGTAGAAGCAGCTAACAAAAACATCAAAAAGATCGTGCAAAAGATGACAGTAACGTACAAAGATTGGCACGAGATGTTACCGTTCGCTCTGCATGGGTACCGTACCTCAGCAAGGACGTCAACCGGGGCAACTCCTTTCTCTCTGGTTTATGGTATGGAGGCAGTCTTGCCAATCGAAGTGCAAATTCCCTCTCTCCGGATAATGAAGGATGCAAATCTGAACGAAGATGATTGGATCCAGACACGACTTGACCAACTCAATCTCATCGACGAAAAGAGACTTGCTGCTATCTGTCATGGTCAAACGTATCAGAAACGAATGATCAGGGCATTTAACAAAAAGGTCAGACCACAGGAATATCAAGTCGGGGATCTGGTGATCAAGCGAATCATCCTTCCTCAGAGTGATCCAAGGGGCAAATGGACCCCTACGTATGAAGGGCCATTTGTGGTTAAGCATGTGTTCTCAGGAGGAGCAATGATCTTAACTAACATGGATGGTGACGACCTTCCTCACCCCGCCAATGCAGACATAGTTAAAAAATACTACGCATAAAAAAGAGACCCGCTAGGCTGACATGCCTAGGCAAAAATTAGGGCTTCCCGTCGAACCAAAAGGGTTCGGGCAAAATGTAGGGATGAAAATGAAAAAATCTGTACACCCGGCAAGTCGAAAACCTGAAAAGGCGGCTTGGGCAAAAATGGGTATCCCGGTGGACTGAAAACCCGAAAGGGCGGTCCAGGCAAAAGTTAGGGATAAAGCGTAAAACTATGTCTCATTGATCACTTTGCATCCAGAATCCGGTATCTACATCAAGCTCAAACGACATCGATCAGTCAGCTTCACCTTCAACCAAGGTCATCAAGTGATGAGACGCTCGGAGTTATAAAGGCAATAGCAGAGTTGAAACCCAGTGGATCATTCATCTTTCACACAGCTGTTTTATTTTCATTTGTACAAAACTTGTATAAACTCTTTTGATCGGCGACGTACCTCTTACTAGGACGTCAGCCTCTTGTATACAAAACGCCTATTTAGGCCATTCAAAAATCAATAAAAATATATGTCCAGTTAAACGTGCCCAAGTGTTTTTCTTTTTCTGTTTTGTTTTGCGAAGAACGTCCAAGGTTCAATTTGTGATGTATGCATTGACAATAATTTGCTAACTCATAAATATTTGCATACGAAACAAAGGAATTAATTGCAGGTGACACTGGAAACAGGGGCAATAAAGAATTGTCTGAGCAGTCTAATTGTTCTGTCCTCCAAGGTACCAAGATAGGTTCAGCTAAAGAACATGGCCAAGTATATCTTAATTCCCCAGAGAGTAGTTCAGTACAGCAGTACATCTCTCTCCAAACAAAATTGTCAAATATCAAGGGAATTGAGTATCCTCCAGCCGATCTCAAACATTCCTCAGCAGCAATACATATATTCTTAACAAGTATCCCCGGCAGTCTTGGCCTAAAGATTGTTCCCCGGCGGTATCTCAACATTCAAAGGAGTCACCTCCCCAGCATATCAAAACTCCCCAGAAGAGTCCAATCCAGTTTCACCAGCAAAGTTGGAATTCAAATCCCCAAGCAGTAAGCTTATCCCCAGTAGATTCTGGAAGCTTATCCCTCGCCGAGCACGAACGCGTCGTCCCGGCTTGATTTAAAGAGTTATTTCCGTAACAGGATATAACTGGGTTATCCTCAGCCAAAAGCCACGGAAAGAGCGCCCTCGGCAAAATATCTTTCTACCCCCAGCGAAGTCTATCAACACTTCCAGCATAACAAGGATATTCCCAGCATAACTCATCAACGATATCCCCAGCGGAGTTATCTTCATCAACCCAGCAAAGCGTCGCTATCCCCACAGAGTAGCACTCCCCAGCATGATCGCTAGAGTATCTTTTCTCCCGCAGAATTATCTCATCTGCCAAGTGTATTCCTCAACAGAGTTATCTTCTCCTACCGGTATTCTTGCAACAATCATCCACAGCGGCAGTAAAATCTCTTCCTCAACATCAGCCCAGGATATGACTTCCCGGCACCCGTCAAGGATTTATTTTCCTAGACAAAAACATACATAAAACTTTACATACATCATCATAGCATGCATAACGCACTGCATCATATCATACGAATCTCATTTATGTTAAGAACATCATGGCTTGATCCATATCATGCATCGCATATAACTGACCTTTACCTTTCAGGAAAGATGTAGTTGAAATTCTCAAACATATTTCAAGGATTTCTCTAGTCCAGTTAAATCGACTCCAAACAGATTTTTCTGATAAAGACTCGGTAGAAGTTCTCTTATGGTCCCCTCTCCAACGGCGTGTGAGGCGGTAATTCCTTTTTAAGATGTTCCCCTCTCCGGCATGAGCGTGAGGTGATATTCTCTTATGGTCCCCTCTCCAACGGCGTGTGAGGCGGTAATTCCTTCTTCAGATGTTCCCCTCTCCGGCATGAGCGTGAGGTGATATTCTCCTATGGTCCCCTCTCCAACGGCGTGTGAGGCGGTAATTCCTTCTTCAGATGTTCCCCTCTCCGGCATGAGCGTGAGGTGATATTCTCCTATGGTCCCCTCTCCAACGGCGTATGAGGCGGTAATTCCTTCTTCAGATGTTCCCCTCTCCGGCATGAGCGTGAGGTGATATTCTCCTATGGTCCCCTCTCCAACGGCGTGTGAGGCGGTAATTCCTTCTTCAGATGTTCCCCTCTCCGGCATGAGCGTGAGGTGATATTCTCCTATGTTCCCCTCTCCGGCATGAGCGTGAGGTGATATTCTCTTATGGTCCCCTCTCCAACGGCGTGTGAGGTGGTAATTCCTTCTTCAGATGTTTCCCTCTCCGGCATGAGCGTGAGGTGATATTCTCTTATGATCCCCTCTCCAACGGCGAGTGAGGTAATATTTCCTTTCAGATTATAATTTCCTATAGTTCCCTCTCCAACGGTGAGTGAGGTGACTCCCTTTGAGATTATAATGTCCTTTGGTTCTCTTCCTGACACTACGAAGATGGTAATTCTCACCAAGATTCTCTCAACGAGCGTTGTTGAGGTTGAAATCATCCAGGATTCTCTTACCATTCATGCTAAGGCAGTAACCATCCCTGGTTCATTCATCAGCGTTTGAAGCTCCAGACTCAGCTCCTGTAACCAATCAGGACATATCTATATCAAACATCTAAAATCAGCTCCTGCGACGTGTCAGGTACTCATTTTTCTGTTTTGCAGGTATGCAGGTTTTCGCTAAGGAATCTCCTATGCGATCAACGTCCAGATGGCATCTATAAGCCCATCATCCTATCCAAGCAACATCCAAATGGCATCTATAAGCCCATTCCCTCATCATCATTGCTACTATGTGAGCGCAAATTTCTGGGCACTCTAGTGTCCAATCATCTTCTACCCTCGGATTACGAAAAGCGCGTCAGCCAATCTGCATCCTCAGGTCTAAGAAGATTGAACAGGGGCAACTGTTGTACCCCAAAATTCGCCCTCCCATATTCATCAAGAATTGTCAAAGTCAAGGTCACAAAATTCCCCAAGGGTTGTGCAGCTCAACTGTCTCCTAGACAGTCAAAACTAGGGTTTGAGTTCTGATCAAGCAAATGAACTTTTCAAAAGCCCAATCAAGTCTCATATGCTTACAAAGATGGTCAAGTGTCTTCATGACAAGTCTCAAGGCATTCAGCTCAAAATTGCACAGTCAAAACCCTAGATTGCACTACAGTCAACTGTAGGGGCAAAATGGTCATTTGACAGTCAAAAGTTCAAATTTTTGGTCAATATATCATTTTGAAGCCACAAACATCATTTGATCAATGCTTGATCATGATTCTCAAAATTTGGCTCAGAATTCCTCAAAGATGCAAAAGTTGCTATATTTGGACAGCTGAAAAAGTCAACTGAAATTGACCAGGGCATAACTTTCACATGGATTATCAGAAAATTTCCATCCAAAGCTCATTTTGAAGAGAAAGACATTTCCTACAATTCATCTTCATGTTCCAAGTCCAAGAAATGCTCTCACAAAAAGTTATCAATTTCAACATTATAGGTCATTTTCAAAAGTCAACAAAAAGTGACTTTAAGTCAAAGGCCATAACTTGAGATTGGTAAATCAAAATGACATGGGACCAAAGGCATTGGTTAGAGGACTCAAAGACCTTTCCAAAATGTCCAAGAACATGTGAAAAGCTTAAAAATTGACCAAGTTATGCCTTGTGGAAGTTGGGAAATTTTTGGAAATTTTTGAAAGTCAACATGGATGCAAAAGGCCTAAAAATGCAAATGGGCCCATTTTTCTTCCAAATTTCTTCATGCCAAGCCTATGCACGACCACTAGGCCCAAAGGGAAGTATTTTCATATTTTTTAATTATTTATTTGAATTAATATTAATTTATATTCATTTAAATCATTTTAATTCATGAAAAATATAAACCTTAACCTAAAAAATCTTTTTATGCATGCTTTGGACTCTATAACTCGTGCACATGCTAATAGGGAAGGATTTGATGCTAATTGATCAGATTTGGCACAAAAACCATGAAAAAAGATTGTAAAAGATCCTTAACAAATCAAAGATTGAAAACAATTATGGAGATGGATTTTATTGAATCTTTTTAACCTAATTGCTTCCATATATGATCAACATCACAACCCTAATGCTCCAAGACTGCAAGCTGCGCATAACCAAGCTTTTGCATATTGAAAAATTCTCCTAAAACTCAAACACTGAAATCAATCTTAGGGGTCGATTCAAGCTGCAATTTTCCTTCCACTAGCATCCTGAGACATCCTTGGACGTTTCTCAATCATAATCAACAAGCAAAACGCCTTGAACTGGTATCTGGAACTCAAACCGTACCAAGAAAATATTGAAATCGCATAGCATGAATCAAGCATTATTTTGCATTTTTTTTCATGGATTCATGTTTATATTGATGTTTCTGAACTAACTGATACGTTTGATTGTGTTTTTGAGCCATATATGCGAATTCACCATTAGAGAGGCCTAGGGTTCCGAAACTTCCAAATTGGGCGTTCTCAATTCTTGTAAAATTAAGACTTGCCAATGCTATGATTGAAATCTACAGGTTGAGACGAAGAAGACAAGATGCTCGCGCTCAATTTATGTGCATTCAGAACCTAATCGCTATTTTGGAAACATGCGTATATTGAGGGGGTTCAAAACCCCCGTTAAACGTTTGTTATTTTTTCAGGCAGAAAGAAACATGAAGAAGACGAATACATGGCATCATCTGAGTGGCCGTTTCAAATTTTGGCGCGCGTTCCAAGCGTGAATCCACTTTTCTTTCATATTAATTGTATTATATTATATGTTAACTAAATGCGCTTAGCTCAGCTGGCAGGGACTAATACTTGTAATCTTCAAGACCTGGGTTCAAGTCCCAGGTCTGGCAAATACTCCATGTTATTTTTCAATAATTGATTCCATGTAGGCATAATTCTGAGACTACCATGCACACTCCAAGCTCACCATCCACGCGTCCAAGATGATCAGATCAATGGCCAATATTCCAGGCGCAGCATACAGCAAGTCAACACATTGGTACATGATCAGAAAAGTCAATGAATCAACTCTTATTGGGCCAGGCTTTTCAGATTTATACCTCCTTATTTGGGGCAACACCCCACTCTGGTTTGCTTTCCTTATCTTTTTTGTTGTTTTTAATTTTTTTGTATTATTTATTTTTATTGCTTTAATTAATTAATTTTCTTTTTTCTTACAAAATATAAAAACATTAAAAAATACAGAAAAGACCAAAAATACAATTTTTATTTTATTATTGCCATGAATAAATTAGAATATAAATTGTTTAGTTTAATTAGGTTTTAATTTTAATTCCTTTTTTAATAAAAATCCAAAACATGTAGAATTAGGTTAATTAATAGTTTTAATGTCTTTTTAATTTTTATTTCTCACAATACTATTTATTTATTTATTTTCTTATTTAAATTGTACATAAATGAATTAGGTTTAATTAGTCAAATTTCAATATTTTCTTAATAATTAAAAAATATTAGAATTAGGGTTCGCCGCTTAATTTAATTGACTTCTTTTCCTTATTGAATCTAAAAAACACCAAAAATATCAAAAAAAAAACATTTAATTCTTTTTCTCATTTAATTTTAATTTTTTAATTCCTTATTAATTCTAATTATTTGCAAAAGGGTCCAACGCCCTAATTTTGTTTTAAATTTCTTCATTTCGCACATTATAACTTTGTAAATATCCCAAAGCCATGTAATTTAAATTTCTCGCACTTTTGTCTTATCGCATTATTTACTTTCCGCTAAATCGGGTCCGGTTTAATTTTGGCGATGTGGACCCGCGCCTTTGTAATAGTTTAGATTTATTTTCCGCACTCCTAACTGTTAAATATGCATGCAAGAATGAATGGATAAGTTAAAATCAAGCGTAGAACATGACAAACATGACAAGACAAATAACTGAAACATGACACACGATTCGCACACACCACCCCTAGGGTACGCCTCACTGTTGCCTTTCGAAAGGTGGTCGTCGAGTAGAGGACGTCTTAGTAAGTCCTCATGATCCGGGAACCTGGCATGAGGGTAGCTTCTAAGGTGTCTTCCCATTGCTCTGGTGATCACCACGTCCCGAATATCGAATTGACCCGAACACCTCCAACGGTGGTGCTACCTACCTCTCAATGGTGGGATGGCACTACTTTTAAGGACATCTACACAGACGAATTCCTTAGGGTAGGTAGGTTCTCAAGGATACTTGCTCTAATCTCAAAACAAACTCAAAAGACTTTTCACACTGACACTTTTCAAAAGCTTTCAAAGCAAACTTTTCAAACACTCTGACGTATGAGTCGAACTGAAATTTTTTTCAAAGAAACTTTTTAAACCCACATTGAAAAGCACGCAAAACAATTTGAAAACACATTGAGCAAGTATCTAAGAGCCCATGGATAACCATGGATAGAAAGGGTGCTAACACCTTCCCTTTCTATAACCTACCTCCCGAACCGAGAGCAATCTCTTTAAGGAATTTTTCTGTGCTTTTGTCCTTTCCATTTGGAGAAAATAAAAGACGGTGGCGACTCTTGCTTCCGCGACATTTCGCGAACCAGCGTTAAACAGTCAGTTCCAGATCCACCGATCACAAAATGTTTTTTATGTTTTTGGTATTTAATGAAATAAGAAAAGAATTTAAAATTAGAAGGAAACCCTAGTTCTAAAGATTTTTAATTTAAAGAAAAGGTTAAGGTTTAAAACCTAATTTATGCTAATTAATTATTTACATATTTATTTACAAAGATATTTAATAATAATAATAATAATGAGAGAAAAGTTTTTATTGAAAGAAAAGATGAAAAGGTTAAAAAACCCTAATTCTACTTATTTTAATTTATTTAAGAAAAGATTAAAATTGAAAACCCTAAATTAAACTAAATTAATTATTAAAGTTTATTTACAAAAAATAATGGTGAAATTAATATTAATAAAAATATATTGTATTTTTGATTTTTCTGTATTTTATATTATGAAAATTAATTTATGAAATTAAAGAAAACAATTAAAAAACAATTAAAAGAATAAAAAGGAAAATCAAATAAAAAATAAAAATGATGCAAACCATAGGGGGTGTCTGGCCCATTAGGAGGTGAATTGGAGCAATTTGGCCCATCAGAATCCAAGCCTTTTTTGACTTTCTGTGCTTGAGTGCATGTGGTTGACTGAGTGTACACGATGGACTTCCTTTCGTAGCCTTCAAATGGATCATCATGAATATGTGGCAAGCCTGGGCGTGTGTGTGCATGGTAGGCCTTTGAGGAATGTGCTACGTTGGAATACCTTGCAACAAAAATTATTAAGCGTATAAGGGGGACCTGGGAATCGAACCCAGGTCCCAGTACCTGCAGGACACCTCAGCCACCAGTTGAGCCAACGCGTTTCTTTGTAATGTTAGTGGAACGTAATTATTATAATAGAAAACAAAGCGTTAATGGTATGAACCAAGATCACGCGCCAGTATTTGAATTGTCCAACCATCAGATGACACACATGCGTCTTCTTCGTTTTTATGCCTGCAACATGAACAAATAGCGGGGGTTTTAAACCCCCACTAAATGAAGCCTGAAAAATAGCGATTAGAGCATAGACAAATATAAAAAGGGCGCGAGGTCATGGTTCGTTTCGTTTGGATGTCACGATTTCAATGGTACCAGTTTGGAGGTCTAATTTTTCCATATGAAGAAACCCCTAATTTAGAGCTCCTGAAACCCTAATATCCATCAATGGCAGATCTTGGTTCAAGCATTGTTAATTCGATTAAATATTGCCAATAGCTTCAGAACATCATTGTTAGCAAGAATCAGCAATTAAAACTCATGAATAATGCATGTAAATTAAAAAACGATAATGGATATGTTTGTGAAAAGTGTGATTCGGTTCTACCAATTCTTGGAGTCTATGGACCTGTTCTTGATTGCAAATGCTTCCTGGATGTCTTGGTGATGTATTGGAATGCTTTTGAAGCTTTGAATCGCCTTGTAACTATGATTTCAGTGTTCAAATTTTTAGTGAAAAATTGCAAATTGGTTCTCTCTTTTCTGAGCAGCTTTCGTGTCCAATGGAATAGGGTTATGTTATGCCTTTGTAGGTGAATGGAATTAGGTCAAGAAACAAGCCCATAATCCATTGAATTAATGATTCCAATCTTTGATTTTTTCACATCTTTTTTCAATCTTTTTCATGCCAATCCTTGCCAATTGTGGAAGATATTGCCTTGTTAATTGATGCACGAAATATTTAGCTCATAATGAGTGAACTTGCTGCACAAAAAGATTTGATAAGTGTTATTTGATATTTTTTTCATATTTAAAATTAATTAAATGAATTAATAATAATAAAAATTCAAATAATTAATCAAAAATAAGAAAATAAATCCCTTTGAGGTCAATGGGTCGTGCATAGCCTTTGGGTAATGATTCATGAAAGAAATTGAGGCCCATTAGCATTTTAGACCCTTTTGTGCAAAGTTGACTTTTCAAAATTCCCAAAAATTTCCCAACTTCTACAAGTCATATCTTGCTCAATTTTGAAGCTATGATCATGTTCTTGGCCATTTTGGAAAGGTCTTAAAGTCCTCTAACCAATGCCTTTGGTCCCATGTCATTTTGATTTACCAATCTCAAGTTATGGTCTTTGACTTAAAGTGCCTTTTTGTTGACTTTTGAAAATGACCTATAATGTTGAAATTGATATCTTTTTGTGAGAACATTTCTTGGTCTTGAAGTGTGAAGATGAGTTGTAGGAAATGTCATTCTCTTCAAAATGAGCTTTGGATGGGATTTTTCTGATAAACCATGAGGAAGTTATGCCCTGGTCAATTTGCAGTTGACTTTTTCAACTGTCCAAAAATAGAAACTTTTGCATCTTGAGACTTTTTGAGCCATATTTTGAGAATCATGATCAAGAATTGATCAAATGATGTTTGTGGCTTCAAAATAAGATGTTGACCAAAATTTTTGACTTTTGACTGTCAAATGACCATTTTGCCCCTGCAGTTGACTGTGAAGCATTTAGGGTTTTTGACTGTGCAATTTGATGCTGTGAGTCTTGAGACTTGGCATATGAATGCTTGACAATATATGTAGGAATATGGGGCTTGATTGGACCCTTGGAAACCTCAATTTCTTTGTCAGAACCAAAACCCTAGTTTTGACTGTGTTAGGAGGCAATTGGACTGTGCAACCCTTGAGAGATTTTGAAGCTTGATTTTGCCAAATCTTGAAGAATATGGGAGGGCAAATTTTGGGGTACAACAGTTGCCCCTGTTCAATCTTCTTAGACCTGAGGATGTAGATTGGCTGGCGTGCCTTTCGTAATCCGAAGGTGGAAGAGGATTGAACACTAGAGTGCCCAGAAATTTGCGCTCACATGTTAGCAGTGTGATGGTGGGAATGGGCTTACAGATGCCATTTAGAGACTGATGGATAGGAGTGGTGATGTACCTATAGATGCCATCTAGAGACTGTTGGTAAGTGGAGAGATGGGCTTATAGATGCCATCGGGAGGTTGTCGATCGCGTAAGAGATTCCTTAGCGAGAACTTGCGTACCTGAGAAAGAAAAATAACTACCTGGCTTGTTACAGGAATTGATCTTCAAACACTTTATGTAGATGTGCCCTGGCGGGATATAGGAATCGAATCTTTAAACTCTTCAGACGTGCCCTGGCAAGATACAGGAATCGAGTCCGGAGAATATAGTCGTCAACAGATACACCCTGGCAAGATACAGGAATCGGATCTTCGAACTCTTCAGACGTGCTCTGGAAGGATACATGAATCGAGTCTGGTAATGTTAGTCGTCAACAGATACACCCTGGCAAGATACAGGAATCGGATCTTCGAACTCTTCAGACGTGCCCTGGCGAGATACAGGAATCGAGTCTGGTAATGTAGTCGTCAACAGATACACCCTGGCGAGATACAGGAATCAGATCTTCAAACTCTTCAGACGTGCCCTGGTGAGATACAGGAATCGAGTCTGGTAATGTAGTCGTCAACAGATACACCCTGGCAAGATACAGGAATCGGATCTTCAAACTCTTCAAACGTACCCTGGCTGGTTACAGGAATCGAGTCTGGAAATAGTCGTTGACAGATACACCCTGGATGGATACAGGAATCAGATCCTCAAACTCTTCAGACGTACCCTGGCTGGTTACAGGAATCGAGTCTGGTAATGTTAGTCGTCAACAAATACACCCTGGCAAGATACAGGAATCGGATCTTCAAACTCTTCAGACGTACCCTGGCTGGTTACAGGAATCGAGTCCGGAAATAGTCGTCGACAGATACACCCTGGCTGGATACAGGAATCAGATCCTCAAACTCTTTAGACGTACCCTGGCTGGTTACAGGAATCGAGTCCGGAATTAGTCGTCAACAGATACACCCTGGCTAGATACAGGAATCAGATCTTTAGTTGCGACCATTGATGGTAATCATCTTTGTATTGATCTTTCGTCCTGAAAAGACAAGACGTTAGTTGTATGCGATGTCAAGATGTATGACATGCGTGATGTTCTCAAAATAGATGAAATTGTATATTCATGATGCGTATGTGCATGCTATAATGTATGAAGATGTGATGTTTATGAATGTATGTTTTCGTCTAGGAAAGTAAATCCTTGACGGGTGCCGGAAAGTTAAATCCTGGGCTGATGCTGAATAGTGTTCTTGGCTTCCGCTGGGGATGATGGTTGCAAGAATACCGGTAGGAGAAGATGACTCCGTTGAGGGATAAACTTGGCGAATAGATTACTCTGCGGGGAGTGAACTCTGTGGGGAAAGAGATGTACTTGGCTGAGATATTGAATGAGAACTCCGCTGGGGGATACCATTGATGTGTTATGTTGAAGGAATTAATAGACTCCGCTGGGGATGGGAAGACTTCGCCGAGGACGATCTTTCCATGGCAAATGGCTGAGGATAACCCAGTTATATCCCGGTGGGGAAATAACCTTTAAATAAAAAGTCCGGGGGACGCGTTCGTGCTCTGCGGGGGATAAGCTTTCCAGAATCTACTGGGGATAAGCTTCCTGTTGGGGAGATGGATTGAACTCTCCTGGGGAAACTTTTCAGATTGGACTGGGGAATGGCTCCGCTGGATGTCTGGTATCCCGCCGGGTTACATTCTTCAGCCGAACTTACCTTGGTACCTTGGTGGACAGAGCAATTAGATCGCTTTAGACAACTCATTATTTCCCCTGTTTCTAATGTCACCTGTAATTAATCCTTTGTTTTGCATGCAAATATTTATGAGTTAGCAATTAGTGTCAAACGCATATATCAAAAATTGAACATTGGACGTTCTTCGCAAAACAAAACGGAAAAAGGAAAAACAATTGGCAATTGATCTGAAAAGTGAATTTGTATTGAATTTTGGATTTGCCTGTAAATAGGCGTTTATGTACAAGAGGCTGACGTCCTAGTAAGAGAACGCCGCCGAACAACAAAGTTTATACAATTTGTACAAAGAAAACAAAACAGTTGTGTGAAAAGAATAATCCCACTGGGTTTTAACTCTGCTATCGCCTTTATATCTTCGAGCGTCTCATCACTTTGCTGCTCGGTTGAAGATGAAGCTGATCGATCTATGCCGTCTGAACTTGATGTAGATACCGGATTCTGGCTGCAAGGTGATCCAATGAAACATAGTATTACGCTTTAATCCCTAATTTTTGCCTGGACCGCCCTTTCGGGTTTTCAGTCCACCGGGATACCCATTTTTGCCCAAGCCGCCTTTTCAGGTTTTCGACTTGCCAGGTGTACAGATTTTTTTCATTTCATCCCTCATTTTGCCCGAACCCTTTTGGTTCGCCGGGAAGCCCTAATTTTTGCCTAGGTATGTCAACCTAGCGGGTCTTTTATCATGCATAGTATCTTTTTACTATGTCTGTATTTGCGGGGTGATGAAGGTCGTCACCATCCATGGTGGTTAGAATCATGGCTCCTCCTGAGAACACATGTTTAACCATAAATGGCCCTTCGTATGTAGGGGTCCATTTGCCCCTGGGATCACTTTGAGGAAGGATGATGCGCTTGATTACCAGGTCCCCAACTTGATACTCTTGTGGTCTGACTTTCTTGTTAAATGCCCTGATCATCCGTTTTTGGTACGTTTGACCATGACAGATAGCAGTGAGTCTCTTTTCGTCAATTAGATTTAATTTATCAAGTCGAGTCTGGATCCAGTCATCTTCGCTCAGATCTGCATCTTTCATTATTCGGAGAGAGGGTATCTGCACTTCAATCGGTAAGACTGCCTCCATGCCATAGACCAAAGAAAAAGGAGTTGCCCTGGTTGACGTCCTTGCTGAGGTACGGTACCCATGAAGAGCGAACGGTAACATCTCGTGCCAATCTTTATAAGTCACTGTCATCTTCTGCACAATCTTCTTAATATTCTTATTAGCTGCTTCTACAGCCCCGTTCATCTTCGGCCGGTAAGGGGAAGAGTTGTGGTGCTGTATCTTGAATTGCTCGCAGAGCTCAGTGATCATTTTGTTATTAAGATTGGTACCGTTGTCCGTAATGATCCTTTCCGGAACACCGTAACGACAGATCAGGTTATGCCGAATGAACCGTGCCACGACATTCTTGGTTACTATGGCGTAGGAAGTTGCTTCAACCCACTTTGTAAAGTAATCAATCGCTACCAGAATGAAGCAATGCCCGTTGGATGCCGTAGGTTTAATCTCGCCGATCATATCAATGCCCCATATTGCAAAAGGCCAAGGTGAAGTCAGGACATTCAGAGGAACTGGAGGAACGTGCACCTTATCTGCATAAATCTGGCATTTGTGACATGTCCGAGAGTGTTGGTAACAATCAGCTTCCATTGTAGACCAGAAATATCCTGCCCGGAGGATTTTCTTTGCCATGGTGTGTCCACTGGAATGTGTTCCGAAGGTACCTTCATGCAGCTCTGCCATGATTCTTTCTGCTTCAGTCTTATCCATGCAACGCAGTAAGGTTGAATCATGGTTCCGCTTGTATAGAATGCCATTGCTAAGGAAGAACTTTGCTGCTAACCTTCTCAGAAACTTCTTGTCGTTGACAGATGCACCTTCAGGGTATTCTTGAGCTTCTAAGTACCTTTTCACTTCATGATACCAGGGTTTTTCAGTTACTATCTCAGCCTCAAGATCACAACAGTATGCAGGTTCGTCCAATTTCCAGATAATGATCCGGGGAGCCTCGTTGTCCCACTTGACTTTGAACATAGAAGACATCGTAGCTAGCGCGTCCGCCAACTGATTCTCCTCTCTTAGGAAGTGTTCAAAAGTTATCTTTGTGAAATGGGGGATCAATGTCAACACACATTCTCTGTAAGGAATAAGATTCAGATGTTTCGTATCCCACTCGCCTTTGATCTGATTGATCACGAGAGCGGAATCTCCGAAGACACTCAGAAACTTGATCCTTAAGTCAATCGCAGCTTGAAGTCCCATGATGCATGCCTCATACTCCGCCATGTTGTTGGTGCAGTTGAAACATAGCCGGGCAGTAAGTGGAGTATGAGTGCCTTGAGGGGATATGATCACAGCGCCAATGCCGTTACCCAAAGCGTTGGAGGCTCCGTCGAAGTGCATAGACCATCGGGATCCTTCCTCAGGTCCTTCATCCGGTCCAGGTATTTCGCAATCAGTCACTATCATGATGCTCTCGTCAGGAAATTCAAAGTTCATTGACTGGTAGTCATCCACTGCCTGATGTGCCAAATGGTCTGCCAATACACTTCCTTTGATAGCTTTCTGAGTCGTGTATTGGATGTCATATTCCGTCAAGATCATCTGCCATCTTGCTATTCTTCTGGACAAGGCGGGCTTTTCGAATATGTACTTTATTGGATCCATCTTTGAAATCAACAGAGTAGTGTGAGTCAGCATATACTGTCTCAGCCGGCGAGCAGCCCATACCAAAGCGCAACAAGTTTTCTCGAGCAGTGAGTATCGGGTGTCACAGTCGGTAAACTTTTTGCTAAGGTAATAAATGGCGTGCTCTTTTCGGCCAGACTCGTCATGCTGCCCCAGCACACACCCCATTGAGCTGTCAAGTACTGTCAAGTATAGTATTAGAGGTCTCCCTTCAACTGGTGGCATAAGAATGGGTGGTTCTTGGAGATACTCTTTGATTCTGTCAAAAGCGGCCTGACATTCATCATTCCAACGTACTACCTGATCTTTCTTCAGCAGCTTGAAGATCGGTTCACAAGTAGCAGTTAGGTGCGAGATGAATCGGGCAATGTAATTCAGACGTCCTAGAAAGCCTCTGACTTCTTTCTCTGTCTTAGGAACTGGCATCTCTTGAATGACTTTAACCTTGGCAGGGTCTACTTGAATACCCTTGTCGCTTACGACGAAGCCTAGCAACTTTCCAGATCTTACCCCAAATGTGCACTTATTCGGGTTCAATCTCAGCTTGTACAACTTCAGACGGTCAAATAGTTTCTGCAGATGGTCAAGGTGCTCCTCCTCAGTTTGGGACCTTGCAATCATATCGTCGACATACACTTCAATCTCATGGTGGATCATGTCATGAAATAAAGCAACCATGGCACGTTGGTAGGTTGCCCCAGCATTTTTCAATCCAAAAGTCATGACCTTGTAGCAGAAGGTGCCCCACTGAGTAACAAAGGTAGTCTTTTCCATATCTTCCGGAGCCATCTTGATCTGATTGTACCCTGAAAAACCATCCATGAAGGAGAACATCTTGTGCTGAGCAGTATTGTCGACTAGAACGTCGATGTGAGGCAGAGGGAAATCATTCTTGGGGCTTGCCCTGTTCAGATCCCTGTAATCAACACACATTCTGACCTTACCATCTTTCTTAGGCACCGGAACCACGTTGGCAACCCACTGAGAGTAAGAAGTCACTGCAAGAAAACCGGCGTCAAACTGCTTCATAACCTCAGCTTTGATCTTCTCGGACATCTCTGACGCATACGGCAGACCTTCTGTTTGACCGGAGGGCAGTCTTCCTTGGTAGGCAAGTGATGGACCACAATGTCAGTATCCAACCCAGGCATGTCTTCGTAGGACCAGGAAAATATATACACATAATCATGCAACATCTGCACCAATCGTTGTTTCACGCTGAGCTCTAGATTGGCACCAATCTTGACTTCCTTTCTATCTGCCTCAGTACCCAGATTTATCGTTTCCACTGGCTCTTCGTGTGGCTGAATGGCCCTCTCTTCCTGGAGTAACAGTCTTGCAAGCTCACCAGGCACTTCGCAACCATCTTCACCTTTGTCTTCAGCTAAGTTGATCGGATTTTCGAAGTCATAACTGGCAGTAGCAGAGTCGTTACCAGTGAGATCCAGAGTGGATTGAAACCTGTATGGGTGAGTGTGTGTAAATACAGTTGTTTTGCAATATATAAAAGAAAGACAGAAAGAAAGGGAGCACAAGATTTGAAATGCGAAAAACGTCCAATGTCTTTATTCATGATATATGGAAATGACAGTTAATAAGCCCTCACAAATGAAGCCACGGTGCCCCGGGTAAGACACCGGGCCCTAAAGTTTCAATTTATTGTTTATTACAAATAACAAAAACAAAGGAATTCATTACTGCGTAACAAAAGTAACAGGTATGTGGTCTTTTGCGGTCCAATTGTTCGGTCCACCGTCGGTCGTCGGGTGGATCCAGCTATCGAACTCTGATTCCTCCACATCGCCTTCTATAGCATTCACTCCCGGGTTGGTGATGATCACGGGAGGTCTTCTGATCCTAGCTTTGCGTACAACCCTTTGAGCCTCTGCAGTAAAACCCAGCCCAAACTTGTCAGTCTTAGGAGTAAAATCAGGGAGCCTGCCCCAGTTAGCACATTCACCTTTCTCAATTACAGCCCGAGTGTCCTTTAAGGAGGCCATCTTCAAAGGAAAGTCTTCTTCAATCACCGTCTCAGCTGACGCCAATGTTGGAGGTACCTCTTCAAAATGTTGAAAGGGGGTTTTAATAAACTCCCCGTCCATCTAAATATACCGGAACGAGTTCAAGTGACTAACCATGTATTCTTCCTCCCCCTGCACAGTAACGATCTTCCCTCTGACAGGGTACTTGAGCTTCTAGTGTAGAGTGGAGGTCACCGCCCCAGCTTTGTGAATCCAAGGTCGACCCAGCAAACAGGAATAAGATGGACGAATATCCATCACATAGAAAGTTGAATCGAAGACTTGGGAACCAACACGAATCGGAATATCTACCTCTCCATGAACCATCCTCTTCGATCCGTCAAAGGCTCGAACCACGATGTTACTAGGCTTCAACTCCAGGCCCTCACAATCTAACCGGTCTAAGGCCTTCTTGGGCAATACATTCAGGGAAGAATCGGTGTCCACCAACACGTGTGCAAGAGTAGTGCCCCTGCATTCAATGGAGACATGCAGGGCATCATTGTGGTTCTTTCCCTTGGAGGTAAGATCAGCATCCGAGAAACCCAAACCGTTGTCGGCGGTCAGATTGGCCACACAGTCAGTGAATTGATCTGCAGATGTCTTTTGTGGCACATGGGTCGTCTTCAGAAATGAAATCAGGGCCTTGGCGTGGGCCTCAGAGCACAACAATAATGATAGCATGGAGATCTTGGAGGGGGTGTGCCCCAGCTGCTCAACGACGTTGAAGTCGCTATTCTTAATGATCTTGAGGATTTCCTCCATCTCTTGCTGGGAGGCTTCAACATTCACTGTCTTCAGTGCCTCCATCCGGGCAGGCTCACCATCAATCCCTTTGCCCCGAGTATTAGATGACTCGGCAATAGGGGTAGAAACTGGGTCAGAAGTGGAAACAGGCGCACTTGCAGGCGTTATTATAAGAGGTCTTCGGATAACTGGTGGCGCAATGTCAGGCAAGAAGAGCCTGCCACTGCGAGTAACTTTAGCCGGACCAGTGATGTTACTGATACTGGTACCGGTGTTGAACTCCTGCTTCACTCCAAGCACATACACATCTGCCCCATAGTGCCATGGGATAGCCTTATCAGACTTGTAGGGGATTGGCCCCGGAACAGTAATCATAATGGGAGCAACGGACATGATATTGACTGGCTTCCTCGGGGGAGCCTTGGTAGGATTGTTGAAAATTGTGAAAACAGATACTTCTTCAGCGGGAACAAAAGGAACAACGATCTTTTTGAACAGAATCTCCTTGCTATCCATCAGGCTTTGGATGCCTGACTTTAGCAACGGACAACCAGTAGGGGAAACAGCGCATAGAAGGCAACCCTTGCTACAACCCGGAAATAAACCGGCCAGCAGCAGGTTCCTCTTAACAGTCAATAAAGGGGTAGCAACATCATCCACATAAACTGCATACAAGTCTTCCTCAATAGCACTTACTCCATGCTGGGGCATAGTAACGGTCACAACGTTGGGCCTTTCAGGTGCCTCGAATTGTATTTCCTTCGCATCGATAAGGTCCTGCACCTTATTCCTTAGGGCCCAGTAATCATCAGTAGAATGCCCCGGGCTATCAAAATGATAAGCACAGCAGGCATTTGGATTATACTTCGGAGAGGTCGTGTTCACCACCTTTGGAGCCTCTCTGACGGTTACCAAGTTGGTCGATAGCAGCTGCGGCAAGATCTGTGACAAGGTCATGCTAAGCCGAGTGAATTCTCTTCTAGGTCTCTCAGCCCTTGGTTGGTTGAGTTGCCGAGGAGCGGCAGCAGGCTTAGCAATTACCACCGCGTTGACAGCTTGGCAGCGTTCTGGTTTATTCTGCCTTCTAGGCCCATACACAGCACTGGCCTTCTTTTTAAAAGGTTTCTTCTCAGAACTTGAGGATGCACCTTTCTGAATTTTTCCTGATTTCAAACCAGCCTCTATCCTTTCCCCAGTCAGAATGAGGTCTGTAAACCCTGCAGACGAATTGCCAATGAGATGATTGAAGAACGGCCCAGATAGGGTCCCCAAGAACATGTCTACTAGCTCACGGTCGGTTAACGGTGGCTGCACCCTGCCAGCCAGGTCCCTCCACTTCTGCGTATACTCTTTAAAACCTTCTCCCGATCCTAGCGACATACCCTGGAGTTGGGTACGTGTAGGAGCGAGGTCGGCATTATACTGATACTGCTTGTAAAAAGCAGTAGCCAAATCCTCCCAGTTACGAACCTTGGTTCCATCCAGCTGATAGAACCATTCGAGATGAGTCCCTGAAAGACTCTCCTGGAAGAAATGGATCCATAAGTTCTTGTCCACAGTATATGGCTGAATCTTCCGCACATAGGATCTGAGATGTAGCTTAGGACAGGACGCCCCGTCATACTTTGCGAAAGATGGTGCTTTGAACTTGTGTGGGATTACCACACCAGAAGATAAACCCAAATCTCCGAAATCCAAACCAGGCACTTGTTGAATTTCCATGGAATTCAGATGGTCCTCCAACTGCTTATACTTGTCTTCAGCTGGAGGGTACTGCTCCTCATTAAAATCAGTCTCGTTGTCAGAGACCACCGGACTAGGAACTCTTCCCCCTTGGGGACTGCCTTTTCCCACAGAAGAACCAGTTTGATCAACCTCATTCTGCAGTGTGTTACCAAACCTCCGGCCAATGTTGAATAGTACAATTCTCTTCTTTTTCTTCTTCTTAACCAGCAGAGCCTTCAATTCCTCTTGTCCTTGGGCCAAACTCATAATCAGCTCTTGGAATTGGGCGTTCTGAGCCTGGAGGGCCTTGATGGACTGCTCGGTAGATGATTCAGGGTTCATGATGCTGAAATAAACAACGAAGAACATTAAGCAACCTGAAAAGAAGAGTACCTGTTATGCACATGATGCATGATATGTGCTTATGCAATGCATTCAAGGGTTCGAAAGTTCAAATTTATTGTAGACAAAAAGGAACACACGTTATCATTAAGTAATTGTTCAGTACATCAAAGCCTCATGGGCAAAATATTACAAAAGCAAATCAATCCCAGAAGACACTACGCATCCTCTTTGGAGCTATGTAAGTGTTGAGAGTCTTTTCTTCGTGCAGTAGGCGGGTGAGCTCCAAGACCTTCTTCTCACTAGCATGTAGACTAGACTCAAGAGAATTCCGTTCTTCCTTAAGCTGGATCCAGCTCTTCTGCATTTCTTCCCAGGATGTAGGCATGTCAGGATGTTGAATGGTGTAGGACACCTCTCCTTCCAATACTGGCTCTTTGATCACATGGAGAACATGAGGATAAGGCATCACTAACTTCTGGGAGCGGGCTCGTACCCACTTGAGATAGGGCTCCAACGGGATGGAGTTTTTGTGCCCCAGTGTCTTGCTGTCTATCTTGCTGGGCATCCTCCAAGCTCTGATAAATCTCTGGCGAAGTCCTTGCGCATTGTTGTCGAAGTCAAAAACTATGTCAGGAATTAACATGTCATGAGGACCGTCCCTCAGAGCATAACCAAACTGTCTCGAAGCCAGACACGGGTTGTAAGTAATACCACCTCTGATTCCAAGTAAAGGGACATTAGGAAACTCCCCGCAACGATCAATGATAGTGACATCCTCTCTGGACCGAGAGCACCAATGTATATCTGCATGTGTAAGAGTCATCAATCGTTGTGACCATCTCAAACCCCGCTCATTCTTCAAAACTGATTGTGGAAGGTGCGAAATAAACCACCTTCCCAGAAGAGGAGTACAACACATAAGAACACCTCTTTTTCTCATGGTTCGAGTGTAACATGAGTGAAGGATGTCCCCAAGCAACGTAGGTATAGGATTCCTAGACATGAAGATCTTGACAGCATTGATGTCTATAAGCTGATCGGGATTTGGGAACAACACCAACCATAGACCAGGAGGGCCACAACTTCTTCAAAGGCTTGTAGGTCAAGGGAGTTCCAACATTCCTGGGCCTTCTCAAACAGAAACCTGGCCAAGAACCCTTTGATACCACTTCTAACTTCCCAATGTCCCTTGATGTCAGAGGGTTGTAGGTGTAAGGCTTTAGCAATATCTTCAAGCTTAGGTTCCTTTTCCGTACCGTTGTAGGGTAGTTGACTAAGGATAGGGATCTTCAGAAGCCGGGAGAACTCTTCCAATGTAGGCACTAGTTGATAATCCAGGAAAGTAAAGCAATGGTGTAGAGGGTCAAAGAAATGGAAGAGGACCTTTATCATATCTTCCTCAATGTTGGTGTTGACCAAGCTGATGAGTCTTCCATGCCTCTCACTGAAAGAAGAGCTCTCGGGAATCCTGGATATAAGTTCCTTAAGCTGAGGAGGGATCCTTACAAGGCTGATCTGAATTGTCTTTCTGCGAATAGTTTCCATGTCCTACAAAACAAGAACAAAGATGAAGATTCGAACCCCTGAAATGGTTAGTCAATGCATATGATGTTGTATGATGTTATGATGCTATGATTAGACACACCACAAATATTCACAAGAGGCAAACATGGTAAGGCACACAAGTCACACCACAGCCCTTAGAGTTTAGGCCAGCATGGGGTCTAGGTATTACCCTCTTGAAGTTGGTGGGCTCAAACCTGTCCTATCAGAAGTAACCGGGTTCTAAGGGTCCCAATATCATTGGATTGCTTTCATTGTTCATCATTTCGATTTAGCCACTGAACTGGCGACCGAAATATTTCAAGAAAACAACCCTCAATTGAGTGTAGTATCGAGTATCAACAAACCTCGGACTGCACCAAAGTCAGTTATCTCACTACCCTAAAGAGGCCAAGATGGTTCAATTAAGGTTCCTAAGGTCAGTTGATGCTTCACGACACCACGCGGCGGCCCCGTACTCTCCTTGACTGGACTCAAGGGTTACCGGTACACACCAAAGTGCCACATCAACGTAGCAGACTGCTTCAACCATGTCGGTATACCCCGCACAGTTCCCTCACAGTCTTGTTGCTACTTTCTAAGAAGGTATCCCCAGATCCGGGTTAGGATCTATAGAACTCCCAAGACAGTAACCACAATAATAAAGCAAACAATTCAGACAATTGAAAACACAAGTGATCTTAGTCCTAAGGTACACCTCACTTTATAAGAATCCCCAGCAGAGTCGCCAGTTCTGTGATCGGTGGATCTGGAACTGACTGTTTAACGCTAGTTCACGAAATGTCGCGGTAAGCAAGAGTCGCCACCGTCTTTTATGTTCTCCAACATGGAAAGGACAAAAGCACAGCAAAATTCCTTCTCGAGAATGTTTCTCGGTTCGGGAGGTAGATTTATAGAAAGGGAAGGTGTTAGCACCCTTTCTATCCATGGTTATCCATGGGCTCTTAGATACTTGCTCATTTGTTTTCGAAATTTGTTTTCTTTTCAAGTGTGAGTGGGTTTGAAAAAGTTTCTTTGAAAGTTTCAGAATAACTCTTGTATCAGTCCTCAAGAGTGTTTGAAAAATTGTTTTGAAAGCTTTTTGAAAAGTGTCGGTGTGAAAAGAGTTTTTTGATTCGTTTTTGAATAGAGCAAGTATATATGAGTCATCTACCTACCCTAAGGAATTAGGCTGTGTAAATGTCCTTAAGGTAGTGCCATCCCACCATTGAGAGGTAGGTAGCACCACCGTTGGAGGTGTTCGGGTCAATTCGATTGTTAGGGACAGTGTGGTCACCAGAGCAACAGTAGGACACCTTAGAAGCTACCCTTATGCCATTGATCATGGACATAAGGACTTACTAAAACGTCCTATACTCGACAACCACGTTTCGAAGGCAACAGGTGAGGCGTACCCTAAGAGTGGTGTGTGAATTTGTGTGTTGTTTTCATGTTATGTTTTATCTTGTACATGCATCATGGTGATCTACGTATTGTTTTTAATTTAGCCATACATTCTTTCATGCAAAGTTTAGAATTTAAAAGTGCGGAAATTTAAATGCGGAAAGATAAATCCTACGCTATTACAAGGCGCGGGTCTATACATCGCCAAATTACAAAGACCCGTTTTAATAAAAATGCGGAAAGTAAATAAATTCCTAATTACTATTACATGGCGTGGGCAGTTACATAATATTCACAAGAAAATAAAATAACGTGCGAAAAGAATAAAATAGAACGTTCGAGGGCGTTGGACCCTTTTGAATTTAAATTGAGTTACAAGTTAATTGATTATTAAATTAAAGAAAAGAAATGTTTTTTATGTTTTTGGTATTTAATGAAATAAGAAAAGAATTTAAAATTAGAAGGAAACCCTAGTTCTAAAGATTTTTAATTTAAAGAAAAGGTTAAGGTTTAAAACCTAATTTATGCTAATTAATTATTTACATATTTATTTACAAAGATATTTAATAATAATAATAATAATGAGAGAAAAGTTTTTATTGAAAGAAAAGATGAAAAGGTTAAAAAACCCTAATTCTACTTATTTTAATTTATTTAAGAAAAGATTAAAATTGAAAACCCTAAATTAAACTAAATTAATTATTAAAGTTTATTTACAAAAAATAATGGTGAAATTAATATTAATAAAAATATATTGTATTTTTGATTTTTCTGTATTTTATATTATGAAAATTAATTTATGAAATTAAAGAAAACAATTAAAAAACAATTAAAAGAATAAAAAGGAAAATCAAATAAAAAATAAAAATGATGCAAAGCATAGGGGGTGTCTGGCCCATTTAGGAGGTGAATTGGAGCAATTTGGCCCATCAGAATCCAAGCCTTTTTTGACTTTCTGTGCTTGAGTGCATGTGGTTGACTGAGTGTACACGATGGACTTCCTTTCGTAGCCTTCAGATGGATCATCATGAATATGTGGCAAGCATGGGCGTGTGTGTGCATGGTAGGCCTTTAAGGATGTGCTACGTTGGAATACCTTGCAACAAAAATTATTAAGCGTATAAGGGGGACCTGGGAATCGAACCCAGGTCCCAGTACCTGCAGGACACCTCAGCCACCAGTTGAGCCAACGCATTTCTTTGTAATGTTAGTGGAACGTAATTATTATAATAGAAAACAAAGCGTTAATGGTATGAACCAAGATCACGCGCCAGTATTTGAATTGTCCAACCATCAGATGACACACATGCGTCTTCTTCGTTTTTATGCCTGCAACATGAACAAATAGCGGGGGTTTTAAACCCCCACTAAATGAAGCCTGAAAAAATAGCGATTAGAGCATAGACAAATATAAAAAGGGCGCGAGGTAATGGTTCGTTTCGTTTGGATGTCACGATTTCAATGGTACCAGTTTGGAGGTCTAATTTTTCCATATGAAGAAACCCCTAATTTAGAGCTCCTGAAACCCTAATATCCATCAATGGCAGATCTTGGTTCAAGCATTGTTAATTCGATTAAATATTGCCAATAGCTTCAGAACATCATTGTTAGCAAGAATCAACAATTAAAACTCATGAATAATGCATGTAAATTAAAAAACGATAATGGACATGTTTGTGAAAAGTGTGATTCGGTTCTACCAATTCTTGGAGTCTATGGACCTGTTCTTGATTGCAAATGCTTCCTGGATGTCTTGGCGATGTATTGGAATGCTTTTGAAGCTTTGAATCGCCTTGTAACTATGATTTCAGTGTTCAAATTTTTAGTGAAAAATTGCAAATTGGTTCTCTCTTTTCTGAGCAGCTTTCATGTCCAATGGAATAGGGTTATGTTATGCCTTTGTAGGTGAATGAAATTAGGTCAAGAAACAAGCCCATAATCCATTGAATTAATGATTCCAATCTTTGATTTTTTCACATCTTTTTTCAATCTTTTTCATGCCAATCCTTGCCAATTGTGGAAGATATTGCCTTGTTAATTGATGCACGAAATATTTAGCTCATAATGAGTGAACTTGCTGCACAAAAAGATTTGATAAGTGTTATTTGATATTTTTTTCATATTTAAATTTAATTAAATGAATTAATAATAATAAAAATTCAAATAATTAATCAAAAATAAGAAAATAAATCCCTTTGAGGTCAATGGGTCGTGCATAGCCTTTGGGTAATGATTCATGAAAGAAATTGAGGCCCATTAGCATTTTGGACCCTTTTGTGCAAAGTTGACTTTTCAAAATTCCCAAAAATTTCCCAACTTCTACAAGGCATATCTTGCTCAATTTTGAAGCTATGATCATGTTCTTGGCCATTTTGGAAAGGTCGTGAAGTCCTCTAACCAATGCCTTTGATCCCATGTCATTTTGATTTACCAATCTCAAGTTATGTTCTTTGACTTAAAGTGCCTTTTTGTTGACTTTTGAAAATGACCTATAATATTGAAATTGATAACTTTTTGTGAGAACATTTCTTGGTCTTGAAGTGTGAAGATGAGTTGTAGGAAATGTCATTCTATTCAAAATGAGCTTTGGATGAGATTTTTTTGATAAACCATGAGGAAGTTATGCCCTGGTCAATTTGCAGTTGACTTTTTCAACTGTCTAAAAATAGAAACTTTTGCATCTTGAGACTTTTTGAGCCATATTTTGAGAATCATGATCAAGAATTGATCAAATGATGTTTGTGGCTTCAAAATAAGATGTTGACCAAAAATTTTGACTTTTGACTGTCAAATGACCATTTTGCCCCTACAGTTGACTGTGAAGCATTTAGGGTTTTTGACTGTGCAATTTGATGCTGTGAGTCTTGAAACTTGGCATATGAATGCTTGAAAATATATGTAGGCATATGGGGCTTGATTGGACCCTTGGAAACCTCAATTTCTTTGTCATAACCAAAACCCTAGTTTTGACTGTGTTAGGAGGCAATTGGACTGTGCAACCCTTGAGAGATTTTGAAGCTTGATTTTGCCAAATCTTGAAGAATATGGGAGGGCAAATTTTGGGGTACAACAGTATTACCCAAGAAAGCTCTAGACAGGCTGGATTGTGAGGGATTAGAGCTCAAGCCAAGTAACATTGTTGTCCGGGCCTTTGACGGGTCCAAAAGGATGGTACATGGTGAAGTTGACATTCCAATCAGGGTTGGTTCTCAGATCTTTGATTCAACATTCTATGTGATGGAAATTCGGTCGTCCTATTCTTGTTTGCTGGGTCGTCCATGGATCCACAAGGCTGGAGCTGTGACCTCCACACTACTTCAAAAGCTGAAATACCCGGTCAGAGGGAAGATTGTGACAGTTCAGGGGGAGGAAGAATATATGGTCAGCCACCTTAACTCGTTCCGGTATATAGAGATGGATGGGTAGTTCATTGAGACCCCCTTTCAACACTTTGAAGAGGTTCCTCCAACACTGGCATCAGCAGAGACTGTGACTGAAGAAGACTCTCCGTTGAAGATGGCTTCCTTAAAGGATGCCCGAGCGGTGATTGAGAAGGGTGAGTGTGCAAACTGGGGCCGACTTCCTGATTTCACTCCGAAGACTGACAAGTTTGGTTTGGGTTTCACTGCAGAAGCTCAGAGGGCTGTTCGTAAGGCAAGGATTGGAAGACCTCCTGTATTCATCACCAACCCGGGGGTAAATGCTATTGAAGACGACATGGAGGAATCTGAATTCGACAGCTGGATCTATCCAACAACCAACGGTGGACCAAGAAACTGGACTGCGAAAGACTTCGTACCTATTACTTTTGTCACTCAGTAATGAACTCCTTTGTTTTAAATTTGTAACGGACAATAATTTGAAACTTTACGGCCCGGTGTCTTACCCGGGGCACCGTGGGTTCATTTGAGAGGGCTTATTATTTGTCATTTTCATATATCATTAATAAAAGCATTGGACGTTTTTTGCATTTCAAATCTTGCGCTCCTTTTCTTTATTATATATCGCAAAACAACTATATTTACACACACTCACCTATACAGGTTCCAATCCTCTCTGGATCTCACTGGTAACGACTCTGCTACTGCCAGTTATGACTTCGAAAATCCGATCAACTTAGCCGAAGACGAAGGTGAAGATGATTGTGAAGTTCCTGGTGAGCTTGCAAGAATGCTACTCTAGGAAGAGAGGGCCATTCAGCCACATGAAGAGCCAGTGGAAACAGTAAATTTGGGTACTGAGACAGACAAAAAGGAAGTCAAGATTGGTGCCAATCTGGAGGCTAGTGTGAAACAACGGTTGATTCAGATGCTGCATGACTATGTGGAAATCTTTGCCTGGTCTTACGAAGACATGCCTGGGTTGGATACTGACATTGTGGTTCATCACTTGCCTACTAAGGAAGAATGCCCTCCGGTAAAATAAAAGGTCCGCCGTATGCGTCCAGAGATGTCCGAGAAAATCAAGGCTGAGGTTATGAAACAATTTGATGCCGGGTTTTTAGCAGTGACTTCTTACCCTCAGTGGGTTGCCAATGTGGTTCCAGTGCCGAAGAAAGATGGTAAGGTCCAAATGTGTGTTGATTACAGGGATTTGAACAGGGCGAGCCCCAAGGATGATTTCCCTCTACCTCACATCGACGTTCTAGTGGACAATACTGCTCAGCACAAGGTGTTCTCCTTCATGGACGGTTTCTCCGGATATAACCAAATCAAGATGGCTCCTGAAGATATGGAGAAGACCACTTTTGTTACTCAGTGGGGCACCTTTTGCTACAAGGTCATGCCTTTTGGGTTGAAAAATGCTGGGGCAACCTACCAACGTGCCATGGTTGCTTTGTTTCATGACATGATCCATCATCAAATAGAAGTATATGTCGACGATATGATTGCAAGGTCCCAAACTGAGGAGGAACACCTTGACCATCTACAAAAGTTGTTCGACCGTTTGAAGTTGTACAAGCTGAGGTTGAACCCGAACAAGTGCACCTTTGGGGTGAGATCTGGAAAATTGATAGGCTTCGTCGTACGCGACAAAGGTATTCAAGTGGACCCTGCCAAGGTGAAAGCCATACAAGAGATGCCAGTTCCCAAGACAGAGAAAGAAGTCAGAGGCTTTCTAGGACGGCTGAACTATCTTGCCCGATTCATCTCACATCTAACTGCTACTTGTGAATCAATCTTCAAGCTACTGAAGAAAGATCAAGTAGTACGTTGGAATGATGAATGTCAGTCCGCTTTCAAAAGAATCAAAGAGTATCTCCAAGAGCCACCCATCCTTATGCCACCGGTTGAAGGGAGACCTCTAATCTTATACTTAACAGTACTTGACATCTCAATGGGGTGTGTGTTGGGGCAGCATGACGAGTCTGGCCAAAAAGAGCACGCTATTTATTACCTTAGCAAAAAGTTTACCGACTGTGAGACCCGATACTCACTGCTCGAGAAAACTTGTTGCGCTTTGGTATGGGCTGCTCGCCGGCTGAGACAGTATATGTTAACTCACACTACTCTGTTAATTTCAAAAATGGATCTGATCAAGTACATCTTCGAAAAGCCTGCCTTGTCCGGAAGAATAGCAAGATGGCAGATGATCTTGACAGAATATATCATCCAGTACACGACTCAGAAAGCAATCAAGGGAAGTGTATTGGCAGACCATTTGGCACACCAGGCAGTGGACGACTACCAATCTATGAACTTTGAATTTCCAAACGAGAATATCATGGTAGTGACTGATTGTGAAGTACCTGGACCGGATGAAGGACCTGAGGAAGGATCCCGATGGTCTATGCACTTTGATGGAGCCTCAAACGCTTTGGGTAATGGAATTGGCGTTGTGATCATATCCCCCAAAGGCACTCATACTCCACTTACTGCCCGGTTATGTTTCAACTACACCAATAACATGGCGGAGTATGAAGCGTTCATCATGGGTCTTCGAGCTGCAATTAACCTAATGATCAAGTTTCTGAGTGTCTTCGGAGATTCCGCTCTCGTGATCAGTCAAATCAAAGGCGAGTGGGATACGAAACACCCAAATCTTATTCCCTACAAGGAGTATGTATTGACATTGATCCCCCATTTAGAGGAGATAACTTTTGAACACTTCCCAAGAGAGGAGAATCAGTTGGCGGACGCGCTAGCTACAATGTCTTCTATGTTCAAAGTCAAATGGGACAACGAGGCTCCCCGGATCATTATCTGGAAGTTGGACGAACCTGCACATTGCTGTGATCTTGAGGCTGAAGAGGTAATTGAAGAACCCTGGTATTATGAAGTAAAAAGGTACCTTGAAGCTCAAGAATATCCCGAGGGTGCATCCGTTAATGACAAGAAGTTTCTGAGAAGGTTCGCGGCGAAGTTCTTCCTCAGCAACGACATTCTGTACAAGCGAAACCATGATTCGACCTTACTGCGTTGTGTGGATAAGACTGAAGCAGAAAGGATCATGGCAGAGCTACATGAAGGTACCTTCGGAATACATTCCAGTGGACATACCATGGCAAAGAAAATCCTTCGGGCAGGATATTTCTGGTCCACAATGGAAGCCGGTTGTTACCAACATTCTCGGACGTGTCACAAATGCCAGATTTATGCTGATAAGGTGCACATTCCTCCAGTTCCCCTAAACGTCTTGACAGCACTTTAGCCTTTTTCAATGTGGGGAATTGATATTGTTGTACCCCAAAATTTGCCCTCCCATTTCCTCAACATTTTCTCATCACAAGACCCTTGAAGGATCAAGATCCAGTTAGGGTTTCCTCTGCTCAAGACTTCTCCTTGCACTGTGGACTCAAATTAGGGTTTGTGTTTGCCCAAGGATGTTTTGACCTAAAATGCCTAAGATGGCTTTCATGCTTCATGTTGGACTCCCAAGTTTATCCATACCAAGTTTCAAGTCTTGATTCCAAGTTTTGCCCAGTCAATTGGACAGTTGACCTAGAAATCAGCTGTATTGGGGAAAAGTCAACTGTGGCCAATTGACAGTCAAAACTCATGAAATTTGACCCACATCAACATTATGAACTCACATGGACCATTTGATCAAGTTTGGATCACAATTCCATAAGAAATTTGATCAGATCATCAAAAGGGCAAAATGGTCATTTTTAGGGTTTTGACTGCACAAAGGTAATTTTTGACTGTTTGACCTAGCCAATGGCAAACCAAGCTCACATATGGACTCAAGGACTCAATGAAATGGTCTTGACACATTCATCAAACTCAAAAGATCCCAAGTACACAAGGTTGACAGTTGAATTTCCCAGTCAATTGATCAATTTTGACTGTACACTGAAAAGTCAAACTTTGACTTTTTGGTCGAAATCAAGAGTCAAGATTCATTTTTCATCAAAACATGCCAAATCATGAAACTTGTTCACCAAGAAATCACAAAATGAAAATTAGGGTTAGAAAATGGAATTTTTCATAACTTAGAATTTTTCTAAGTTATGAAAAACCCTAATTTTTTCCCAACTTTGCCCCATCTTTTCACCAAGATCCATTTGGATTAAAACAAAAGTCAAAACATGAAAGTTGTAGCTTGTTGCATAATCTACAACTTTGATTCACAAAGTTTTCTCATTTGAAGCTTGTATCTCAAGTTACAATTTTTTGAATAAGGGCACTAAACCATTTTTAACTTAGTGAAATTTTAACCTATTTTGACAAGGTTTTCTACCCCACTTCAAGGCCATTTTTCATACCCTTCCACTTGGAATTTCAATTTGCATTTCAAAGATGGATTGTATTACACATTCCAAACTTTCTAAAATGTCCAAGAACTTCTCAAACAACCTCATAACTTGAGAGATTCGAATTTCACAAGTTGGCAAAAATTCACTTTTGTTCTTAACCAAGACATGTTCATAATCTTGCAAATTTGAACTCAGCTTGCTTTATGCTTGATTACAGGTCCTTGAACCATTCCATACTCAATAATTTAATGCATATTCAATGTGTTAAAGTGTTGTTCTTTGAGTGCAAGCATTGTATGCAAGTTTAATCCCAAAATGGATAAAGTAAATTGGCCATTTTTGTATAAAGTAGCTTTATGTCAAATTAGAAATCCAACAAGTACATGGAAGATCTGCTTGGCACAAGATTATGTGCATAACACACTGATCAAGAGAGGCTTATGCAGCACATTAGGGGGTCCTCTACTGACCTAAATCATCAACTTGCATTTTGTTGCTTCACATAGAAGAAAAGTCCATAACTTGTACCAACTCTCTCTTCAGCTTACAAACACAAGAACAAATCTATCAAACACATTCCATAGAACATATCCAAGCTAACACACGAGCCCTTGGCCTCTCAAACACTCCCATTACCATAATCACCTTGAAACTGCTCAAACAGGGCAACCTTTGCAGATTGAGTGCTATCTCTCAATCCCTTCAAGCATTCTTGCCCAAACCTGTTCCTCTACCTTCCTTACAACCTATGCAAGCTAACCATGACTTGAAACCTGACCTGTAACACCTCCAAGCCACTTCACCATTTTTAATTTTCTGTTTTGCAGTTGGAGTTCACTAGCTCGATTCAGGGAGTTTCAAGACAAAGTAGGACTTGGAAAAGCATCCTTACACTTCAAGGAAGCTATACAGGTCATCATTTCACTCTGAAACATCCTCCATTGCAAAGCTCGATTCCAACTGAACAGGTAAGTTCATGAAGTTCTATCTCTCTTATTAGGCATTGTTAGCTTTAGATTTGTGAAGAAAACATGTCACAATCATAGCCCTGAACATGCTCATATGATTAGATTTCATTTATATTTCGTGTGCTTAGAGAATTTTATGTCTGAACATTGATGAAAAATTAGGTCAAAAATTGGGGGAGGAGAAATTCTCCCTCATCTTAGAGAGTTAGGTCAAGTTCTTTACATGGTTGAAACCGTCTCTTAATGCTCTACACTTTTCATGTTATGAGTTTTGCTTGAAAGTCCAGGAATCCAGAGATAAAAAATGCGTGTTTGCTTGAAGGATGTTGTTCAGAGGTTGAAGAAGACAGGTCTTCTGGGCTGGGCCTGGAATTTTTTCTTATTTGCACCATATAATTACTCATGAACCCCCCAAGCCCATTTGTCTTATTTTTAAATCTTTTTGACTTTTTCTTTTTTGATTGACTTTGTTTATTTTTTCTCATGATACAAAAAATATAAAAATATTTTTTCCATCTTTTTTTGAATTTATGGCATATTTATTTGATTTATTTCTTTTGTTTATACAAAAATATATACATATTTTTATTTAGAATAAATACAAAAATAGTGTAAATACATTTTTTTATTTTTTATTTACCTTCTGAAAATATTTCACAAAAAAAAATACTTTTTTTATTTATTTTATTAAAATATTAATTATTATTATTATTTGTATATAATGCATATTTAGAACTTAATATATATATATATATATATATATATATATATATATATATATATATATATATATATATATATATATATATATATATATATATATATATATATATATATATATATATATATATATATATATATATATATATATATATATATATATATATATATATATATATATATATATATATATATATATATATATATATATATATATATATATATATATATATATATATATATATATATATATATATATATATATATATATATATATATATATATATATATATATATATATATATATATATATATATATATATATATATATATATATATATATATATATATATATATATATATATATGTTTATTAATATATTTAGGTTAAAATATAAAAATACTTGAATTTTTCATTTTATTAATATTTGATACAAAAAATACTTTTTCCATAATATACTTCATTTTATTTTTATTTTTGTAAATAATAAATAAATGTTTGTATTAAATCAATTAATATCCATTTTCATTAAAATTAGGGTTTTTTGCCCTAAATTCAAAATACTCAAAAAATAATATATTTTTATTTTCTTTTCTCTTTTACATAAATAATATTTTTCATACATATACAAAACATTTCTTTTGCATCTTGCATTCTTATTTAATTTTTGTACATTGATTAAATTGCAAATATTCAAAAAATGATGTAATAATTTAGATTTACATTACTTGTCAATATCCCCATTTGGACATTTGTACCCCCCTTCCCATATTTGGTTTTGTAATAGCTTAGTAAATTTATTTTCGCACTTTATTGCTTTCTAATGATAACATGTTAGAATTAGGGTTTGTATGCGAAAAAACGATAAAAAAATAGTTATGACCTAATCTCAAGATAAACAAGCATGAAAATGGACACACATCTCACACTTGCACCCCTAGGGTACTCCACTTTGTTGCCTTCAAATAAATGGGCCATATTGTATGTTGAACTTCTTTGGGCAAAGCAAACAATTTGAATGATCATAGTCCCTCGATAAAACTTTTCAAAACAAACAAAAATAAATGATCAAGTCCCTTAAAGAAAATTGCCCAAAGACATTTAACGCCGTTGCAATTATGGTCTAAACGATGACCCGCGCCTGTCCCTTTCACATCCTAAGATAAGGTTGTCCACCAAATATAATGGTGGAACAAACTTGTTAAAAGGGTTAAAACATAGCAATAATCTTTTGAGAAATTTAGGAGTAGATAACCTCTTAGTTACTTGAATCAAACTTGCAAAACAAAACACTTGCCTAATTTCAAAAATCACACAACACTACACTTTCAAAACAACTTTCAAAAACAAACGAAAACCTTTTCAAAAGACATACATCTTTGTATACATCCCCACATGGATCATTACAAAGGTTGCCACCACATTGGCTTCTTTTCAAAACATTTTCAAACCCACTCACACTCAAGCACCATTTCAAACAATTGAAAACAAAAGGCAAGTGATCTAAGCAAGTAACTAAGAGCCCATGGATAACCATGGATAGAAAGGGTGCTAATACCTTCCCTTTCTATAATCTACTCCCCGAACCCAAGAAATATCTCAAAAGGTTTTTGCTGTGCTTTTTAACCTTTCCTTAGGATAAAATAAAAAGTCGGTGGCGACTCTTGCTCAACCGAAACATTTGCGAATACAAAACGCAAAACCTCAAGTCAGTTCTCCCACCGTATCACAGAACTGGCGACTCTGCTGGGGATAATGAAAGTGGAGTAACCTTAGGGCTTAGATCACCTTTGTTTTCAATTGATTGTCTTGTTTGCTTTTACATTTGTGGGCTTTGCATCGGAGTTTCATAGATCCTAACCCGAATCTGGGAAATACCCTTTTTAGGTAGCATAATCTGTGAGGGACCTGTCCGGCGTAGACCGACATGGGTGAAGCAGTGGCTACGTTGGTGTGGCATCTTAGTCTGTACCTATATCCCTTGTGTTGCAACGGGGAGAATATAGGTCTTCTAAGGGGTCATTAAACACCAACCAACCTTAGAACCCTAAATTAACCAACTTGGCTATTAGGACAGTAGCAGTATGCTACACTCATTGAGGCTAAACTCTCGAGATGGTTCTGGCCGCGAGAAAAGATTGCGATGCTGGAGTTATGACCGATTGAGGGTAGCCAATGATTTGAGATCCTCTAGAACCCGGTTACTTTTGATAGGACAGGTTTCAACCAACAAAACCAAAAGAGGGTAATACCTGAAACTCATGCTGGCCTGAAACCTAAGGGTGTCTTGTGTGACTTGTGTGCCTTATTTGCCTATGTGAATACTTGTGGTGTGCTTCATCATAGCATCATGCCATCATACCATTGCATGCATCCTGTATAAAGGACTAACCCATTTCAAAGACAAAAAAGGTTTCATCTTTGCTCTGTTTTGTAGGACATCATGATGCCCATGCGTAGGAATACTGTCCGGCTCAACTTTGTTCAACCACCAGTGTTACTCAAGGATTTGGTTGGAAGGATTCCAAACACTTCTTCCTTCATCAACAGACATGGTTCTCTCCTTGGATTGGTCACTGCAAAATGGGACCAACAACTGATAAGTGTTCTGACCCAATTTTATGACCCTCTGTATCATTGTTTCACTTTTCAAGACTTCCAGCTGGTTCCTACCCTGGAAGAGTTCTCTTATTTGCTTGGGATCCCTGTCTTGGAACAAACTCCATTTACTGGTTTGGAAAAGACTCCTAGGCCTGAAGATATTGCTGCAATTCTCCCCTTGACCAAAGAAGAGGTATTGTCCAACTGGGAAACTAGAAATGGGATCAAGGGCTTTTTGGTCAAATTTCTGGTTGGCAAGGCTAATGATTTCTGGAATGACTTGGACTTCAAGGCATACGAGGATATTCTGGCTCTTTTGATCTATGGACTGGTATTGTTTCCCAACCCTGACACCTTTATCAGTATCCATGTCATAAGGATCTTCATGTCTCGGAATCCGGTACCCACTCTTTTGGGTGATATTCTACAACAACTCTATGCTCGTACTGCTCGAAAACGGGGAACTCCGTGGTGTTGTGCTCCTTTGCTAGTAAGGTGGTTTATTTCGCACCTTCCTAAGTTCGTGTTGAAGAATGAAGAAGGAAAAGGTTGGGCTCGGAGGTTAATGTCTCTCACTGATAATGACATCACTTGGACTCTCAGAGGTTTGGACGATGTAGCTGTTATTGACCGTTGCGGAGAATACCCTAATGTTCCGTTGATTGGTATCCAAGGAGGGATCTCTTACAATCCATGCTTAGCTCTCCGTCAGTTTGGAAGAGCCAGAGGAGATGGGCCTCATGATATGCTGGTTCCTCACTTCCATTTTGAGTTTCAGGCAGACAGTGACAAACTACGCCAGGGATTCATTAGAGCTTGGGACAGAATCCACAAAGCCAACCCACATGAGTTGGGACCAAAGACTTCTCTGCCATTAAAGCCCTATTGCAAATGGGTCCGCATCCATGCTCAAAGGTTAGGTATGCCCTACGAAGCTGTTAGACCTCTCATCCTTGAGTCTCCTGTTGAAGATGGGGCTTCTCCAACTGTCCTCCCTCCTCAGATACCTACTGATTTTGACACCATGAAGAGATCTTGGGCGCAGCTAAAGGAAGAACAGGATTTCTATCGGGAGAAGTTCAACGAGCAGGAACGGAAGATCCAGAGGCTGACTAAGCAATTGGAGGAAGAACGGGTCCTGAACAACTACATCAGCACTGAAAAGAGGAGGCCATGGGAGCATTGATGAGCTTTGGATGTCTCCTTTTATAATTTATTTCCTTTCCAGTATTTTTCATTCCTGTAATGCCTAAGGGCAAATTGTCGAACAATTGAAAAATTTAATCTAATGAAGTGTGTTTCCCTTTTTGTCTACAAAGTTGAATCTTGTTTGTCTTTGAAAACATAAAACATACGCATTCCATTGCACCATATGCATAGCAGGTACTAGCAGGTACCCTATTTCACAGGTTGCTTAATCTCCTTCGCTGTTTATTTTGAACAGTCATCATGAATCCAGACTCATCCAGTGAGCAAGCAATCAAGGCCCTTCAGGCCCAAAATGCCCAGTTTCAAGAAATGGTCCTAAGCCTAGCCCAAGGTCAGCAAGAGTTGAAGACTCTACTCCTGAAGAAGAAGAAGAAAAAGAGGATTGCGTTGTTCAACACCGGACGCAGATTTGGGAACACACTCCATAATGAAGCTGATCCAACTACTTCTTCTGCTGAGAAAAACAGTCCCCAAGGGGGAGGAGCTCCTAGTCCCGCAGTCTCCGACAACGAGACGGACTATAACGACGAACAATACCCACCTGCTGCTGACAGATACAAGCAATTGGAGGACCGCTTAAGCGCCATGAAAATTCAGAATGTGCTGGGGCTGGATTTCGGAGATTTGGGGTTATCTTCTGGGGTGGTAATTCCACACAAGTTTAAGGCGCCTGCCTTCGCCAAGTATGATGGGATTTCCTGCCCAAAGCTGCATCTAAGGTCGTACGTAAGGAAAATCCAACCTTACACGGCGGATAAGAACCTCTGGATTCACTTCTTCCAAGATAGCCTCTCGGGGTCACAGCTTGAATGGTTCTACCAATTAGATGGAACTAGCATCCGACACTGGGAAGATTTGGCGACCGCATTCTACAGACAATACCAATACAATTCTGATCTCGCTCCTACGCGTACCCAACTTCAGGGTATGTCTCTAGGAACGGGTGAAGGTTTCAAAGAGTACGCTCAAAAATGGAGAGATTTGGCTGGCAGGGTGCAGCCTCCTTTGACTGATCGAGAGCTGGTTGATATGTTTCTAGGGACGTTGTCTGGTCCGTTTTTCAATCATTTGGTTGGTAACTCCTCCGCTGGGTTTACAGATTTGATATTGACGGGAGAAAGAATTGAAGCTGGCATCAGGTCAGGCAAGATACAAAAGGCTGCCTCCACAAGTACTGAGAAGAGGCCGTTTAAGAAAGAAGCAAGTGCCGTCTATGGTACTAGAAGACAAGTCAAGCCCGAAAGTCGCCAAGCCGTCAATGCTTTGGTTATCTCAAAACCTGTTGCTGCTCCTCAGCAGTACAATCAACAAAGAAGTGAAAGGCCCAAGAGGCAGTATACCCGACTGAGTATGACCTTATCTCAAATTTTACCCCAACTGTTATCCACCAACCTGGTGACCCTCAAAGAAGCTCCTAAGGTCGTCAACACTGCATCTCCTAAGTATAACCTGAATGCCCGGTGTGCTTATCATTCTGATAGTCCCGGGCATACTACTGATGATTGCTGAGCCTTGAGAAACAAAGTGCAAGATCTGATCGACGCAAAGGAAATTCAGTTTGAAGCGCCGGAGAGACCAAATGTTGTAACTGCTCCTATGCCCCAGCATAGAGTAAATGCCATTGAGGAAGAATTGTATGCCGTTTCGGTAAATGAAGTTGTCACCCCTCTGAGGACCGTCAAGAAGAACCTACTGCAGGCCGGTTTATTTCCGGGTTGCAGTGAAGGTTGCCTGTTCTGTGCTGTTTCCCTATCTGGTTGTCCCTTGCTGAGGTTAGGCATCCAAAGCCTAATGGATAGCAAGGAGATTCTATTCAAGAAGTCTGCTGTTCAGTTGGTTCCGGTAAAAGAAGTTTATGTGGTTACCATCTTCAATAATCCAATCAAGGCTCTCCCGAAGAAGCCTGTTCAAATCATGACTGTTGCACCTGTGATTATTACTGTTCCGGGGCCTCTCCCCTACGTATCTGATAAAGCTGTCTGTTGTACCCCAAAATTTGCCCTCCCATATTCTTCAAAGATTTGCCAAGTCAAGCTTCAAATCTCCCCCAAGGGTTGCACAGTGCAAAGGTCCCCCATACAGTCAAAACTAGGGTTTGTGATCTGATCAAGAAAATGAAGTTTTCAAAAGGCCCAATCAAGTCTCACATGCCTACAAATATGGTCAAGCATCCTCATATCAAGTTTCAAGGCATTCAGCACAAAATTGCACAGTCAAAACCCTAATTGCACTACAGTCAACTGTAGGGGCAAAATGGTCATTTGACAGTCAAAAGTTCAAATTTTTGGTCAACATATCATTTTGAAGCCACAAACATCATTTGATCAATGCTTGATCATGATTCTCAAAATTTGACTCAGAAATCATCAAGATGCAAAAGTTTCCTTATTTGGACAGCTGAAAAAGTCAACTGAAATTGACCAAGGCATAACTTTCACATGGATTATCAGAAAAATCCCATCCAAAGCTCATTTTGAAGAGAAAGACATTTCCTACAACTCATCTTCATACTTCAAGTCCAAGAAATGTTCTCACAAAAAGTTATCAATTTCAACATTATAGGTCATTTTCAAAAGTCAACAAAAAGGGACTTTAAGTCAAAGACCATAACTTGAGATTGGTAAATCAAAATGACATGGGACCAAAGGCATTGGTTAGAGGACTCAAAGACCTTTCCAAAATGTCCAAGAACATGAGAAAATCTTAAAAATTGAGCAAGTTATGTCTTGTAGAAGTTGGGAAATTTTTGGATATTTTGAAAAGTCAACTTTGATCCAAATGACCTAAAATTGCTAATGGGCCCATTTTTCTTCCACAATTCATCATCCATAACATGTGCACGACCACTTGGCCCATAGGGAAGTATTTTCTCATTTTTTTATTTATTTATTTGAATTATTATTTATATTAATTCATTTAAATCATTTAAATATATGAAAAATATTTAACTCACCCTAACCAATCTTTTTATACATGTTTTAGACTCAATAATTCGTGCATATGCAAATAAGGAAAGAATTGGAGCAATTGGATATGATTTGAACCAAATACGCATGGAAAAAGATATGGAAAAGATCTTAAGAAATCAAATCTTCAATTCATGAATACAAGAGATTCTAGTCAAATTTGTTAACCTAATGGACTCAGTACATAAGCTAGGATGCAACCCTAATGAGAGGAGACACAAAAGCTGCGCAAGAAAGCTCTTCACAAACTTGAAAAAATTGTCAAAAAAGTCAATTCTGAAAACATCATTCCAGGACGATTCAAGACCTAATTCTTGTTTCAATAGCTTCCTCAAGGTTCCCTGAACGTATTCCAATCAGAAACCACCATCAAAACGCAAAGAATTGGTATACAGCATTCAAGAAACCTCATGAAAAATTCATTATCGTGTTTCAATATTTACGTACATTCATAGCATTTTGATTATAGATTCATGTTCCTTGTGAAGTTTTGAAGCTAACCATATGCCTTAATTTGATTATTATGCTGTATACACGATTGTGCCATGTTTGATTTCTAGGGTTTGCAGGACCTCAAAATTGGGGTTTCTTATTTAACGAAAAATTAGCCTTCAAGAATGCCATGGTTGTAATCAGCAGGCTTGAACGATCACAAATCACACATCGCGCCTAATTTATTGACCCTCTAAGACCTATTCGCTATTTTCTCAAAACTGACTTTAAACAACGCGTAAAAAACCGTTGCCTCATGTTTTGTATTTCAGGGATGGTGAAGACGATGACTTCGTGGCACACACTGATTGGCTTGTTTAAAATTCGCGCGCGTTTCCAAGGCCACTGACCATTTTCTTTTATGATATTTAGTTGTTATATTAATATACAGATGAACAGCGTGCTTCAGTGGCAAACGTGTTGATTTGCAAGGTATGTGACCTGGGTTCGAACCCCAGGTCTTATATGTTTCCATATTATTTTTCATTAACAAATCCCATGCGCTTCAAGGCTGCAGACGTACCATATGTCTTCAAATATCTCACATCCACGTGCACACTGAGATCAAGTCAAGGGCATAGATTGAAAGCACACCATAAACTCATGTCAACATTGTTACACGCTAGTGGGAAAGTCAAACGGCCCTGAAGCTTGTTGGGCCAGAATTCTTGGATCAAAACCTCCTATTTGGGGACTACCCCCCCCCTGGTTTGCAAATTCTTTATATTTTCCTCATGTTTTATTTTCAATTGTTATTTTATTTTCTTTATTTGTTTAAATTAATTAATTATTTCTACAAAATATAAAAATATCTAAAAAAATCAGAAAAGAAAAATATAATAAATATTTTGTGTTAATATGTTTTTTGTAATTAATTTGCATGTAAATAAATTTAGTTTAAAATAGGGTTTTTAATTTTAATTTCTTTCATAAACAAAAATCCAAAAAAATATAGAATTAGGTTTAATCAATGTTTTATTCCTTTTTTTTAATTTTTCTTTTTCACAATAATATTATCTATTTTATTTATTTTCCTAATAAAAATTGTAAATAAAAATTAGGTTTAATTTAGGTTAAATTTAATGTTTTCTTAAATAAATTAAAATGACTAGAATTAGGGTTTGCGTCTTATTTTAATTTTAATTAATTCTCTTTCTATATTAAATCATAAAACACTTAAAAACACCCAAAAAACAAAATCTTTCTTTCTTTTAATTAATTGCATCATGTTAATTTAATTTTGCCAAAGGGTCCAACGCCCTCGTTTCGATTTAATTTCGCATATTTATTTTTATTTTGCTTAAATAATTATGTATCTCTCCCGAAGCCTTGTAATTACTTCTCGCACTTTTAATTCTTTTAACTTCTTTACTTTTCTGTCAAATCGGGTCCTGGTTAATTTTGGCGATGTGGACCCGCGCCATTTGTAATAGTTTAGAATTTACTTTTCCGCAAATACTTTTAACTGTTAAACAAAGCATGAAAGAATGTATGGACCAAAATAAAATCAAGCGTAGAACACCAATAACCTGACAAGACAAAAATAAATGAATCTGACACACAAATCACACACCACCCCTAGGGTACGCCTCACTGTTGCCTTGCCTCGAAAGGTGGTCGTCGAGTAGAGGATGTCTTAGTAAGTCCTCATGATCCGGGAACCTGGCATGAGGGTAGCTTCTAAGGTGTCTTCCCATTGCTCTGGTGATCACCATGTCCCGAACCTCGAATTGACCCGAACACCTCCAACGGTGGTGCTACCTACCTCTCAATGGTGGGATGGCACTACTTTAAAGGACATTTACACAGACGAATTCCTTAGGGTAGGTCGGTTCTCGTAGATACTTGCTCTAATCTCAAAAACAAATCAAAAATACTTTTCACACCAACACATTTTCAAAAGCTTTCGAAAGCAATTTTTCAAACACTCTTGAGGACCGATACAAGAGTCGAACTGGAATTTTCAAAGAAACTTTTTTAAACCCACAGTTGAAAAGCAAATAAACCATTTTTGAAAACACAAGTGAGCAAGTATCTAAGAGCCCATGGATAACCATGGATAGAAAGGGTGCTAACACCTTCCCTTTCTATAACCTACCTCCCGAACCGAGAGCAATCTCTATAAGGAATTTTTCTGTGCTTTTGTCCTTTCCATTTGGAGAAAATAAAAGACGGTGGCGACTCTTGCTTCCGCGACATTTCGCGAACCAGCGTTAAACAGTCAGTTCTAGATCCACCGATCACAGAACTGGCGACTCTGCTGGGGACCAAACTTAAAGTGAGGTGTACCTTAGGGCTAGTTCATAACTGTGTTTTCAATTGTATTGATTTGCTTGCTTTACTATTGTGGGTTGCATCGGAGTTACATAGATCCTAACCCGGATCTGGGGATACCCTGTTTAGGTAGCATAAGCTGTGAGGGACCTGTCCGGCGTAGACCGACACAGGTGAAGCAGTGGCTACGTTGGTGTGGCACCTTGGTCTGTACCGATATCCCTTGTGTCACAACGAGGAGAATATGGGTCTTCTAAGGAGTCATTAAGCACCAACAACCTTAGAACCTTAATTGACACAACTTGGCCTTTAGAATTGTAGCAGTATGTTACGCCCATTGAGGCTAAACTCTCGTGATGGTTCTGGCCGCAAGAAAAGATTGCGATGCTGGAGTTATGACCGATTGAGGGTAGTCAATGATATTGGGATCCTCTAAGAACCCGGTTACTTTTGATTAGGACAGGTATGAACCAACAAACTGAAAGAGGGTAGTACCTAGACCTCATGCTGGCCTAAACTTTAGGGGCTTGCCTTGTGTGACTTGTGTGCCTTACCATGTTTGCCTTTGTATCTATATGTGGTGTGCTTTATCATAACATCATAGCATCATGAGCATTGCATGCATCATGCATAAGGACTGACCATTTCAAAGACAAGAGGGTTTCATCTTTGCTCTGTCTTGTAGGACATTATGATGCCTGTGCGAAGGAATACTATCCGGTTCAACTTTGTTCGTTCACCTGAGTTGCTTGATGAGTTGGTTAGCAGAATTCCAAATACCACTTCCTTCATTCAGAGGCATGGTTCTCTCCTCAGTCTAGTCACTGCAAAGCGGGATCAACAGTTGATGAGTGTTCTGACCCAGTTCTATGACCCTCTGTACCAGTGTTTCACCTTTCAAGACTTCCAGTTGATCCCTACCCTGGAAGAGTTCTCTGATTTGCTTGGTATCCCTATCTTGGATCAGACTCCCTTTACTGGTTGGGAAAAGACCCTCAGGCTTGAGGACGTTGCTGCAGCCCTTCCTTTGACCTATCAAGAGGTAACAGACAACTGGGTAACTAGAAGCGGAGTTAAGGGTTTCTTGGCTAAGTTTCTAATTGGTAAAGCTAACAGTTTCTGGAATGACCTGGACTTTAGGGCATATGAAGACATCTTGGCTCTCCTAATCTATGGGTTAGTCCTGTTTCCTAATCCTGATAACTTCATCAATGCCACTGCCATAAGGATCTTTATGTCTCAGAATCCCGTGCCCACTCTCTTGGGTGACATCTTGCAACAACTTCATGCCCGTACTACCCGAAGGCGAGGAACCCTATGGTGTTGCATCCCTTTGTTGGTGAGGTGGTTTATTTCGCACCTCCCTAAGTTCGTACTAAAGAATCAAGAAGGAAGAGGTTGGGCTCACAGGTTAATGTCTCTCACCGATAAATACATCATTTGGACTTGCAGAGGTTTGGATGAGATAGCTATTATTGATCGATGCGGGGAATACCCCAATGTTCCTCTGATTGGTACTCAAGGAGGGATCTCTTACAATCCATGTCTAGCACTCCGTCAGTTTGAAAGAGCAAGAAGAGCAGGTCCCCATGAGATGTTGGTGCCTCGCATCAGTTTTGAATTTCAGGTGGATAGTGACGAGCTACGTCGTAGGTTCATCAAGGCTTGGGACAAGGTTCATAAAGCTGACCCACAGGAGTTAGGGCCAAAGACTTCTTTACCTATGGAAGCCTACTACAAATGGGTTCGCATCCGTGCTTAAAAGTTAGGTATGCCGTATGAAGCTGTCAGACCCATCATTCTTGAGTGTTCTGACAAAGATGGTGTCCCTCCAACTGTCCTTCCTCCTCAGATACCTACTGATTATGAGACACTGAAGAGATCTTGGTCGCAACTGCGAGAAGAACGGGATTCTTACCAAGAAAAGTTCAACGAGCAGGAGTCAAAGATCCAGAAGCTGACAAAGCAGTTGGAGAATGAGAGAGCTCTGAATGCCTACATCCGTACTGAGAAGAGGAGACCATGGGATCAATAAGGAGCTCCAGATGTGCTTTACAGTCTTATTTCCTTTTTCAGTATTTCCTTTCATGTAACGCCTAAGGGCAACTTGTCGAATAATTTCAGTTGCAAAGTTGAATCTAATGAAGTGTGTTCTTTTTTGTTTACAAAGTTGATTCCCGATTGTCTTTGAAAACATAAATCATACGCATTTCATACATCATGTGCATAGCAGGTTTTTCCCCTTTTCAGGTTGCTTACAGTTCTTCGCTGTTTATTTCAGCATCATGAATCCCGACTCTGCATCAACTGAGACATCAATCAAGGCTCTTCAGGTGCAGAATGCACAATTCCAGGAATTAATCAAGGGTCTGGCTCAAGGCCAAGAAGAACTGAAGGCCATGCTCCTGAAGAAGGAGAAGAAGAAGAAGAAGAGAAGAACTGTTCTGTTCAACTCGGGCCGAAGGTTTGGCAATACTCTGCAACATGAAGAGGCTGGTTCTTTTGTTGGCAAGAGTCCTTCTCAGGCAGAAGCAAGGGTTCCTAGTCCGGTAGTCTCCGACAACGAGACAGATTTTGACGAAGAGCAGTACCCTCCTGCAGACGACAAATACAAGCAACTGGAGGATAGGTTGAAGGCTATGGAGGTTCAACAGGTACCGGGGCTGGATTTCGGAGATCTGGGTTTGTCAACTGGTGTGATCATCCCTCACAAGTTCAAAGCACCATCCTTCTCTAAGTATGACGGGGCATCTTGTCCCAAGCTGCATCTAAGGTCCTATGTTCGGAAAATTCAACCGTACTCTGCGGATAAGAATCTATGGATCCACTTCTTCCAGGAGAGTCTTTCAGGGACTCATCTCGAATGGTTCTATCAGCTGGATGGGACCAAGGTTCGTAACTGGGAGGAGTTGGCTACTACTTTCTATAAGCAGTATCAATATAATGTCGACCTTGCCCCCACACGTACCCAACTCCAGGGTATGTCGTTAGGTGCAAGCGAAGGTTTTAAGGAGTACGCTCAGAAGTGGAGAGACCTGGCTGGCAGGGTGCAGCCACCGTTGACTGATCGGGAGTTGGTAGACATGTTCTTGGGGACCCTATCTGGGCCGTTTTTCAACCATCTCATTGGGAATTCTTCTGCTGGGTTCACTGATTTAATTCTGACTGGAGAGAGAATTGAAGTTGGGTTAAAATCTGGAAAAATTCCAAAGGGTGCATCATCTAGTTCTGAGAAGAAACCCTTCAAGAAGGAGTCTAGTGCCGTGTATGGTTCCAGGAAATCAGAGAGACCCGAGCGCCGCCAATCTGTCAATGCGGTAATGATTGCTAAGCCGGTTGCCGCTCCTCGGCCAACTAATCTTCAAAAGGTTGAAAGACCCCGGAGAGAATTCACCCGCTTAAGCATGACCTTATCACAGATCCTGCCACAATTGCTATCCACCAATTTGGTGACTGTCAGGGAGGCTCCGAAGTTCCCCAATACTGCATCTCCTAAGTACAACCCGAATGCTCGTTGTGCTTACCATTCAGATGGCCCGGGGCACTCTACCGATGACTGCTGGGCGTTAAAGAATAAGGTGCAAGACCTTATCGACGCGAAGGAGATACAGTTCGAAGCGCCTGAGAGGCCGAATGTAGTTACTGCCCCTATGCTTCAACATGGGGTAAATGCTGTTGATGAAGACGTTTATGCTGTTTCTGTGGATGATCTAGCCACTCCGCTGAAAATTGTCAAGAAGAACCTACTGCAGGCCGGTTTATTTCCGGGTTGTAGTGAGGGTTGCCTGTTCTGTGCTTTGTCCCCATCTGGTTGTCCCTTACTGAGGTTAGGCATCCAAAGCCTAATGGATAGCAAGGAGATTCTGTTTAAGAAGTCTGCTGTTCGGTTGGTTCCAGTGGAAGAAATTTCTGTGGTGACTATCTTCAATAATCCGATCCCGGCTCTCCCGAAGAAGCCCGTTCAAATCATGACCATTGCACCTGTTATTATCACTGTTCCAGGGCCCCTGCCCTATGTATCTGATAAAGCTGTCCCCTGGCATTATGGGGCAGATGTATATGTAAACGGGATTAAACAAGAGTTCAACGCTGGCGCCAGCATTTGTGATATCACTGGCCCAGCCAAGGTTACCCGCAGTGGCAGGCTCTTCTCGCCTGACATTACACCGCCTGCTGCCCGAAGACCACTTCTCATAACCCCTGCAAGTGTACCTGTTCCTGCTGCTGATCCAATTGTTTCTCCTGCTGCCGAGTCATCCAATGCTCGGGGCAAAGGAGTTGAAGTTGAGCCTGCCCAGATGGAGGCACCTGTACCGATAACTGCTGAGGCCTCCCAACAAGAGATGGAGGAGATTCTAAAAATTATAAAGAAGAGCGATTTTAATGTTGTGGAACAGCTGGGGCATACGCCCTCCAAAATCTCCATGCTCTCTTTATTGCTGTGCTCCGAGGCCCATGCTAAGGCCTTAATCTCATTCCTCAAGACGGCCCATGTGCCACATGAGACATCTGCAGTCCAGTTCACTGATTGCCTAGCAAATCTGACGGCAGACAATGGCTTGGGTTTCTCAGATACTGACTTGACCGCAAAGGGAAGAGACCATAATGATGCTCTGCATGTCTCTATTGAATGCAGGGGCACTACCTTGGCACATGTGTTGGTGGATACTGGTTCGTCCTTGAATGTGCTACCAAAGAAGGCTTTAGACCGTCTAGATTGTGAAGGCCTGGAATTAAAACCCAGCAATATCATCGTCAGGGCCTTTGATGGTTCAAAGAGGATGGTTCATGGAGAGGTTGACATTCCGATCCGTGTCGGCTCTCAGGTGTTCGACTCCACTTTTTATGTGATGGATATCCATCCATCTTACTCTTGTCTATTGGGTCGACCTTGGATACATAAGACTGGGGCAGTGACCTCTACCTTGCATCAGAAGCTGAAGTACCCCGTCAGAGGGAAGATTGTCACTGTGCAAGGAGAGGAAGAATATATGGTGAGTCACCTAAACTCTTTCAGATACATTGAGATGGATGGGGAGTTTATTGAAACCCCCTTTCAGCATTTCGAGGAGGTGCTTCCAATTACAGCAGCGTCAGAAATAGCAGAAGAATTTGTTCCTTTGAAGATGGCTTCCCTAAAAGATGCCCGGGCTGTGGTTCAGAAGAATGAAAGTGCCAACTGGGGCAGACTTCCAGACTTTACTCAGAATACTGATAAATTTGGGCTGGGTTTTACCACAGAAGGTCAGAAAGCTATGAGGAAAGCGAAGATCGGAAGACCTCCGGTATTCATTACAAGTTCAGGAGTGAATGCTGTTGGGGAAGACAATGGAGTGGATGAAGCTGAATTCAATAGCTGGATCTATCCAACGGTTGAAGGCGGATTGAACAACTGGATTGCTAAGGATCATACTCCTGTTACCTTTGTGACGCAGTAATAAATTTCTTTGTTTCGTTATTTTGTAATAAACAATGATAAACTCTATGGCCCGGTGTCTTACCCGAGGCACCGTGGTTCTATTTGTGAGGGCATACAAATTGTCATTTCATATATCATGAATGAAAATCTTGGACGTTTTCTCGCATTGCAAATATTGTGCTCCTTTTCTGTCTTTCTTTCCTTTACATATATTTCAAAACAGCTGTATTTACACACACACTCACTCATACAGGTTCCAATCCACTCTGGATCTCACTGATAACAACCCTGCTACTGCCAGTTATGACTTCGAAAATCTGATCAACTTAGCCGAAGACGAAGGTGAAGATGATTGCGAAGTGCCTGGCGAGCTTGCAAGACTGTTTCTTCAGGAAGAGAGGGCAATTCAACCCCATGAAGAGCCAGTGGAAACAATAAACTTGGGTACTGAAGCAGACAGGAAAGAGGTAAAGATTGGTGCCAACCTAGAGCTCAGCGTGAAGCAACGGTTAACCAAGATGCTGCATGATTATGTGGAGATCTTTGCTTGGTCCTACGAAGACATGCCCGGGTTAGATACAGATATTGTGGTCCATCACTTGCCAACTAAGGAAGACTGCCCTCCAGTTAAGCAAAAGGTCCGTCGGATGCGTCCAGAGATGTCTGAGAAGATTAAGGCCGAGGTTATGAAACAGTTTGATGCCGGGTTTCTCGCAGTGACTTCTTACCCTCAGTGGGTTGCTAATGTGGTGCCGGTACCTAAGAAGGACGGTAAGGTCAGAATGTGTGTCGACTATAGGGATCTGAACAGGGCCAGCCCCAAAGATGACTTCCCTTTACCTCATATTGATGTCCTTGTTGATAATACAGCTCAGCACAAGGTATTCTCTTTCATGGATGGCTTTTCAGGTTACAATCAGATCAAGATGGCACCTGAAGACATGGAAAAGACTACATTTGTTACTCAGTGGGGCACCTTCTGTTACAAGGTCATGCCATTCGGGTTGAAGAACGCTGGGGCAACCTACCAACGGGCCATGGTTGCTTTATTTCATGACATGATCCATCATGAGATAGAAGTGTATGTTGACGATATGATCGCAAGGTCCCAGACTGAGGAAGAGCATCTAGATCATCTGCAGAAGTTGTTTGACCGGTTGAAACTGTACAAGCTGAGATTGAACCCAAACAAGTGCACCTTCGGGGTAAGATCTGGAAAGTTGCTAGGCTTTGTGGTCAGTGACAAGGGAATTCAAGTGGACCCTGCCAAGGTCAAAGCTATTCAAGAGATGCCAGTTCCTAAGACAGAGAAAGAAGTCAGAGGCTTTTTAGGACGCCTGAATTACATTGCTCGCTTCATCTCACATCTGACTGCTACTTGTGAGCCAATCTTCAAGCTGCTGAAGAAAGATCAGGTAGTATGCTGGAACGATGAATGTCAGGCTGCTTTCGACAGAATTAAAGAATATCTCCAAGAACCACCTATCCTTATGCCACCGGTTGAAGGGAGACCTCTGATCCTATATCTGACAGTACTTGACAACTCAATGGGGTGTGTGCTGGGGCAGCATGACGAGTCTGGCCGAAAAGAGTACGCCATTTATTACCTTAGCAAAAAGTTTACCGACTGTGAGACCCGATACTCACTGCTTGAGAAAACTTGCTGCGCTTTGGTATGGGCTGCTCGCCGGCTGAGACAGTATATGCTGACTCACACTACCTTGTTGATCTCAAAGATGGATCCTATAAAGTACATATTCGAAAAACCTGCTCTGTCTGGGAGAATTGCAAGATGGCAGATGATCTTGACGGAATACGACATTCAGTACATAACCCAGAAAGCCATCAAGGGAAGTGTATTGGCAGACCACTTGGCACATCAAGCTGTAGATGACTATCAGTCAATGAACTTCGAGTTTCCGGATGAAAGCATCATGATAGTGACAGATTGTGAAGTACCTGGACCGGATGAAGGACCTGAACCAGGATCCCGATGGTCTCTGCACTTTGACGGGGCCTCCAATGCTTTGGGAAATGGTATCGGCGCCATAATCATATCACCTCAAGGTACTCATACTCCACTCACTGCCCGGCTATGTTTCAACTGTACCAACAACATGGCAGAATATGAGGCGTGCATCATGGGTCTTCAAGCTGCGATCGACCTAAGGATCAAATTTCTGAGTATTTTCGGAGATTCCGCTCTCGTGATCAATCAGATCAAAGGAGAGTGGGATACGAAACATCCGAACCTGATTCCTTACAGAGAATGTGTGTTGACCTTGATCCCCCACTTCACAGAGATAACCTTTGAACACTTTCCACGAGAAGAGAATCAGTTGGCGGACGCGTTAGCTACAATGTCTTCTATGTTCAAAGTTAAATGGGATAATGAGGCTCCCCGGATCATCATCTGGAAACTGGACGAACCGGCATACTGTTGCGATCTCGAGACTGAATTGGTGACTGAGAAGCCTTGGTACCATGAGGTGAAGAGATATCTGGAAGCTCAGGAATACCCTGAGGTGCCTCTATCAATGATAAGAAGTTCTTGAGAAGGTTCGCAGCCAAGTTCTTCCTTAGCAACGGCATCTTGTACAAGCGAAACCATGATTCAACCTTACTGCGTTGTGTAGATAAAACTGAAGCAGAACAGATCATGGAAGAGCTACATGAAGGGACCTTTGGTACGCATTCCAGTGGACATACAATGGCAAAGAAGATCCTACGGGCAGGATATTACTGGTCCACCATGGAAGCTGACTGCTACCAACATTCCAGGACATGCCACAAGTGCCAGATTTATGCAGACAAAGTGCATGTTCCTCCGGTTCCCCTGAATGTTTTGACTGCGCCTTGGCCATTCGCAATGTGGGGCATAGACATGATCGGTGAGATTAAACCTACGGCATCTAATGGGCATCGCTTCATCCTAGTGGCGATCGATTACTTTACGAAGTGGGTTGAGGCAGCATCCTATGCTACGGTAACCAAGACTGTTGTGGCACGGTTCATTCGACATAACCTGATCTGTCGGTACGGCATCCCCGAGCGAATTATTACAGACAACGGTACCAATCTGAACAATAAGATGATTGCTGAGCTCTGCGAACAGTTCAAGATACAGCACCATAACTCTTCTCCTTACAGACCGAAGATGAATGGGGCTGTAGAAGCAGCAAATAAGAACATCAAGAAAATCGTACAGAAGATGACAGTGACCTATAAGGATTGGCACGAGATGTTACCGTTCGCTCTACACGGATACCGTACCTCAGCTAGGACATCAACCGGGGCAACTCCTTTCTCTCTGGTTTATGGCATGGAGGCAGTCTTGCCGATCGAAGTGCAAATACCTTCTCTCCGGATAACGAAGGATGCAAATCTGAACGAAGATGATTGGATCCAGACACGACTTGATCAACTCAACCTCATTGATGAAAAGAGACTCGCTGCTATCTGTCATGGTCAGACGTATCAGAAACGGATGATCAGGGCATTTAACAAAAAGGTCAGACCACAGGAATATCAAGTTGGGGATCTGGTAATCAAGAGAATCATCCTTCCTCAGAGTGATCCAAGGGGAAAATGGACCCCTACGTATGAAGGGCCATTTGTGGTTAAGCATGTGTTCTCAGGAGGAGCCATGATATTGACCAATATGGATGGTGACGACCTTCCTCACCCCGCCAATGCAGACATAGTAAAAAAATACTACGCATAAAAAAGACCCGCTAGGCTGACATGCCTAGGCAAAAATTAGGGCTTCCCGTCGAACCAAAAGGGTTCGGGCAAAATGAAGGGATGAAAATGAAAAAATCTGTACACCCGGCAAGTCGAAAACCTGAAAAGGCGGCTTGGGCAAAAATGGGTATCCCGGTGGACTGAAAACCCGAAAGGGCAGTCCAGGCAAAAGTTAGGGATAAAAGCGTAATACTATGTCTCATTGGATCACTTTGCATCCAGAATCCGGTATCTACATCAAGTTCAGACGGCATCGATCAGTCAGCTTCACCTTCAACCAAGGTCATCAAGTGATGAGACGCTCGGAGTTATAAGGGCAATAGCAGAGTTGAAACCCAGTGGGATCATTCATTTCACACAGCTGTTTTATTTTATTTTTTTACAAAATTTGTATAAACTCTCTTGTTCGGCGACGTTCCTCTTACTAGGACGTCAGCCTCTTGTACACAAAACGCCTATTCACAGGCCATTCAAAATCAATACAAATATATTTTCAGTTAAACGTGCCAAGTGTTTTCCTTTTTCTGTTTTGTTTTGCGAAGAACGTCCAAGGTTCAATTTGTGATATATGCATTGACAATAACTTTGCTAACTCATAAATATTTGCATACGAAACAAATGAATCAATTGCAGGTGACACTAGAAACAGGGGCACTAAAAGAGTTGTCTAAGCAATCTAATTGTTCCGTCCTCTAAGGTACCCCGGTAGGTTCAGCTAAAGAATATGACCAGTACATATTAAATCCCCAGAGAGTAATTCAGCAAAACAGTGCATCCTTCTCCAGGCAGAGTTATCAAGTCTCAAGGAAATTGAGTATCCTCCAGTAGATCTCAATACTTCCCCAGCAGCATACATATATGCTTAACAAGTATCCCCGGCAGTCTTGGTCTAAAGATTGTTCCCCCGGCGGTATCAACATTCAAAGGAATCCCTTCCCCGCAGTCAAAACTCCCCAGAAGAGTCCAATCCAGTTTCCCCAGGAAAGTTGGAATTCGTATCCCCAAGCAGTAAGCTTATCCCCAGTAAATTCTGGAAGCTTATCCTTCACAGAGCACGAACGCGTCGCCCGACTTTATTTAAAGAGTTATTTCCTCAACAGTATATAACTGGGTTATCCTCAGCCAAAAGCCACGGAAAGAGCGTCGTCGACAAAGTCTTCCTATCCCCAGCAAACTATTATCAACACTCAGCAAGGCATCCCTCTTCCCACAGAGTATTGCTTCCCAGCATGGTCGCTAGAGTATCTTCTCTCCCCGCAGAATCCTCCATTTGCCAAGTTTATTCCGCAACGGAGTCATCTTCTCCTACCGGTATTCTTGCAGTTATCATCCCCAGCGGAAGCAAAATCTATTCCTCAACATCAGCCCAGGATATGACTTCCCGGCACCCGTCAAGGATTCACTTTCCTAGACAAAAACATACATAAAACATCACATACATCATTATAACATGCATAGACACAGCATATCATACAAGTCTCATTTATATTGAGAACATCATTGCTTGATCCATATCATGCATTGCATATGACTGACCTTTACCTTTCAGGAAAGATCCAGTTAAATTCTTAGCTATATTCCAAGACCTTGTCCGGTTCAGTTAAATCGACCCTAAGATTTTCCTGATGCTTATCCAGTCAAAGGCCTTCTCTGGTTCAGTCAGATCGACCCTAAGATCTCCCTGATGCTTATCCAGTTGAAGATTCCAAGACCTTGTCCGGTTCAGTTAAATCGACCCTAAGATTTTCCTGATGCTTATCCAGTCAAAGGCCTTCTCTGGTTCAGTCAGATCGACCCTAAGATCTCCCTGATGCTTATCCAGTTGAAGATATTCCAAGACCTTGTCCGGTTCGGTTAAATCGACCCTAAGATTTTCCTGATGCTTATCCAGTCAAAGGCCTTCTCTGGTTCAGTCAGATCGACCCTAAGATCTCCCTGATGCTTATCCAGTTGAAGATATTCCAAGACCTTGTCCGGTTCGGTTAAATCGACCCTAAGATTTTCCTGATGCTTATCCAGTCAAAGGCCTTCTCTGGTTCAGTCAGATCGACCCTAAGATCTCCCTGATGCTTATCCAGTTGAAGATTCCAAGACCTTGTCCGGTTCAGTTAAATCGACCCTAAAATTTTCCTGATGCTTATCCAGTCAAAGGCCTTCTCTGGTTCAGTCAGATCGACCCTAAGATCTCCCTGATGCTTATCCAGTTGAAGATATTCCAAGACCTTGTCCGGTTCGGTTAAATCGACCCTAAGATTTTCCTGATTCTTATCCAGTCAAAAGGCCTCCTCTGGTTCAGTCAGATCGACCCTAAGATCTCCCTGATTCTTATCCCAGTAGAAGACACCCAAGATTCTCTCAGCGTTCCTGTTGGGGTAGTAATCGTCCAAGGTTCTCTTACCATTCATGCTAAGGCAGTAACCATCCTTGGTTCATGCATCGCCGTTTGAAGCTCCAGACTCAGCTCCTGTAACCAGTCAGGACACATCTATACCAAGCATCTGAAAACCAACTCCTGCAACGTGTCAGGTACTCATTTGTTCTTTTGCAGGTATGCAGGTTCTCACTAAGGAATCTCCTACGCAATCAACATCAAGATGGAATCTATAAGCCCATCATCCTATCCAGCAATCTCCAAATGGCATCTATAAGCCCATTCACCCATCACACTGCTAACATGTGAGCGCAAATTTCTGGGCACTCTAGTGTTCAATCATCTTCCACCTTCGGATTACGAAAGGCACGTCAGCCAATCTGCATCCTCAGGTCTAAGAAGATTGAACAGGGGCAACTGTTGTACCCCAAAATTTTCCCTCCCATATTCTTCAAAGATTTGCCAAGTCAAGCTTCAAATCTCCCCCAAGGGTTGCACAGTGCAAAGGTCCCCCATACAGTCAAAACCAGGGTTTGTGATCTGATCAAGAAAATGAAGTTTTCAAAAGGCCCAATCAAGTCTCACATGCCTACAAATATGGTCAAGCATCCTCATATCAAGTTTCAAGGCATTCAGCACAAAATTGCACAGTCAAAACCCTAATTGCACTACAGTCAACTGTAGGGGCAAAATGGTCATTTGACAGTCAAAAGTTCAAATTTTTGGTCAACATATCATTTTGAAGCCACAAACATCATTTGATCAATGCTTGATCATGATTCTCAAAATTTGACTCAGAAATCATCAAGATGCAAAAGTTTCCTTATTTGGACAGTTGAAAAAGTCAACTGAAATTGACCAAGGCATAACTTTCACATGGATTATCAGAAAAATCCCATCCAAAGCTCATTTTGAAGAGAAAGAGATTTCCTACAACTCATCTTCATACTTCAAGTCCAAGAAATGTTCTCACAAAAAGTTATCAATTTCAACATTATAGGTCATTTTCAAAAGTCAACAAAAAGGGACTTTAAGTCAAAGACCATAACTTGAGATTGGTAAATCAAAATGACATGGGACCAAAGGCATTGGTTAGAGGACTCAAAGACCTTTCCTAAATGTCCAAGAACATGAGAAAAGCTTAAAAATTGAGCAAGTTATGCCTTGTAGAAGTTGGGAAATTTTTGGATATTTTGAAAAGTCAACTTTGATCCAAATGACCTAAAATTGCTAATGGGCCCATTTTTCTTCCACAATTCATCATCCATGACATGTGCACGACCACTTGGCCCAAAGGGAAGTATTTTCTCATTTTTTATTTATTTATTTGAATTATTATTTATATTAATTCATTTAAATCATTTAAATATATGAAAAATATTTAACTCACCCTAACCAATCTTTTTATACATGTTTTAGACTCAATAATTCGTGCATATGCAAATAAGGAAAGAATTGGAGCAATTGGATATGATTTGAACCAAATACGCATGGAAAAAGATATGGAAAAGATCTTAAGAAATCAAATCTTCAATTCATGAATACAAGAGATTCTAGTCAAATTTGTTAACCTAATGGACTCAGTACATAAGCTAGGATGCAACCCTAATGAGAGGAGACACAAAAGCTGCACAAGAAAGCTCTTCACAAACTTGAAAAAATTGTCAAAAAAGTCAATTCTGAAAACATCATTCCAGGACGATTCAAGACCTAATTCTTGTTTCAATAGCTTCCTCAAGGTTCCCTGAACGTATTCCAATCAGAAACCACCATCAAAACGCAAAGAATTGGTATACAGCATTCAAGAAACCTCATGAAAAATTCATTATTGTGTTTCAATATTTACGTACATTCATAGCATTTTGATTATAGATTCATGTTCCTTGTGAAGTTATGAAGCTAACCATATGCCTTAATTTGATTATTATGCTGTATACACGATTGTGCCATGTTTGATTTCTAGGGTTTGCAGGACCTCAAAATTGGGGTTTCTTATTTAACGAAAAATTAGCCTTCAAGAATGCCATGGTTGTAATCAGCAGGCTTGAACGATCACAAATCACACATCGCGCCTAATTTATTGACCCTCTAAGACCTATTCGCTATTTTCTCAAAACTGACTTTAAACAACGCGTAAAAAACCGTTGCCTCATGTTTTGTATTTCAGGGATGGTGAAGACGATGACTTCGTGGCACACACTGATTGGCTTGTTTAAAATTCGCGCGCGTTTCCAAGGCCACTGACCATTTTCTTTTATGATATTTAGTTGTTATATTAATATACAGATGAACAGCGTGCTTCAGTGGCAAACGTGTTGATTTGCAAGGTATGTGACCTGGGTTCTAACCCCAGGTCTTATATGTTTCCATATTATTTTTCATTAACAAATCCCATGCGCTTCAAGGCTGCAGACGTACCATATGTCTTCAAATATCTCACATCCACGTGCACACTGAGATCAAGTCAAGGGCATAGATTGAAAGCACACCATAAACTCAGGTCAACATTGTTACACGCTAGTGGGAAAGTCAAACGGCCCTGAAGCTTGTTGGGCCAGAATTCTTGGATCAAAACCTCCTATTTGGGGACTACCCCCCCCCCCCCCCCTGGTTTGCAAATTCTTTATATTTTCCTCATGTTTTATTTTCAATTGTTATTTTATTTTCTTTATTTGTTTAAATTAATTAATTATTTCTACAAAATATAAAAATATCTAAAAAAATCAGAAAAGAAAAATATAATAAATATTTTGTGTTAATATGTTTTTTGTAATTAATTTGCATGTAAATAAATTTAGTTTAAAATAGGGTTTTTAATTTTAATTTCTTTCATAAACAAAAATCCAAAAAAATATAGAATTAGGTTTAATCAATGTTTTATTCCTTTTTTAAAATTTTTCTTTTTCACAATAATATTATCTATTTTATTTATTTTCCTAATAAAAATTGTAAATAAAAATTAGGTTTAATTTAGGTTAAATTTAATGTTTTCTTAAATAAATTAAAATGACTAGAATTAGGGTTTGCGTCTTATTTTAATTTTAATTAATTCTCTTTCTATATTAAATCATAAAACACTTAAAAACACCCAAAAAACAAAATCTTTCTTTCTTTTAATTAATTGCATCATGTTAATTTAATTTTGCCAAAGGGTCCAACGCCCTCGTTTCAATTTAATTTCGCATATTTATTTTTATTTTGCTTAAATAATTATGTATCTCTCCCGAAGCCTTGTAATTACTTCTCGCACTTTTAATTCTTTTAACTTCTTTACTTTTCTGTCAAATCGGGTCCTGGTTAATTTTGGCGATGTGGACCCGCGCCATTTGTAATAGTTTAGAATTTACTTTTCCGCAAATACTTTTAACTGTTAAACAAAGCATGAAAGAATGTATGGACCAAAATAAAATCAAGCGTAGAACACCAATAACCTGACAAGACAAAAATAAATGAATCTGACACACAAATCACACACCACCCCTAGGGTACGCCTCACTGTTGCCTTGCCTCGAAAGGTGGTCGTCGAGTAGAGGATGTCTTAGTAAGTCCTCATGATCCGGGAACCTGGCATGAGGGTAGCTTCTAAGGTGTCTTCCCATTGCTCTGGTGATCACCATGTCCCGAACCTCGAATTGACCCGAACACCTCCAACGGTGGTGCTACCTATCTCTCAATGGTGGGATGGCACTACTTTAAAGGACATTTACACAGACGAATTCCTTAGGGTAGGTCGGTTCTCGTAGATACTTGCTCTAATCTCAAAAACAAATCAAAAATACTTTTCACACCAACACATTTTCAAAAGCTTTCGAAAGCAATTTTTCAAACACTCTTGAGGACCGATACAAGAGTCGAACTGGAATTTTCAAAGAAACTTTTTTAAACCCACAGTTGAAAAGCAAATAAACCATTTTTGAAAACACAAGTGAGCAAGTATCTAAGAGCCCATGGATAACCATGGATAGAAAGGGTGCTAACACCTTCCCTTTCTATAACCTACCTCCCGAACCGAGAGCAATCTCTATAAGGAATTTTTCTGTGCTTTTGTCCTTTCCATTTGGAGAAAATAAAAGACGGTGGCGACTCTTGCTTCCGCGACATTTCGCGAACCAGCGTTAAACAGTCAGTTCTAGATCCACCGATCACACTGTCCCCTGGCATTATGGGGCAGACGTATATGTGAATGGAATCAAACAAGAATTCGACACTGACGCCAGTATCTGCGATATCACTGGTCCAGCCAAGGTCACCCGCAGTGGCAGGCTCTTCTCGCCTGACATTGCACCGCCCGCTATTCGAAGACCCCTCCTTATAACACCTACAAGTTTACCTGTTCCTGCTGCTGATCAAGTTGTTTCCCCTGCCGCCGAGTCATCTAATGCTCGGGGCAAAGGGATTGAAGAAGAGCCTGCCCGGATGGAGGCACCGTTACCTATAAATGCTGAGGCCTCCCAACAAGAAGTGGAGGAGATCCTGAAAATAATAAAGAAAAGTCATTTCAATGTTGTCGAGCAGCTGGGGCATACGCCCTCCAAGATCTCCATGCTCTCCTTATTGCTATGCTCTGAGGCCCATGCTAAAGCCTTGATCTCATTTCTCAAGACGGCCCATGTGGCCCAAGAAACGTCTGCAGTCCAGTTCACTGATTGTGTAGCAAATCTGACAGCAGACAATGGCTTGGGTTTTTCAGATGCTGACCTGATTGCGAAGGGAAGAGACCACAATGATGCCCTGCATGTCTCTATCGAATGCAGGGGCACTACTCTGGCGCATGTATTGGTGGATACTGGTTCCTCCTTGAATGTTCTACCAAAGAAGGCTTTAGACCGTTTGGATTATGAAGGCTTAGAACTGAAGCCCAGCAATATCATCGTCAGGGCCTTTGACGGTTCAAAAAGGATGGTTCATGGAGAGGTTGACATCCCTATCCGTGTGGGCTCTCAAGTGTTTGACTCTACCTTTTATGTGATGGATATACGTCCATCGTACTCTTGTCTACTGGGTCGACCTTGGATCCATAAAGCTGGGGCAGTGACCTCCACCTTGCACCAGAAGCTGAAGTATCCCGTCAGGGGGAAGATCGTCACTGTGCAAGGAGAAGAGGAGTATATGGTGAGCCATTTGAATTCCTTCAGATACATTGAGATGGACGGGGAGTTTATTGAAACCCCCTTTCAGCATTTCGAGGAGGTGCATCCAATTTCAGCAACAACAGAAACAACAGTCGAAGAGAATGTTTCCTTGAAGATGGCTTCCCTAAGGGATGCCCGGGCTGTGGTTCAGAAAGGCAATTGTGCAAACTGGGGTCAGCTTGCTGACTTCACTCAGAAGAACGACAAGTTTGGGCTGGGCTTTACTGCAGAGGCTCAGAGGGCTGTGCGCAAGGAGAAGGTCAGAAAGGCTCCGGTGTTTATCTCCAGCTCAAGGGTGAATGCTATCGAGGAGGATGTAGAGGAAGCAGAGTTTGACAGTTGGATCTACCCGACTAACAGCGACGGACCAAGAAACTGGACGGCAAAGGATTTTACCCCTATCACATTTGTCACGCAGTAATTAATTTCTTTTGATTTCCAATTTGTAACAAACAATATGTTGAAACTTTGTTGGCTCGGTGTCCTACCCGGGGCATCGTAGCTCCATTTGTGAGGGCTTTTTGTATGACATTTTCATATATCATCAATCAAAACATTGGACGTTTGTTGCATTTCAAATCTTGTGCTCTTTTCCTTTCTGTGTTATATTGCAAAACAGCTATATTTACACACACTCACTTATACAGGTTTCAATCCACTCTGGATCTCACTGGTAACAGCTCTACTACCGCCAGTTATGACTTCGAAAATCCGATCAACTTGGCCGAGGACGAAGGTGAAGATGATTGCGAAGTGCCTGGTGAACTCGCAAGACTGCTACTCCAAGAAGAGAGAGCTATTCAACCACATGAAGAGCCGGTGGAGACAATTAACCTGGGTACCGAGACAGATAGGAAAGAGGTCAAGATTGGTGCCAATCTAGAGCTCAGCGTGAAGCAACGATTGATCCAGATGCTACAGGATTACATGGAGATTTTTGCTTGGTCCTATGAAGATATGCCTGGTTTGGATGCCGACATTGTAGTTCACCACCTGCCAACCAAGGAAGATTGCCCTCCGGTAAAGCAAAAAGTCCGACGGATGCGTCCAGAGATGTCTGAAAAGATCAAGGCCGAGGTTATGAAGCAGTTTGATGTCGGGTTCCTTGCAGTGACTTCCTACCCTCAGTGGGTTGCCAATGTGGTGCCAGTGCCGAAGAAGGACGGTAAAGTCAGAATGTGTGTTGACTACAGGGATCTGAACAGGGCCAGCCCCAAGGATGACTTCCCCCTATCTCACATTGATGTCCTTGTTGACAATACAGCTCAACACAAGGTATTCTCCTTCATGGATGGTTTTTCAGGGTATAATCAGATCAAAATGGCTCCAGAGGATATGGAGAAGACTACATTTGTGACTCAGTGGGGCACCTTTTGTTATAAGGTCATGCCATTCGGATTGAAAAATGCTGGGGCAACCTATCAACGTGCCATGGTTGCTTTATTTCATGATATGATCCATCATGAGATTGAGGTATACGTTGATGATATGATTGCAAGGTCTCAAACTGAGGAGGAGCACCTTGACCATCTGAGGAAGTTATTTGACCGACTCAAGTTATACAAGCTGAGGTTGAATCCCAACAAATGCACCTTTGGGGTAAGATCCGGAAAATTGTTAGGTTTCATTGTGAGTGATAAGGGTATCCAGGTGGACCCTGCCAAGGTAAAAGCCATACAAGAGATGCCGACTCCAAGAACAGAGAAAGAAGTCAGAGGCTTCCTGGGACGACTGAATTACATTGCCCGATTCATCTCACATCTGACTGCTACTTGTGAGCCAATCTTCAAATTACTGAAGAAAGATCAAGTAGTACGCTGGAATGATGAATGTCAGGCTGCCTTTGAAAAGATAAAGGAATATCTCCAAGAGCCACCCATTCTTATGCCACCGGTGGAAGGAAGACCTCTGATACTATACTTGACAGTGCTTGACAATTCAATGGGGTGTGTGCTGGGGCAGCATGACGAGTCTGGCCGAAAAGAGCACGCTATTTATTACTTGAGCAAAAAGTTTACCGACTGTGAGTCTCGTTACTCACTGCTTGAGAAAACTTGCTGCGCTCTTGTATGGGCTGCTCGCCGGATGAGACAGTATATGCTGACTCACACTACTTTATTGATTTCAAAAATGGATCCCATCAAGTACATATTTGAAAAGCCCGCTCTGTCTGGAAGAATAGCGAGATGGAAAATGATCTTAACAGAATATGACATCCAGTATACAACTCAAAAAGCAATTAAGGGAAGTGTACTGGCGGATCATTTGGCATACCAACCTGTGGACGATTACCAATCATTGAACTTTGATTTTCCGGACGAAGACATCATGGTGGTAATTGACTGTGAAGTACCTGGACCGGATGAAGGACCTGAGGAAGGATCCCGATGGTCTATGCATTTTGATGGAGCCTCCAATGCTTTGGGAAACGGCGTCGGCGCTGTAATCATATCTCCCAAAGGAACTCATACTCCCCTCACCGCCCGATTATGTTTCAGCTGCACCAACAACATGGCAGAATACGAGGCATGTATCATGGGTCTTCAAGCTGCAATCGATTTGAGGATCAAGTTTCTAAGTGTCTTCGGAGATTCCGCTCTCGTGATCAATCAGATCAGAGGCGAGTGGTATACGAAACACCCGAATCTTATTCCTTACAAAGAGTATGTGTCGACCTTGCTTCCCCACTTTGAAGAGATAACTTTTGAGCACTTCCCTAGAGAGGAGAATCAGCTAGCGGACGCCCTGGCTACGATGTCTTCAATGTTCAAAGTTAAATGGGACAATGAGGCTCCTCGAATCATTATCTGGAAGTTGGATGAACCAGCATACTGCTGTGAGCTGGAGGCTGAGAAGGTGATTGAAAAACCCTGGTATCATGAGGTGAAGAGGTACTTGGAAGCTCAGGAATACCCTGAAGGTGCGTCTGTCAATGATAAGAAGTTCATGAGGAGGTTTGCTGCAAAATTCTTCCTCAGCAACGGCATTCTCTACAAACAGAATCATGATTCAACTCTGCTACGTTGTGTGGATAAGGCTGAAGCAGAGAAAATTATGATAGAACTGCATGAAGGCACATTTGGGACACATTCCAGTGGATACACCATGGCTAAGAAAATCCTTCGGGCGGGATATTTCTGGTCCACAATGGAAGCCGATTGTTACCAACACTCCCGAACTTGTCATAAATGCCAGATCTATGCTGACAAGGTGCATATCCCTCCGGTTCCTTTAAATGTCCTGACGGCACCTTGGCCTTTCGCAATGTGGGGCATCGATATGATCGGGGAGATCCGACCGACGACATCCAATGGGCATCGCTTCATCTTGGTGGCAATCGACTACTTCACGAAGTGGGTTGAGGCAGCTTCCTATGCCACGGTAACCAAGAGCGTCGTGGCACGTTTCATCCGGCATAATCTGATCTGTCGGTACGGCGTCCCGGAAAGAATCATTACGGACAATGGTACCAATCTCAACAACAAAATGATCACTGAACTCTGTGAACAATTCAAGATACAGCACCACAATTCTTCTCCCTACCGGCCGAAGATGAATGGGGCTGTAGAGGCAGCCAATAAAAATATCAAGAAAATTGTGCAGAAGATGACAGTGACCTATAAAGATTGGCACGAGATGTTACCGTTCGCTCTTCATGGGTACCGCACCTCAGCAAGGACGTCAACCGGGGCAACTCCTTTCTCCTTGGTCTATGGCATGGAGGCAGTCTTGCCAATTGAAATCCAGATACCCTCTCTCCGGATAATGAAGGATGCAGACTTGAATGAAGATGATTGGATCCAGACTCGACTTGATCAATTGAATCTGATTGACGAAAAGAGGCTCACTGCTATCTGTCATGGTCAAACGTATCAAAAACGGATGATCAGGGCATTTAACAAGAAAGTCAGACCACAAGAGTATCAAGTTGGGGACCTGGTAATCAAACGCATCATCCTTCCTCAAAGTGATCCCCGGGGTAAATGGACCCCTACATACGAAGGGCCATTTGTGGTTAAATGTGTGTTCTCAGGAGGAGCCATGATCCTAACCACCATGGATGGTGACGACCTTCCTCACCCCGCCAATGCAGACATAGTGAAAAAATACTACGCATAAATAAAAGACCCGCTAGGTTGACATACCTAGGAAAAAATAAGGGCTTCCCGGTGAACCAAAAGGGTTCGGGCAAAAATAAGGGATGAAATGAATAAAAATCTGTACACCCGGCAAGTCGAAAACCTGAAAAGGCGACTTGGGCAAAAATGGGTATCCCGGTGGACTGAAAACCCGAAAGGGCGGTCCAGGCAAAAGTTAGGGATAAAAGCGTAACACTATGTCTCATTGGATCACTTCGTATCCAAAATTCAGCATCAACTATCTGGCTCAAGATTACGGCATCGACCAATCAGCTTCATCTTCAACTAGGTAGCAAAGCGATGAGACGTTCGAAGACATAAAGGCGATAGCAGAGTTGGAACCCAGTGGGATTGTTCACATAGCTGTTTTGTTTCTTTTTTTTTCAAATTGTAAACTCTATATTATTTGGCGGCATCCTCTTACTAGGATGTCAGCCTCTTGTACAAAAACGCCTATTCACAGGCAAAGTTTAAATCAATACAAATTCACTTGTCCATACAAACTACCATTGTTTTCTTTTTTCTGTTTTGTCTTGCGAAGAACGTCCAATGTTCATTTTTTGATATATGCATTTGACATTAAATTGCTGATTCGTAAGTGTTTACACATAAAACAAGAGATTGATTATAGGTGACATCAGAAACAGGGGCAATGTGGAGTTGTCTGATGAAGTCTGGTTGTTTTGTCCGCCAAGGTACCAAGGTAGGATCAACTGAAGAATGTGGCCAAATCATCTCAATTTCCCCGCAGAGTAAAACAAGATTCAGCAATACTTTCCCCAAGCAGAGTTGACTCCCCGTCAATCCTAAAAAAGCACAACATTCCCCGTTAGGTCTTAAAGCTCATCCCCAGTAGATTCTGAAGCTTATCCCCTGCAGAGTACGGATGTCACTCCCGAGTTTTATTTAGAGTTATTTCCTCACAAGGACTTATAACTGGGTTATCCTCAGCTAAAAACCACGGAAGACCGCCCTCGGCAAAGTTCCTTCAATCCCCAGCGGAGTTTATCATCATTATCCCCAGCAGAATCCATCATTAAAGTCCTCAACAGGCCTCTCATCAAAACTTCGGCCAAGTACCTCTTCCACGGAGCAACTCCCCGGCCGTTCGTCAAGGATTTATTTTCCTAAGACGAAATTACATTCATAAACATTTCACATTTTCATACATCTTGCTTACGTATATGATGAAGTACATGCAACACTATCTCATGTTGGACATCATGACATCATGCATATCATACATCATGACATTGCATACAACTTATGTTTTTGCCTTTTCAGGAAAAAGACAATCTCAAAAACAACTACCTTCAACTGTCACAATTCCAGATCCGATACCTGTATCTAGCCAGGGCACATCTGAGAGTGATCAGTTTCCAGACTCGATTCCTGTATCTAGCCAGGGCACGTCTGAAGAGTTCGAAGATTCGATTCCTGTATCCAGCCAGGGCATATCTAGCAACTATCGCAATGCCAGATTCGATTCCTGTATCCAACCAGGGCATATCTTTTGACCACGTTTCCAGAGTCGATTCCTGTATCTAGCCAGGGCATGTCTGAAGAGTTCGAAGATTCGATTCCTGTATCCAGCCAGGGCACATCTATTGACGACTATTTCCAGATTCGACTCCTGTATCCAGCCAGGGCACATTTGTGAGCAACCAATTGTAGATTCGATACCTGTATCTAGCCAGGGCATATCTGCATAAGGATACTGAAGATCAAACACCTGTAACAAGCCAGGAAAACATCCGTCTTTCTCAAATACACAAGTTCTCGCTAAGGAATCTCTTATGCGATCGACACTTCCAAATGGCATCTATAAGCCCATTCCCGACAAGGTTCTGTCACATCTCCAGATGGCATCTACAAGCCCATCTCCCTATCCACTACCTCTCCAAATGGCATCTGTAAGCCCATTCCTGACATCACATTGCTGATACTTCAACATGCGAGTGCAAATTTCCGGGCACTCTAGTGTCCAATCTCCTTTTACCCTCGAGTCACGAAAGGCAAACTTGCCAATCTAACTCTTCGGGTCCAAGAAGATTGAACAGGGGCAACTGTTGTACCCCAAAATTTGCCCTCCCATTTCCTCAACATTTTCTCATCACAAGACCCTTGAAGGATCAAGATCCAGTTAGGGTTTCCTCTGCTCAAGACTTCTCCTTGCACTGTGGACTCAAATTAGGGTTTGTGTTTGCCCAAGGATGTTTTGACCTAAAATGCCTAAGATGGCTTTCATGCTTCATGTTGGACTCCCAAGTTTATCCATACCAAGTTTCAAGTCTTGATTCCAAGTTTTGCCCAGTCAATTGGACAGTTGACCTAGAAATCAGCTGTATTGGGGAAAAGTCAACTGTGGCCAATTGACAGTCAAAACTCATGAAATTTGACCCACATCAACATTATGAACTCACATGGACCATTTGATCAAGTTTGGATCACAATTCCATAAGAAATTTGATCAGATCATCAAAAGGGCAAAATGGTCATTTTTAGGGTTTTGACTGCACAAAGGTAATTTTTGACTGTTTGACCTAGCCAATGGCAAACCAAGCTCAAATATGGACTCAAGGACTCAATGAAATGGTCTTGACACATTCATCAAACTCAAAAGATCCCAAGTACACAAGGTTGACAGTTGAATTTCCCAGTCAATTGATCAATTTTGACTGTACACTGAAAAGTCAAACTTTGACTTTTTGGTCAAAATCAAGAGTCAAGATTCATTTTTCATCAAAACATGCCAAATCATGAAACTTGTTCACCAAGAAATCACAAAATGCAAATTAGGGTTAGAAAATGGAATTTTTCATAACTTAGAATTTTTCTAAGTTATGAAAAACCCTAATTTTTTCCCAACTTTGCCCCATCTTTTCACCAAGATCCATTTGGATTCAAACAAAAGTCAAAACATGAAAGTTGTAGCTTGTTGCATAATCTACAACTTTTATTCACAAAGTTTTCTCATTTGAAGCTTGTATCTCAAGTTACAATTTTTTGAATAAGGGCACTAAACCATTTTTAACTTAGTGAAATTTTAACCTATTTTGACAAGGTTTTCTACCCCACTTCAAGGCCATTTTTCATACCCTTCCACTTGGAATTTCAATTTGCATTTCAAAGATGGATTGTAGTACACATTCCAAGCTTTCCAAAATGTCCAAGAACTTCTCAAACAACCTCATAACTTGAGAGATTCGAATTTCACAAGTTGGCAAAAATTCACTTTTGTTCTTAACCAAGACATGTTCATAATCTTGCAAATTTGAACTCAGCTTGCTTTATGCTTGATTACAGGTCCTTGAACCATTCCATACTCAATAATTTAATGCATATTCAATGTGTTAAAGTGTTGTTCTTTGAGTGCAAGCATTGTATGCAAGTTTAATCCCAAAATGGATAAAGCAAATTGGCCATTTTTGTATAAAGTAGCTTTATGTCAAATTAGAAATCCAACAAGTACATGGAAGATCTGCTTGGCACAAGATTATGTGCATAACACACTGATCAAGAGAGGCTTATGCAGCACATTAGGGGGTCCTCTACTGACCTAAATCATCAACTTGCATTTTGTTGCTTCACATAGAAGAAAAGTCCATAACTTGTACCAACTCTCTCTTCAGCTTACAAACACAAGAACAAATCTATCAAACACATTCCATAGAACATATCCAAGCTAACACACGAGCCCTTGGCCTCTCAAACACTCCCATTGCCATAATCACCTTGAAACTGCTCAAACAGGGCAACCCCTGCAGATTGAGTGCTATCTCTCAATCCCTTCAAGCATTCTTGCCCAAACCTGTTCCTCTACCTTCCTTACAACCTATGCAAGCTAACCATGACTTGAAACCTGACCTGTAACACCTCCAAGCCACTTCACCATTTTTAATTTTCTGTTTTGCAGTTGGAGTTCACTAGCTCGATTCAGGGAGTTTCAAGACAAAGTAGGACTTGGAAAAGCATCCTTACACTTCAAGGAAGCTATACAGGTCATCATTTCACTCTGAAACATCCTCCATTGCAAAGCTCGATTCCAACTGAACAGGTAAGTTCATGAAGTTCTATCTCTCTTATTAGGCATTGTTAGCTTTAGATTTGTGAAGAAAACATGTCACAATCATAGCCCTGAACATGCTCATATGATTAGATTTCATTTATATTTCGTGTGCTTAGAGAATTTTATGTCTGAACATTGATGAAAAATTAGGTCAGAAATTGGGGGAGGAGAAATTCTCCCTCATCTTAGAGAGTTAGGTCAAGTTCTTTACATGGTTGAAACCGTCTCTTAATGCTCTACACTTTTCATGTTATGAGTTTTGCTTGAAAGTCCAGGAATCCAGAGATAAAAAACGCGTGTTTGCTTGAAGGATGTTGTTCAGAGGTTGAAGAAGACAGGTCTTCTGGGCTGGGCCTGGAATTTTTTCTTATTTGCACCATATAATTACTCATGAACCCCCCAAGCCCATTTGTCTTATTTTTAAATCTTTTTGACTTTTTCTTTTTTGATTGACTTTGTTTATTTTTTCTCATGATATAAAAAATATAAAAATATTTTTTCCATCTTTTTTTGAATTTATGGCATATTTATTTGATTTATTTCTTTTGTTTATACAAATATATATACATATTTTTATTTAGAATAAATACAAAAATAGTGTAAATACATTTTTTTATTTTTTATTTACCTTCTGAAAATATTTCACAAAAAAAAAATACTTTTTTTATTTATTTTATTAAAATATTAATTATTATTATTATTTGTATATAATGCATATTTAGAACTTAATATATATATATATATATATATATATATATATATATATATATATATATATATATATATATATATATATATATATATATATATATATATATATATATATATATATATATATATATATATATATATATATATATATATATATATATATGTTTATTAATATATTTAGGTTAAAATATAAAAATACTTGAATTTTTCATTTTATTAATATTTGATACAAAAAATACTTTTTCCATAATATACTTCATTTTATTTTTATTTTTGTAAATAATAAATAAATGTTTGTATTAAATCAATTAATATCCATTTTCATTAAAATTAGGGTTTTTTGCCCTAAATTCAAAATACTCAAAAAATAATATATTTTTATTTTCTTTTCTCTTTTACATAAATAATATTTTTCATACATATACAAAACATTTCTTTTGCATCTTGCATTCTTATTTAATTTTTGTACATTGATTAAATTGCAAATATTCAAAAAATGATGTAATAATTTAGATTTACATTACTTGTCAATATCCCCATTTGGACATTTGTACCCCCCTTCCCATATTTGGTTTTGTAATAGCTTAGTAAATTTATTTTCGCACTTTATTGCTTTCTAATAATAACATGTTAGAATTAGGGTTTGTATGCGAAAAAACGATAAAAAAATAGTTATGACCTAATCTCAAGATAAACAAGCATGAAAATGGACACACATCTCACACTTGCACCCCTAGGGTACTCCACTTTGTTGCCTTCAAATAAATGGGCCATATTGTATGTTGAACTTCTTTGGGCAAAGCAAACAATTTGAATGATCATAGTCCCTCGATAAAACTTTTCAAAACAAACAAAAATAAATGATCAAGTCCCTTAAAGAAAATTGCCCAAAGACATTTAACGCCGTTGCAATTATGGTCTAAACGATGACCCGCGCCTGTCCCTTTCACATCCTAACATAAGGTTGTCCACCAAATACAATGGTGGAACAAACTTGTTAAAAGGGTTAAAACATAGCAATAATCTTTTGAGAAATTTAGGAGTAGATAACCTCTTAGTTACTTGAATCAAACTTGCAAAACAAAACACTTGCCTAATTTCAAAAATCACACAACACTACACTTTCAAAACAACTTTCAAAAACAAACGAAAACCTTTTCAAAAGACATACATCTTTGTATACATCCCCACATGGATCATTACAAAGGTTGCCACCACATTGGCTTCTTTTCAAAACATTTTCAAACCCACTCACACTCAAGCACCATTTCAAACAATTGAAAACAAAAGGCAAGTGATCTAAGCAAGTAACTAAGAGCCCATGGATAACCATGGATAGAAAGGGTGCTAATACCTTCCCTTTCTATAATCTACTCCCCGAACCCAAGAAATATCTCAAAAGGTTTTTGCTGTGCTTTTTAACCTTTCCTTAGGATAAAATAAAAAGTCGGTGGCGACTCTTGCTCAACCGAAACATTTGCGAATACAAAATGCAAAACCTCAAGTCAGTTCTCCCACCGTATCACAGATATGATCGGCGAGATCAGACCTACGGCATCCAACGGGCATCGCTTCATCTTGGTAGCAATTGATTACTTCACAAAGTGGGTTGAAGTTGCTTCGTATGCTACCGTAACCAAGAACGTTGTGGCACGGTTCATTTGGCATAACCTGATCTGTCGATATGGTGTACCTGAGAGAATCATTACGGATAATGGTACCAATCATATTAACAAGATGATCACTGAACTCTGCGAGCAATTCAAGATACAACACCACAACTCTTCTCCCTACCGGCCGAAGATGAATGGGGCTGTAGAAGCAGCTAATAAGAACATCAAGAAGATTGTGCAGAAGATGACAGTGACCTATAAAGATTGGCACGAGATGTTACCGTTTGCTCTTCATGGGTACCGTACCTCAGCACGGACGTCAACAGGGGCAACACCCTTTTCCTTGGTCTATGGCATGGAGGCAGTCTTGCCCATTGAAGTGCAGATACCCTCTCTCCGGATAATGAAGGACGCAGGTTTGAACGAAGATGACTGGATCCAGACTCGGCTTGATCAATTAAACCTGATTGACGAAAAGAGACTCACTACTATTTGTCACGGTCAGACGTACCAAAAACGGATGATCAAGGCTTTTAACAAGAAAGTCAGACGACAAGAGTATCAAGTCGGAGACCTGGTAATCAAGCACATCATTCTACCTCAAGGTGATCCCAGGGGCAAATGGACCCCTACGTACGAAGGGCCATTTGTGGTTAAGAACATCTTCTCAGGAGGAGCGATGATTCTAACTACCATGGATGGTGACGACCTTCCTCACCCCGCCAATGCAGACATAGTAAAAAAATACTACGCATGATTAAAAGACCCGCTAGGTTGACACACCTAGGCAAAAATAAGGGCTTCCCGGCGAACCAAAAGGGTTCGGGCAAAAATAAGGGAGGAAATGAAAAAAAATCTATACACCCGGCAAGTCGAAAACCTGAAAAGGCGGCTTGGGCAAAAATGGGTATCCCGGTGGACTGAAAACCCGAAAGGGAGGTCCAGACAAAAGTTAGGGATTAAAGCGTAATACTATGTCTCATTGGATCACCCTGCATCCAGAATTCGGCATCAACTATCGGGCTCAGACGGCACCAATCAATCAGCTTCATCTTCAACTAAGCAGCAAAGTGATGAGACGCTTGAAGACATAAAGGCGATAGCAGAGTTGGAACCCAGTGGGATTATTTTTTTTTCACATAGCTGTTTTGTTTCCTTTTCACAAAATTGTATAAACTCTATTTTGTTCGGCGGCGTTCTCTTACTAGGACGTCAGCCTCCTGTACACAAAACGCCTATTTACAGGCAAAATCCCAAAATCAATACAAGTTAAATTTTTCAGACAAATTACCAATTGTTTTTTCCTTTATCTGTTTGGTTTTGCAAAGAACGTCCAATGTTCATTTTTGATATATGCATTTGACATTAATTGCTAATCATAAATATTTGCATGCGAAACAAAGGACTAATTACAGGTGACATCAGAAACAGGGGCAATAAGAATTGTTTAAGCGATCTAGTTGCTCTGTCCACCAAGGTACCAAGGTAGGTTCGGCTGAAGAACAGGACCAGGATACCTTCACTCCCCGCAGGGTAAGACCAGAATCAACAATACTCTCCCCAAGCAGAGTTGGTCTCCCATCAGTCCTAAAAAGGCACAGTATCCCTAGCAAGTCAGCGATACTCTCCCCAAGCAGAGTTAGTCTACTGTCAGCCTTAAGGAAGTTGGGTATCCCCAGAAGATCTCAATATTCTCCAGCAGAGTATGCAGATATTCCTAAGCAAGCATCCCCGACAGTCTTAATATTCCTCGACGGAAATATAAGATTGTTCCCCGACGGAATACCAGACACCCCAGTGGAATCAATCTCCCCAGTACAGTCCAAAAGTTTCCCCAGGAGAGTTGAATCATCCTCCCCAGTAGATTCTGGAAGCTTATCCCCAGTAGATTCTGGAAGCTTGTCTCCCGTAGAGTACAACATATCTCTCCCCGACCATATTCAAAGGTTACTCCCCACCAGAACTTATAACTGGGTTATCCTCAGCTAATTACCACGGAAAGATCGTCCTCGGCGAAGTTCTTCCTATCCCCTAGCGGAGTTCATCAAAATCCTCAACAAAACTTATCAACGGTATCCCCAGCGGAGTCATCATCAAATTCTCAGTGAAGCATCTCTTCCCACAGAGTAATTCCCCGCAGAGTAATCTCTTCGCCAAGTTTATTCCCCAACGAAGTCATCTTCTCCTACCGGTTTATCCTTGCAACCATCATCCCCAGCGGAAATGAAGAACTCCACTCTTCAGCATCAGCCCAGGATTCAACGAACTTCCCGGCATTCGTCAAGGATTTATTTTCCCAGACGAAAATACATTCATAAACATATCACATCTCATACCTCCTATTCATATACATGATAAAGTGCATACGACACAATCTCATTTATCCCTGAGAACATCATGACATCATGCATTTCATACATCATGACATTGCATACAACTAATGTGTTTGCCTTTTCAGGAAAAGGTCAATCCAAAGATGATTACCATCAACCTTTAGTTCCAGATTCGATACCTGTATCTAGCCAGGGCATATCTGTGAGCGATTGATTGTAGATTCGATACCTGTATCTAGCCAGGGCATATCTGCATGAAGAGTTTGAAGATCAACCCCTGTAACAGGCCAAGAAATTATCTTTCATTCTCAGGTCAGAGGTCTACACCTGTATCTAGCCAGGAAAGCTATCTCGATCAACCTTTTGAAGTTCCAGATTCGATACCTGTATCTAGCCAGGGCATATCTGTGGGCGACTAATTCCAGATTCGATACCTGTATCTAGCCAGGGCATATCTGTAGACGACTAATTCAGATTCGATACCTGTATCTAGCCAGGGCATATCTGTAGACGACCAATTCCAGATTCGATACCTGTATCTAGCCAGGGCATATCTGTGAGCGATTGATTGTAGATTTGATACCTGTATCTAGCCAGGGCATATCTGCATGAAGAGTTTGAAGATCTACACCTGTATCCAGCCAGGAAATCTATCTCGACCAACCTTTTGAAGTTCCAGATTCGGTACCTGTATCTAGCCAGGGCATATCTGCATGAAGGGACTGAAGATCAACACCTGTAACAGGCCATGAAATTATCTTTCTTTCTCAGGTACGCAAGTTCTCGCTAAGGAATCTCTTACGCGATCGACAATCTTCCGATGGCATCTTTAAGCCCATCTCTACAACTATCTATCAACAATCTCTAGATGGCATCTATAAGCCCATCTCCCGACGAGACTCTGTCACATCTCCAGATCGCATCTTTAAGCCCATCCTCCTATCCATCATCTTTCCAAATGGCATTTGTAAGCCCATTCCTGACATCACATTGCTGATATTCTACTATGCGAGTGCAAATTTCTGGGCACTCTAATGTTCAATCATCTTCCACCTTCGGATCACGAAAGGCACGCAAGCCAATTTACATCCTCAGGTCTAAGAAGATTGAACAGGGGTAACTGTTGTACCCCAAAATTTTCCCTCCCATATTCTTCAAGACGTGACAAGAATCATCTTCACATGGTTCAAAATTGCTCAAGGATTGCACAGTCCAAATGCCTCCTAAGCCAGTCAAATTAGGGTTTTGGTTCCTTCAATGAATTTGGGATTTTCAGTGGCTCAATCAAGTCCCATAGGCCCATAAATATTCTCAAGAACCTACATGTCAAGTCTCAAGACTCACAGTGCCAAATTCTACAGTCAAAAGCCCTATTTGATCTACAGTCAACTGCAGGGGCAAAATGGTCATTTTACAGTCAAAAGTCAAAATTTTTGGTCAACATCTTATTTTGAGCACACAATCATCATTTGATCAAGTCTTGATTATGATTCCACAAGAATGGCTCAAAAATCATCAAAGATGCAAAAGTTACTATTTTTGGACAGCAGAAAAGTCAACTGTATCTTGACCAGGGTATAACTTTTTCATGGTTCATCAGAAAAATCCCATCCAATTCTCATTTTGAAGGGGATGACATTTCCTACAACTCATCTTCACATTCCAAGTCCAAGAAATTCTCTCACAAAAATTTATCAATTTCTACATTATAGGTCAATTTCAAAAGTCAACAAAAAGGCACTTTAAGTCAAAGACCATAACTTGAGATTGGTAAATCCAAATGACATGGGACCAAAGGCATTGGTTAGAGGACTTCAAGACCTTTCCAAAATGTCCAAGAACATGTTCATAGGATCAAATTTGACCAAGATATGAATTGGAGAAGTTGGGAAACTTTTGTGAATTTGCAAAGGTCAACTTTGCTCAAAACACCATGTTTTTGCTAATGGGCTTCAAATTCCTTCTTGAAACTTTATCCAAGGCTTATGCACGACCCATTGAGATTAAATGGAATTATTTTATTATTTTTTATTAATTAATTGAATTTTTAATCAATATTAATTCATTTAATTCATTTAATTGTAGGAACATCAAGGGGACAAGAATCTCTCAATTTAGCAAGTTTTCTCAATCAAAAAGATTGAAAAATATTTGATTTTCAATCAAATATTGGAACATCAATTTCATGGATTTCCTTGCAAGATTTTAACCTAAATCCATTCTACTATAAGTACTCAAGCTCAACCCTAATGCATACACGTGAGAATTGCTGCAGAAAGCCATAATCACATTCAAGAAATCCAAGGAAAAAGTGAAAACTGTTTTCTACCTTCCAAGCCAATTCAAGGCGTTTCAGGGATTCAAACACATTGCAGGAACTCTCAGTAACATTTTGCAATCAAAATCATACGCTAGAACTCAAGAAATCGCTCTACCCAGTCACACGGTTTAACTTTCTCATAATCGAAACTCATAATTCATGCATCATTAATGTGATTTTTTGTGTGTTTTGCATTGCTTGAATCCACAGGAAGCTTTTGGCACAGGTTAATTGAATTATTATGCATTAAATCGAAAGATGCCATTGACAAATATTAGGGTTTCCAAGCTTCCAGATTAGGGCTTTACTGTACAGGAAAAATCAGACCTTGAGAGACCCATGGTTGGATTCGTTGAGACAAGACGAATCTAAAACCACCCTCGCGAACAATTTATATTGACCATAGGCCTGTTCGCTATTTTTCGTCCTTGCAGGTTGTGGGGGTTAAAAAACCCCGCTATCTGACTTTTATTTTACAGGCAAAAGGAAGACGATGATGACGTGCTGCTTCATGGTTGGAGCATTCAAACGAGCGCGCGCTTTTTTTTCTCTTACCAGCATAATTGATATGTTTCATATATTATATTCATTAGCTATTATAATATCAAATACAGGCGCATGGCTCAGTGGATAGTGAGGTGGCTGTGCATCATTGGGACCTGGGTTTGATTCCCAGGTCCACCCAAAAGCTCTATATTATTTTTCATAACCTGATTGTGTACAGATTCCCAACAACGTCCCACCATACGCTCCAAGCATCAGCCTGCCATGTGGCCACCATCACCAATCCAATGGTCAAAGGATGAAGATCATGGTGCTACCTGGTCAATGCACGCGCAGCTAATTCCAGAAAGTCAACAGGCTTGTGTGCTTTTTGGGCCTCAGTGTGCTAATTCACCTCCATATTGGGCCATCAACCCCCCCCCCCCCGGTTTCTTTGTTCTTTCCTTTTTATTTTTTTTATTTTCTTTTATTAACTATTATAAATTATTATTATTAATTCATAAATTAATTATTTTTCATATTAAATTCAGAAACTTAAAATATTATTTATTTTTATTATTTATTAAATTCACTATTAATTATTTTGTAAATAAAATGCTAACAAACCAATTTAGTTTAAATTAGGTTTAATTTTGATTCTTTTCATAATAAATAAAATAAATTTAGAATTAGGGTTTTACTAACTTTTGACTTGATTCCTTTTATTTTTATTTTCATTAAAACTTAAAAAACTAAAAAATATTTTTGCTTGTACTTAATTAATTAGTAAATTAGGTTTAATATTTAATTAAATGCAAAAAAGGACCAAATTCAATTCTTTTCTCAAAAAGGGTCAAAACCCTAAAGACTTTCCCGACTCAATTTCTTTTCGCACATTTATTATTTTTGATCATATTCATGTATCTGCTCCGAGAATGTAATAGATAATTAGGACTTTTATCGCTTTCTTTTATTTTTCTCGCATTTATTTTCAAGGGTTATGTTTTTGGCGATGTAAATACCCGACGCCTTGTAATAGCGTAGATTCAATTTTCCGCAATTTATTTTCCGCACACTTATTAACTGTTAATTATGCATGACAAGACTTGTATGAAAAATAAAATCAATCCGTAGCTCACAATGATGCATGTTCAAAGATAATATGAATTAAAACCAGACACACATGCACATGCCACTCCTAGGGTACGCCTCACTTGGTTGCCTCGACGTGGTCATTAAGTATAGGGTGTTTTAGAGGTCGCCCTCCTGTCTAAAGATCCAGTTGCCTCGAAATGGTTGCCTCGGATAAAAAGGATCTAGGATATTAGGGTTACCGCTAAGGCGTCCTACTATTGCTTTGGTGACCACACATGTCCCTATAATCAAATTGACCTGAATAACTCCAACGACGGTGCTACCTACTTCTCAATAGTGGGATAGTACTGTCTAAAGGACTCTTACACAGCTTAATTCCTTAGAGTAGGTAGATTTCTCCTGGGTACTTGCTCTTTCAAAAACAAAAAATAACTTTTCGCACCTACACTTTCAAAAAGTTTTCAAACAAATACTTCATACACTCTTGAGGACTGATACAAGAGTTACCTAGAAGTTTTCAAAACGAAACTTTTTCAAAACCCACAAACACTTGAAAAGCAAACAATTTTTGAAAACATAGTGAGCAAGTACCTAAGAGCCCGTGGATAACCACAGATAGAAAGGGTGCTAACACCTTCCCTTTCTATAAATCTACCTCCCGAACCGAGAAACACCTCGAAAAGGAATTTTATTGTGCTTTTGTCCTTTCCTTGTTGGAGAACATAAAAGACGGTGGCAACTCTTGCTTACCACGACATTTCACGAACCAACTTTAAAACAGTCAGTTCTATTTCCACCGATCACACATGCCAAGATGGGGACTTTTGAGAAAGAACACTCTATCGGGGAGCCTGCCCAAAAGAAGGCAGATGAGAATTTGGCAAAGATGATCGAGGAGCACGATGCCCTTCTGCTAGAGAAGAAAGCTTCTGAGGAACAAGTGGCTTCTCTTAGGGCCGAGTTGGCTCTTGCCGAGGATGAGCCAGACGAGGACAAAGGTCCGAAGATCCGTGCCGACATGGTTGCTCGTCTCCAACTGGACTTAGAGGATTATGTGGTCACTGCTACGGAGAGCTATGACAATATGGTGGCACAACTATGGGTTCTGAATCCTGGCGTCGAGTTTAACACGTCTGGAACGGGGCTCCACTACGATGTCGCAGATGGTAAGATAGTTATCCCCGAGTTCCTTCGGATTGACGAGGACGTTGAGGTCAGGGAGCTCTCTCATACGGAGCCTATTCCTGAGGTCAGGATAAACACGGGGGGACTTCAACCTGGTGTTTTATAAGCTTTTTTTTCAGCCTGCGTGCTGTTTTGTTATGATTTGTTCAGTGAGCTTTGCCCCTTTTTTATGTAAGTTTCAAATAATCGTGGTCCTTGTGGCTGCAAGTTCGTATTTTTTATTGGGGGCCTTGGGCCTCCCTTTTGTAATACTTTGTACAATTGCGACCTAGGTAGTCATCTTTTTAATTTTTCTGACCATGATGTTCGTTTTGTTTTAATCTGCATTATTCAATTGTTTTTCACTTTATTTTATGGTCGATTTGTTGATTATCTGGAATGTTTGCATGATTTTTTATGCTTGTCTGTTTAAGACGTTTTTGTATTTATTAAGGATTTGTGGGGGTTCGCTTGTTAGTTTTCGAGTTTGCTAGTATGGGGAAACTAGTCAAACAACCAGGGCAATTACTAGGCATGAGCCGGAACTCGAGTTTTGTTTTGAGGACCCGAGTTCGGCAGTGTGAACTTCCCATCGTGAGCTAGGTGTTCTACCGTCGTGGTAGGACGATGGTGGAGCTCATTTGAATTATCCATGTTGGGCTAAGGATCTGCTCGTCAAAAGAGTGGAAACTTTCCTCTTTGTTTAATTTTGAGTGTCGTGCTTGTACCTAGGCATGCGCGTGTGGTTGGACATAGTTCTGTTTGTTGTGTTGATGAGACACGCTAATTGTTCAGTGGTTTAACTATAATATTGCCTCAGTTTTTCAGTGTTCCAAGGTCGAGCAAGTTGTTCCCCTGTAGGTTTTCTAGGTAGTGGGCTCTATTCCCCATTTTCGCATGGACGCGATAAGGGTCTTCCCAGTTTGCGGCGAGCTTTCCTTCGCAAGATTATCTGTGATTTTTTCTTTAGGACTAGGTTGTCAACTTCGAATTCACGCTGTATGACTTTGGTGTCATATCTTATGGCAATTTTTTTGCTTGATAGAGGCTTCTTGTACGACCTCCCCTGTTCAGTTTTCTTTGACAAGGTCGAGCTCCTCCATTAATTATATGTCATTCATCTCCTCGTTGATAGGGGCTTTAGTCTGTCTGGAGGGATCCTTGATTTCTTTGGGGATGACGACCTCGGTTCTGCATGCTAGTTAGAAGGGGGTATCTCCGGTTGACGAGTGAGTTGTTGTCCGGTTGGCCCAGAGAATGTTGTGTAGCTCCTCAACCCACCATTTCTTGGTTTCATTCAGTCTTCGTCTGAGGCCTCACAGGATCACCCTATTTATGGACTCGGCTTGTCCATTTATCTGGGGTTGTTCAACGAAGGTGAAGTATTGGGTGGTGCCCAACTTGGAAACGAAGTCTTGGAAGTTTTTGTCCGTGAATTGCGTCCCATTTTTGGTGACGATCGCTTGTGAAATTCCGAAAGAAGCAAGGATATTTCTTTTGAGGAAATGGAGAATATTTTGTGCAGTGATTCTGGTCAGTGCTTCTTCCTTTATCCACTTGGTGAAGTAGTCGACCGCCACTATTAGATATTTTTTCTAGTTTGTTCCCACCATAAATGGTCTGAGGAGGTCCAAGCCCCACCAGGCGAAGGGCCTGAGGGAAGAGAGAGATTTAAGTTCGCTTGGAGGTGCTAGGTGCATGCCTCTGTGGCATTGGCATTTGTCGCGTTTCTTCACGTGTTTTTTGGCTTCGTGATGCATAGTGGTCCCGTAATATCCTGTTCGTAACGCTTTTCTAGCAAGGGATCTCCCACCCAAATGTTGGTCGTTGATTCCTTCATGTATTTCACGTAAGACATGGTCTGCTTTGTGCTGATCGACAAATTTGAGGATAGGGATGGAAAATCATCTCCTGTATGGTGTGCCTTTGACCAGAATGTAGAAGTAGGCTCTCCTCCTAACTATTCTATCTTCTTTCTAATCGGTTGATAACTCTTCTTTCTTGAGGTAGTTGTACACTGGGGTCATCCAGCAGTCACTGTCCCATATGGCTTATACATTGAGAGTCGATGAGGGTTGTTCAATGCTTGGACGAGGAAGGATTTCTTGTATAACCGATTTGTTTCCCCCTTTCTTCTTTGTGATCTCTAGTTTTGACAGGATGTCTTTCCGGGTGTTATGTTCGCGGGGAACATGATGTACGTCTATAGACTTGAATTTTTCATTCTTTCTTGGACCAGAGTCCAATACTCAGCGAGATGGTCATTTTCGACCTGATATTTTCCTTGTACCTAAGATTCCACGAGCTAGGAGTCTGTGAAGATTCTCACCTCCTCGACTCCTAGGTCTTCGGCCAGGCGCAACCCTTCTAAAAATGCTTCATATTCGGCTTGGTTGTCTGAGGTCGGAAAGGACAACGTATGGGAGACTTTGGTCAGAATTCCCTCTTTGTTCTCTAAGATGATACATGTATTGCATCCTGTCTAACTAGCGGCTCCATTAATGAAGATGGTCCACCTGTGCATCCTATCTAGGGGTATGGGTGAAGTCATTTTGGCCACAAAGTCGGATAGTACTTGAGCCTTCAGGGCTTTCTTGCTTTCGTACTTTATGTTGAACTCGAAGAGTTCTAACAACCACTTGAGCATTCTGCCCGCCATGTCTAGACGATGATTGTGTGGGCCAAGAAATAATGTCTCAACCTCCTCGCCACATTGATAAGAGCTAAGGATACTTTCTCAATCTGTTGGCACCTCACTTCGGGGCCTTGTAAGGCTTTGCTCGTGAAGTAGATGGGCTTCTGGCCTTCAGGGGTTTCTCGGATGAGGGCAGTGCTTATGGCTTCGGACGCAACAGCCAGATAGAGGTAGAGGACCTCTTCCTTTTCTGGTCGAGAGAGGACTAGTTGTTGCGACAACACATGCTTCAGGTGGACAAGGGCGTGCTCGCACTCTTCTGTCCATTCGAAGACCGCTTCTTTGTGGAGAAGTTTGAAGAGGGGGAGCGTGTGATGGGAAGATTTTTCCACGAAACGAGATAGAGAAGTGAGCATTTCATTTAGGATCTGAATGGACTTCTTCGAGTTAGGTGTTGGAAACTCAGAAAATGCCCGAAATTTATCGGGGTTGGCTTTGATTCCTCGTTTCGTTAAGGAGAAACCGAGGAATTAGCATGCCCGTACACTGAGGGTGCATTTTTCCTGGTTGAACCGCATTCTGCATTTCCTTACTTGTTCAAAAAATTTCCTGAGGTGGAGGGTGTGGTTGGTTTCCTCTCGGGATTTTACGATCATGTCTTCCACATATACCTCGAGCATGTCTCTGATTTCTCTTAGGAAAACTTTGTTCATCATGCGCTGATATGTAGTGCCTGCATTTTTCAGGTCGAAGGGCATCACGTTGTAGTAGTAATTACCTGATTCGGTCCTGAACACTGTATATTTTTTGTTTGCCTTTGCCATAGGGATCTGGTTGTACCCATAGTACGCGTCCATGAAAGATAATAATTTAAAGCCTGCAGAATTATCGACCAGTTTGTCGATGATGGGAAGGGGATAAGCATATTTCGGGTAAGCTCGGTTGAGATTGGTATAATCAATATACATACCCATTAGATTATTTAACAAGGAATACATTCGAGAGCCAGGTGGCGTATTGGGCTTCAAAAATAAAAATTTCCATTAAGAGGTCTTTTATACCCTGCTCGGCAACCTCCATTTCTTCTAGAAACTGCTTTCGCCTATGCTGAGCAACTGCCTTAAGGGCAAGGTCTAATGTCATATGATGACAAGCTGTTTCTGGATCTAGTCTGGGCATTTCTGTTGCATTCCAAGAAAATAGATCAACATTCTCCTTCAGACATGCTTCCAGTTGTCTCTTTGCCAGGTTGGGGAGGTCGGCACCAATCTTTACTCCTCTGGAGGGATCACTCCCGAGGGGAACAATTTAGAAATTCGCGTATGTTGAAGTCTTATCCTTTGATCATGGGCTCTTTCCCCTTTCTCTTCTTCTATGTGAGGTCTTCTTTCAAGAAGCGCCTGTCCAGGTCAATGGTGTCGAGTCGTGGCAGTGACATGAGTTCCTCGGAGCTGGTCGGCAGAGCAGATCTGCTGGCCGTTTAGGGTTGTGCGCTGATGGAACTGAGGCCCCTGGCTGATTCCTCGAAACACCTCCTTGCGGCCTGGATATCCCTATGGAAGGTGGCGACCAAACCTTAAGTGGTGTAGTACTTCATCTTCAAATGTACGGGCACCGCTATCAGCTCGGCTAAAGTGGGTTTTCCGAACATGCATTGGTAGAGTGACAAGCAGTCCACCACCAGAAATTGGATCTTGATGGCCCTAGCCATTACGCCTGTCCCAAATGTAATAATCAGCTCTAAGTTTCCCTAGGGTTTGGTGATGGATCCGTTGAACCCCTGGAGATCCGAGCCTACATATGGGGTCAGATGGGTCTCATTCATCTGTAGAGTGCTGAATATTTTTAATGATCTTCTCAAATCAACTTTCATATTTTTATCAAATATCAAAATCTTCAGCTAACAAATTGCCCCCAATAAATGTCCATTTCGAATCAATGTAGAAATAGCCATTTTTTGTAATCACCATATTTCGAATAGCAACCTTTCATTTCCTTCATTTCTTGACGTCATAATTAATCAAAACTTCTTTTTTCAAAACGTCTCATCAAGACATGCACGCAATAGTTTCACCATCATTATATACCAACTTCCAAGGACATGAATAGTGATCTTTCACTTTTCTCCGTCAGATGTTGACACGTGCCCCACTATGCACGTTGGCTAGTGCTAAATAAGCTTCACTTTCTCCTAAACATTTCAACAAGACCCCCTCTGGGGTTTTCTTAAACAATTCGTTGCATATTAACACATAACTTAAGACACGCTATTTTACCTTTCTTTCAGTATTTGGTGTTCGTTTTTTAATTAACTTATTATTTGATTTCTCCAATTTGTATTTGCTAAACTGTCCATGGCTAATACTTCTAATTGTACTTTGTTTGCATAACCTAGACTTGAGTTTTTTAAATCTATTGGAGAAAGTTTAGTAGCTAGTACCTTGCCCCGTACTTCGATCAAATCTTCCAATCTTTCTTTTGATACTTTATATCCTGAGGCAATCTGGGCCAAATAATTTTCTTCTTGATTCTTCAACCTGGGGATGTGCTTGATATCTACATATTCAAAATTCCGGAGCAATCTATTTTCTATCACGAAGTAAAATATCAAGTTTTCTTTTATGCACTTGTACTCTTTGGTAATTTGCTGGATTACTAATTCAGAGTCCCACTGGGCGTGCGAATTTGTTTACCCTGTAATTTGGTAAACGACCGATGATCTTCTAAATCTCTAAAAAGATTCAGTTACTTGCGAGATCGATCAGATTGACCTCAGGACTATTGTGTTCTAGTTTTTAGGAAAAAGGTTTTGATGATAACTTCTTTAAACAAAGAAAATCACTTTGATATCAAAATAAAGTGTCCTTATAAAAGCAATAAAATAGAAAACTACTCTAGACTGTAAATAATATAGAATATAAATGACATGAATAAATTTTATTAAATGTAAATAACTTTCGAATGTAAATATGGTGCATCATACGTACATGTCTCGCTAACTCGTTTCTCTAACATTGGTACTTTGAGTATTTGAGTATATTGTACAAAGCTGTGAACACACTGAATCCTAACATCTAAGACTCCTATTTATATTAATTAGATCCTAACGGTCTTTCTATGAGATTACGCCATGTTCGACACCTTTTACATTCATACATTCTGGCGCTTCCACGCGTCTTCCTGGCGAAACACATTAGTTTGAAATTTAAACTTCCCGCTCGAAGATTTTGAATTCAACTTTGAATTCAACCAACGTGACTGTCGAAGTATTCATATATCTTGAAATATTCCTTTCACTTTAAGTTGCTTTTCGACACGTCGAATCATAAAAATGAGCTTTATAAAATAACCTTATAAGGTCAAATTTCATGTTATTTTTAAAACATGATCTTCTCAAATCAACTTTCATATTTTTATCAAATGTCAAAATCTTTAGCTAACAAATTGCCCCCAATAAATGTCCATTTCGAGTCAATGCAGAAACTTCCATTTTTTGTAATCACCAGATTTCGACTAGCAACCTTTCATTTCCTTCATTTCTTGACGTCATAATTAATCATAACTGCTTTTTTCAAAATGTCTCGTCAAGACATGCGTGCAACAGTTTCATCATTATTATATACCAACTTACAAGGACATGAATAGTGATCTTTCACTTTTCTCCGTCAGATGTTGACACGTGCCCCACTATGCACGTTGGCTAGTGCTAAATAAGCTTCACTTTCTCCTAAACATTTCCACAAGACCCCCTTTAGGGTTTTCTTAGACAATTCGTTACCTATTAACACATAACTTAAAGCACGATATTTTACCTTTCTTTCAATATTTGGAGTTGGGTTTTTTAATTAACTTATTATTGGATTTCTCCAATCTGTATTTGCTAAACTATCCATGGCTAATAATTCTAACTGTACTTCGTTTTCATAACCTAGACTTGAGTTTTTAAAATCTGTTGGAGAAAGTTTAGTAGCTAATACCTTGCCCCATACTTCGATCAAATCTTCCAATCTTTCTTTTGATACTTTATATCCTGGGAAATTTGGGCCAAATCATTTTCTTCTTGATTCTTCAACCTAGGGATATGCTTGATATCTACATATTCAAAATTCCTGAGCAATCTATTTGCTTTCACGAAGTAAAATAATAAGTTTTCTTTTATACACTTGTACTCTTTGGTAATTTGCTTGATTACTAATTCAGAGTCCCACTGGGCGTGCGAATTTGTTTACCCTGTAATTTGGTAAACGACTGCTGATCTTCTAAATCTCTAAAAAGATTCAGTTACTTGCAAGAACGATCAGATTGACCTCAGGACTATTGTGTTCTAGTTTTTAGGAAAAAGGTTTTGATGATAACTTCTTTAAATAAAGAGAATCACTTTGATATCAAAATAAAGTGTCCTTATAAAAGCAATAAAATAGAAAAGTACTCTAGACTGTAAATCATATAGAATATAAATGACATGAAGAAATTTTATTAAATGTAAATAACTTTCGAATGTAAATATAGTGTATCATACATACATGTCTCGATAACTCGTTCCTCTAACACTGGTACTTTGAGTATTTGAGTATATTGTACAAAGATGTGAACACACTAAATCCTAACATATAAGACTCCTATTTATACTAATTAGACCCTAACGGTCTTTCTATGAGATTACGCCATGTTCGACACCTTTTACATTCATACATTCTGGCGCTTCCACGCGTCTTCCTGGCGAAACGCATTAGTTTGAAATTTAAACTTCCCGCTCGAAGCTTTTTAATTCAACTTTGAATTCAACCAACATGACTGTCGAAGTATTCATATATCTTGAAATATTCCTTTCACTTTAAGTTTCCTTTCGACATGTCGAATCATAAAAATGAGCTTTATAAAATAACCTTATAAGGTCAAATTTCATGTTTTTTTTAAAACATGATCTTCTCTAATCAACTTTCATATTTTTATCAAATGTCGAAATTTTTAGCTAACAAATTACCCCCAATAAATGTCCATTTCGAATCAATGTAGAAATAGCCATTTTTTGTAATCACCAGATTTCGACTAGCAACCTTTCATTTCCTTCATTTCTTGACGTCATAATTAATCATAACTGCTTTTTTCAAAACGTCTCATCAAGACATGCGTGCAACAGTTTCATCATTATTATATACCAACTTACAAGGACATATATAGTGATCTTTCACTTTTCTCCGTCAGATGTTGACACGTGCCCCACTATGCACGTTGGCTAGTGCTAAATAAGCTTCACTTTCTCCTAAACATTTCAACAAGACCCCCTCTAGGGTTTTCTTAAACAATTCGTTGCCTATTAACACATAACTTAAGGCACGATATTTTACCTTTCTTTCAGTATTTGGTGTTGGGTTTTTTAATTAACTTATTATTGGATTTCTCCAATCTGTATATGCTAAACTATCCATGGCTAATACTTCTAACTATACTTCATTTGCATAACCTAGACTTGAGTTTTTTAAATCTGTTGGAGAAAGTTTATTAGCTAGTACCTTGCCTCATACTTCAATCAAATCTTCCAATCTTTCTTTTGATACTTTATATCCTGAGGCAATCTGGGCCAAATCATTTTCTTCTTGATTCTTCAACCTGGGGATGTGCTTGATATCTACATATTCAAAATTCCGGAGCAATCTATTTGCTATCACGAAGTAAAATATCAAGTTTTCTTTTATGCACTTGTACTCTTTGGTAATTTGCTTGATTACTAATTCAGAGTCCCATTGGGCGTGCGAATTTGTTTATCCTGTAATTTGGTAAACGACCGCTGATCTTCTAAATCTCTAAAAAGATTCAGTTACTTGCGAGATCAATCAGATTGACCTCAGGACTATTGTGTTCTAGTTTTTAGGAAAAAGGTTTTGATGATAACTTCTTTAAACAAAGAGAATCACTTTGATATCAAAATAAAGTGTCCTTATAAAAGCAATAAAACAGAAAACTACTCTAAACTGTAAATCGTATAGAATATAAATGACATGAAGAAATTTTATTAAATGTAAATAAATTTCGAATGTAAATATGGTGCATCATACGTACATGTCTCGCTAACTCGATTCTCTAACACTGGTACTTTGAGTATTTGAGTATATTGTACAAAGATGTGAACACACGAAATCCTAACATCTAAGACTCCTATTTATACTAATTAGACCCTAACGGTCTTTCTATGAGATTACGCCACGTTCGAAACCTTTTACATGCATACATTCTGGTGCTTCCACGCGTCTTCCTAGCGAAACGCAATAGTTTGAAATTTAAACTTCCCGCTCGAAGCTTTTGAGTTCAACTTTGAATTCAACCAACGTGAGTGTCGAAGTATTCTTATATCTTGAAATATTCCTTTCACTTTAAGTTGCCTTTCGACATGTCGAAGCATAAAAATGAGCTTTATAAAATAACCTTATAAGGTCAAATTTCATGTTATTTTTAAAACATGATCTTCTCAAATAAACTTTTATATTTTTATCAAATTTCAAAATCTTCAGCTAACAAATTTCCCCCAATAAATGTCCATTTCAAGTCAATGCAGAAACGTCCATTTTTTGTAATCACCATATTTCGACTAGCAACCTTTCATTTCCTTCATTTCTTGACGTCATAATTAATCATAACTGCTTTTTTCAAAACGTCTCATCAAGACATGCGTGCAACAGTTTCACCATCATTATGTACCAACTTCCAAGGACATTAATAGTGATCTTTCAGTTTTCTCTACCAGATGTTGAAACGTGCCCTACTATGCACGTTGGCTAGTGCTAAATAAGCTTCACTTTCTCCTAAACATTTCAACAAGACCCCCTTCTAGGGTTTTCTTAAACAATTCATTTTCTATTAGCACATAATTTAAAGCACGATATTTTACCTTTTTTTCAGTATTTGCTGTTGGGTTTTTTCATTAACTTATTATTGGATTTCTCTAATCTGTATTTGGTAAACTATTCATGGCTAATACTTTGAAATGTACTTCGTTTGCATAACCTAGACTTGAGTTTTTTAAATCTGTTGGAGAAAGTTTAGTAGCTAGTACCTTGCCCCATACTTCGATCAAATCTTCCAATCTTTTTTTTGATACTTTATATCCTGAGGCAATCTGGTCCAAATCATTTCCTTCTTGATTCTTCAACCTGGGGATGTGCTTGATATCTACATATTCAAATTTCCGGAGCAATCTATTTGCTATCACGAAGTAAAATATCAAGTTTTCTTTTATGCACTTGTACTCTTTGGTAATTTGCTTGATTACTAATTCAGAGTCCCACTGGGCGTGCAAATTTATTTACCCTGTAATTTGGTAAACGACCATTGATCTTCTAAATCTCTAAAAAGATTCAATTACTTGCGAGATCAATCAGATTGACCTCAGGACTATTGTGTTCTAGTTTTTAGGAAAAAGGTTTTGATGATAACTTCTTTAAACAAAGAAAATCACTTTGATGTCAAAATAAATTGTCCTTATAAAAGCAATAAAATAGAAAACTTCTCTAGACTGTAAATCATACAGAATATAGATGACATGAAGAAATTTTATTAAATGTAAATAACTTTCGAATGTAAATACGGTGCATCATACGTACATGTCTCGCTAACTCGTTTCTCTAACACTGGTACTTTGAGTATTTGAGTATATTGTACAAAGATGTGAACACACTGAATCCTAACATCTAAGACTCCTATTTATACTAATTAGACCCTAACAGTCATTCTATGAGATTACGCCATATTCGACACCTTTTACATTCACACATTCTGGCGCTTCCACGCGTCTTCCTGGCGAAACGCATTAGTTTGAAATTTAAACTTCCCGCTCGAAGATTTTGAATTCAACTTTGAATTTAACCAACGTGACTGTCGAAGTATTCATATATCTTGAAATATTCCTTTCACTTTAAGTTGCCTTTCGACATGTCGAATCATAAAAATGAGCTTTATAAAATAACCTTATAAGGTCAAATTTCATGTTATTTTTAAAACATGATCTTCTCAAATCAACTTTCATATTTTTATCAAATGTCAAAATTTTCAGCTAACAAATTACCCCCAATAAATGTCCATTTCGAATCAATGCAGAAATAGCCATTTTTTGTAATCACCATATTTCGACTAGCAACCTTTCATTTCCTTCATTTCTTCACGTCATAATTAATCATAACTGCTTTTTTCAAAACGTCTCATCAAGACATGCCTGCAACAGTTTCATCATTATTATATACCAACTTACAAGGACATGAATAGTGATCTTTCACTTTTCTCCGTCAGATGTTGACACGTGCCTCACTATGCACGTTGGCTAGTACTAAATAAGCTTCACTTTCTCCTAAACATTTCAACAAGACCCCCTCTAGGGTTTTCTTAAACAATTCGTTGCCTATAAACACATAACTTAAGGCACAATATTTTACCTTTCTTTCAGTATTTGGTGTTGGGTTTTTTAATTAATTTATTTTTGGATTTCTCCAATCTGTATTTGGTAAACTAGCCATGGCTAATACTTCTAACTATACTTCATTTGCAAAACCTAGACTTGAGGTTTTTAAATCTGTTGGAGAAAGTTTAGTAGCTAGTACCTTGCCCTATTCTTCAATCAAATCTTCCAATCTTTCTTTTGATACTTTATATCCTGAGGCAATCTGGGCCAAATCATTTTATTCTTGATTCTTCAACCTGGGGATGTGCTTGATATCTACATATTCAAAATTCCGGAGCAATCTATTTGCTATCACGAAGTAAAATATCAAGTTTTCTCTTATGCACTTGTACTCTTTGGTAATTTGCTTAATTACTAATTCAGAGTCCCATTGGGCGTGCGAATTTGTTTATCCTGTAATTTGGTAAACGACCTCTGATCTTCTAAATCTATAAAAAGATTCACTTACTTGCGAGATCGATCAGATTGACCTCATGACTATTGTGTTCTAGTTTTTAGGAAAAAGGTTTTGATGATAACTTCTTTAAACAAAGAGAATCACTTTGATACCAAAATAAAGTGTCCTTATAAAAGCAATAAAACAGAAAACTACTCTAGACTGTAAATCATATAGAATATAAATGACATGAAGATATTTTATTAAATGTAAATAACTTTCGAATGTAAATATGGTGCATCATACATACATGTCTCACTAACTCGTTTCTCTAACACTGGTACTTTGAGTATTTGAGTATATTGTACAAAGATGTGAACACACTGAATCCTAACATCTAAGACTCCTATTTACACTAATTAGACCCTAACGGTCTTTCTATGAGATTACACCATGTTTGAAACCTTTTACATGCATACATTCTAGTGCTTCCACGCGTCTTCCTGGCGAAACGCATTAGTTTGAAATTTAAACTTCCCTCTCGAAGCTTTTGAGTTCAACTTTGAATTCAACCAACGTGACTGTCGAAGTATTCTTATATATTGAAATATTCCTTTCACTTTAAGTTTCCTTTCGACACGTCGAAACATAAAAATGAGCTTTATAAAATAAACTTATAAGGTCAAATTTCATGTTATTTTTAAAACATGATCTTCTCAAATCAACTTTCATATTTTTATCAAATGTTAAAATCTTCAACTAACAAATTGCTCCCAATAAATGTCCATTTCAAGTCAATGCAAAAACGTCCATTTTTTTGTAATCACCAGATTTTGACTAGCAACCTTTCATTTCCTTCATTTCTTGAGTCATAATTAATCATAACTGCTTTTTTCAAAACGTCTCATCAAGACATGCGTGCAACAGTTTCACCATCATTATATACCAACTTCCAAGGACATTAATAGTGATCTTTCAGTTTTCTCTGCCAGATGTTGACACGTGCCCTACTATGCACGTTGGCTAGTGCTAAATAAGCTTCACTTTCTCCTAAACATTTCAACAAGACCCCTTTCTGGGGTTTTCTTAAACAATTCATTTTCTATTAGCACATAATTTAAAGCACGATATTTTACCTTTCTTTCAGTATTTGCTGTTGGGTTTTTTAAATAACTTATTATTGGATTTCTCTAATCTGTATTTGCTAAACTGTCCATGGCTAATACTTTGAAATGTACTTCGTTTGCATAACCTAGACTTGAGTTTTTTAAATCTGTTGGAGAAAGTTTAGTAGCTAGTACCTTGCCCCGTACTTCAATCAAATCTTCCAATCTTTCTTTTGATACTTTATATCCTGAGGCAATCTGGACCAAATCATTTGCTTCTTGATTCTTCAACCTAGGGATGTGCTTGTTATCTACATATTCAAATTTCTAGAGCAATCTATTTGCTATCACGAAGTAAAATATCAAGTTTTCTTTTATGCACTTGTACTCTTTGGTAATTTGTTTGATTACTAATTCACAATCACCCATTATTTCTACACTAGCTGCCCCCAATTCCAATAAAGCTTCAAGTCCTGCTATCAATGCTTCATATTCCGCTTAATTTTTCAAACAAGGGGGGGCGTCTATTTTGTACTCAAGCTTTGTTGGAATTTTATATGGAGAAATAATCAAAACTCCAATTCCACTTCCTTCCTTATGTGTAGAACCATCAAAGAACAATTTACAAGGTTCAAACTCCATAAGGTTCTGGGATGTTTCGACCAATGCATGGTCGACAATGAAATCAGAGACTACTTGCCCCTTCATTGGTTAATATATATACATTTAAAAATGTTTTAAAAATGTTTTAAAATGGAAATAAGAAAGAAAAATATCAACTATGCTCAAACTAATCCAGAAAAAATAAGTAGGACCATAGAAAAATCAGAAATGGACTCAAATATTTTTATAAAATTTTTGGTACTTCTTTAAAGTCAGAAACTATTTTTAAACTAATTAAAATTGCTCAAACAAATATAAAAGAGATAAAAAATAGTAAACATCAATATAAAATTCCATAAAATTTTCAAAAAAGTCAGAAATATGTAAAATGATATTTATGAAAATATTTTAGAATTAAAAAAAATGTCAGAAGGTATTTTTAAAGTAATTAAAACAAAGCAAACAATGCAAAAAAATAAAAAAAAATATCAAATATAAAAATAAAAATGTGAAAAAATAGTTATGAGATCAGAAATAATTCAAAGTATTTTTGTGAATTTTTTCATAATTTTTGGATAAAAAATTTTATGAATTTTTGAAAATTAAATCAATTAAAATATAAAATTAGAAAATAAAAAAAAACCAAAAATATATGGACCATTAGATCATAGTCAAAACGCGTTAGTAAGCTAATCCAATGGACCAGACGCGCTGTGCTTGATATGGACCTTAGTGAGATACGCATAGGATCAGAAAAAGGGCAACCAATGAAACTAAAATGTTTGGCACACTATCATTGGCTGAGACGAGACATGTCACCGTCTTCAACCTCCAGCCACCCTGCAATGGGGATTTTGTGAGATCTTTAAAATGGAAAAATTAGGATCCCAGACCAGTATCATTGGATTCGTCTCTTCAAGATGATCCTAACACCACCATTGCGCCAAATTTATATAAGGTATACAAAGAGATATGAATCAAAAACCCAGAAAATAGTGAGCACGTTCAATTTGAGACTTCTCTCTCAATTCTCAATGGATTTAAAAATTGTAAGAAGCACAAGAATCAGGAGAAGGAGTAGAACAAGTTAGTGCTTTATTTGGATCTAAATGGTGGAGAATTCTACCTTTTCGAAGTTCAAGAAAGAAGCTCTGAAACTGGACTTCTGTAGCTTGAATTATAACTTGTTTTGCTTGGTTTAAGTATTGGAGAGTTTATATGATGCTTAAGGAAGACGAATGTGCAAAGAATTTTGGAAGAAAAGGCTGGATTCTCAGAAACTGATTTCAAAAATTTGAATTTCGTGTGAGGTTTTGACAGAGTGTATTTGGCACTCAAAGCTTGAGGAAATGAATGGGGAATGACCCTTTATTTATAGGGAATCAAATGGAATGTTCAAACGTGTGAAACAGTGAAGTTTGGAGGGAAATCGTGTGAACCTGATGCACGAGTAAAGTGTGATCTGATTTGCATCAAAAATCATCCCATCTTTGCATTTTAAGGCTCTAATCCACTTTGGAAACTTGGTTAAACATTTTTAGATCACAAACGCGTGCTAATTTGATGTTTAGAGGCCAAAACATGAATTTCAAATTCTGGCTTATGAAGAAACTTTAGTTCCAAGTTACCAAGTTCAATCCAATGGCATTCTCAGCTCAAGGCGTCTTAAGGCGTGATTCTTGTTGCGGTAAGCAAGAGTCACCATCGACTTTTCTTTTATCCAACAAAGGAAAGGGTGAAAAGAACAGAAAAAAACCTTTCGAGATTATTTCTGAGTAAGGGGGTAGATTATGGAAAGGGAAGGTGTTAGCAGCCTTTCCATCCGTATTTTTCTACGGGCTCTTAGAGGCTTAGCTCATTTTTTGAAGTACCTTGTGAAGGAAAATTGCGATCAAAAGCGCAGCGGAATTTAAAATTTTCCTTTAGTGATCCTTACGAATGAGCATGGTCAATGATAGAAATATTTACCTCTTGTGGCGATTCAGACCTTTGATGTTGTGATCACGAGCGTTGATGAAGAACAACGCCTCTACTCAGTCCACACGAACAGATCACTTCCGGTCACAGTGCTAGCTAATCACGAACGGAAACCTTGAGTGAGAGAGAGAATCAAAAACGAAATTGCATCAAGTGAAATTGCTTCATCACAAGGGATCTATTTATAGAATCACTCGTGTGGGCTACAAGCTAAAAGCCCAATTAAGGCTATAAGCTAAAAGCCCAATTAAGCTTATGGACATCATACCTTATGATGTACCATATATCACTTATCCACGTGTTACCTTACCACTTTCTGTATTACATTTAAGTGCACCGTACCTTACGGTGTTCCTTATTTATTCTATCTCTCATCAACCTGTCCTTATGTGTGTGACCCTGTAGGTTTTTGCGATGTTGGCAATTATATTAAATCACACTTTTAATATAATAAACAGTGAGCGGTATCTAACAACACATAATTGTTACCCAAGTCACGAAAATGTCATGTGATCTGACCAAAACTTTTCCGTGATAATATTTGTGTTGTACAATTACCCTTTTGCCCTCATGTCTATATTGAACACAAGGCATACACTGTGTCACCCTTGTCCAGTTCAATATTGGGCCCTTAGACATTTATCCTGTTATGCAGGATGAGCAAATTCCATCTAGGTCACTCATGTCCCTTAGCATGCTTTGTGAAGTCCCCATCAACCGTCTTTATAGTCATCCAGTTACGGATGACGTTTGATCAGCAATAAAGTACTTGACTCTACATCTAGGGTCCATAGTGGTTTCAGGTCGAAGGGTGGTATACACCATTATCATCATGAGAATAACTTATGACACTTTGCATAACATTCTATGTAGTATTCTCATAGCGGGTCAATCCAGTATAAATATTACTCCTAATATTCATACTTATGTCAAGACTTGATAACTCCTTATCTATGATCCATGAGATGTGATCATCAATCTATCTTCATAATAATCTTAATGCTTTAATGTTATCCCACTTCACATTAAAGCTTGACTACGGATACTTTAATAATAGTGTCTTATGTTTAATGGGATCTCATGATTAAGTCACACTTAACATTTCATTAAACAAATAAACCATTCTAGGGACTTTATTATTTTGGAAAGCAAACATAATAAAGAAATGCCTTTTATTATTAATAAATAATTCGATACAAGTACCAAAAGTATTGGTCTCTAGGGCTTACACCAACACCTTGTGCTTTTGTGTTTTTTTGAAAATTATTTTGAAATTGCCTTAGTGCGGAGATTCGCTTTATGATAACTCTTATATCAGTCCTCAAGAGTGTTGATAAAACGTTTTTTTGAAAGTGTTTTGAAATATTTTTGTCTAAGTGTGAAAATTTGTTTTGAGCAAACATCTAGGAACTATCTACTTATACTCGAAAAGGTTCGTTCTTTTCCTTCTATCCTTTAGACAGTGCTATCCTACTATTATTGAGTAGGTAGCCCTATCGTTGGATGTATAAGGGACATTCGAAGGGTCGTTTTTATAGTCACAAAGGAAACTGGGCAAAAAGCTTTAGTAACTACCCTAGGGTTCTAAGATCATATATTTACCGAGTCAACATCGAGAGGGTCATTGAGGGACTATGATCTTTTTGAACCAGTGGGTAGCCACTAAAACCTCTCACGTTTCGAGACTTTTAACTATTTTTCCAAAGGGAACCGAAGTGGGTGTACCCTATAGGTGTATATGTGCAAGTGATTCAGTTAAGTTCATTTGTCTTTGTTATTAGGTTTGCTAACGTTTTGTTTTCAGTCTTTCCATACAAGCCTAGTTACTAACAGTTAATATCTTGCAGAAATCTAAAGTGCAGGAATCGTAAATCCTACGTTATTACAATGCTTCGGGGAGGGAGATATTTCCATATCCAAAAAAAACTTGGGGGAAAGAAAATAAAGAAAACAGTAAAGGGCCCTACTTAATTCTATTACATTTCATCATCAGATACAAAAGTATAAAAAATGTGAAAATAAACAATGCGAGCGAAATGGAAAAGAGGCGTCTAAAACCCTAAAAATAATTCTAAGAAAGTTTTTTGTTTGTTTTGTCTACTTATGAAAATATTAAATTAAATTAAACCTAAATTTAATTAATAAAAATAAAAATAAAGTTATTAATCAAAATAAAATTCTAAATAAAACCTAACATTTTTGTATTTTTTGTTAAGAAAAATATTTGAATTAAATGAACCTAGTTCTATTTTTTTTTAAATTATAAAAAAATGTGAAAATAATTAAATTAATTAATGATGAAAATTAAATTAATTGAAAAAAAAATCCTAAGTCTATTATTATTATTGAATTTTATATTTTAAAAAATATTTTAAAGAAAAGCCTAGAAAACAATTTAATAAGTAAAAATAGAAAATGAAATGGATTAGGCCTAGATGTGCAAAAGCAGAATGGGGGGTGCGCTGAAATTTTGCTAGGCCCATGATAGACCAACCCAGACTTTGCGCCTAATCCATTGTCACTGGCTCTTGAGGATCCATCATGGATATTTGGATCTGGATCATTTGATCTGGCACTCATGAGATCCAATGACAATGATGATGGAACATGTGATACGCGCGCTTGGGTTTAGTGCACAGTGTTGTATCTCAATTTTTCCCCCTAAGATCCCTTCATCATACCATGTTGATTCCATTACAATAAGATCACACTAGGATTCTTGGTTCCCCTCCCTATATTTAGCTTTGCATTTTGAGGAATCACCAAGCACCTTGACTTGTGTTCTTTTGTGATCATGAATATTTTTTGTCTTGATTTCTTCTTTTAATTAATAAAATGCAATGTTGGTTTGTCTTGCTTGTTATCCATGTAGGTAAAGGCAATGAGATTTAACAAGTTTCCTCATGGGTTCATGAGTTTATTTCCATGCCCTAGTCAATAAAGCTTGAGAAGTTCAAGTCTCACCATTGAAGTTGTTTTGGAGGAAATGGAATGGCAAGCTTGTTTTGGTTCACCATATTTCAAGATTATCAAATTTGATCCAAAAAGTCCAAGGGGTTGATTGAAAAAATAGTCATGTTTGGAATAGATTTTATTCCTTTTGGTCACAAGTGCATGTTCCTCTCAATTCTCAAGATATGGAAGTGATTGTGGTTGCTATCAGTTCTCATTATCATCCTCAACAACTTCTATTTACAAAGAATTTGTTTTGGTAGAAGAAGTTTGTTCAAAATTATCAAAGTTCCTCAAGGCATGTTTCTTAATCTATGAGCTAGGGTTTTGAACTTCAAAGGAGTATATCTTGCTCATCTTTTGATATTTTTGAGTGATTCCAAAGACATCATTCTCTTCAAAGGGTTATTAACAAATCACTTCAAAAGTTCCAAGGAGTTTTCATGTGGAAGAAACTTGATGAGGAAGAAAGATTACAAGTCCTTCAGATGAATCCCCAATTTTCCATGTGTGACTTCAAATGATCATAACTTGGTCAATTTTTATCACCTTCAGCCCATTCTTTTTCCATAATGATCTTGAATATGTGAAATTTATGCCTTCTTTTATGTGAAAAGTGAGAAAATGGATGGAAGTTTCCTTAAAGATACAAAAGATTATAGGTCATTTTATCTAATTTTGCCAACTTCAACAACTCATAACTTTCTCAACTTTTGGAGATTTTGAGTGGTTCAAGATTCAAAATGTCATTCAAGAGATCTACTTCATGCCATCTTTTTTGGTCAAGAGCAAATTCCAAGTGGAAGGCTACGTTTAGATGCAAGACATTATAGGTCACTTTTGAAGAAAATTTTGAAATATTTCTAAGTATGGAAAGTCACCCCTTTTTCTCAAACTTTGACTCGATACAACTTTCAGCTCAAGCATCCATTTGATCCCATTCTTATTCCATTGCAAAGCTTGTAACCTCATCTTTCTGAATCATCAAGAATCATTCCCTAAGACCCCTTGAGCTGAGAATGCCATTGGTCAGAAGTTGGCATTTTGAAACTGAATTTTTTACCAAGTCAGAAGTTTGAAATCCTTGATTTGGCTTCTAAACACTTTTTTTTGTGCATTTTTTCTTCTGAACGTGTGTAGTGAACTTCCAGAAGTGATTAGCACAACAAAATGAACGCTTTGGATGAGTTTTGATCAAATTGGAAGTCACACTTTTCTTGTTTGGAACTTCACACGATTTCCCTCCAAACTTCATCATTTCATACGCTTGGACATTCCATTTGATTCCCTATAAATAGAGGGCCATTCCTCATTCATTTCCTCAAGCTTGGATAGCCAGAATCACCCTGCCAAACATGTTCCATAACTCAGAATTCACCAACTTTGAAATCCATAAACAAGCCTTTTTTCAATCCAATTTTTTTATCAATTCACCTTCCTTGATCTTTCCTGGAGCTAACCATATCATTACATTCAAGAATCGTGCCCTATATTGCTCCATAGAAGTCTAGTTTCAGAGCTCTGCAACTCAACTTTAATAGGTAGATTCCTTCATCAATTCTCCAAAACTTTGATATCATTGTGATGCTCTCATTGCCCTGGTTCTAGTTGCAACACTTTCTTTTTACTGGAAACACCTTTTGACCATGAAATTTAAAATCCCTTTTCAAAACTTTCCTTCCAAATTACTTGAGCTACATTTTATATAAATTTGGCGCGAGGGTGTGGTTGTCTTCGTCTTGAAGAGACGAAGCGAATGGCATAGGTCTGAGCTTCTGATTTTACAGTTTGAGAGACCTGCAATTTACGTTGGCTGAAGGTTGAAGCTGGTCAACATGTCATCTTCCAACCAATGATGGTGTGCCACTTGTTTTTTTTAATTCTGATTTTATTTTTGATTTTATGCTTTATTCACTAATGACCATGATATGCACAGCGCGTCTGTGATCGGTGGGAATAGAACTGACTGTTTTTTAGCTGGTTTCGCGAAATGTCGCGGTAAGCAAGAGTCGCCACCGTCTTTTATGTTCTCCAACATGGAAAGGACAAAAGCACAGCAAAATTCCTTATTCGAGAATGTTTCTCGGTTCGGGAGGTAGATTTATAGAAAGGGAAGGTGTTAGCACCCTTTCTATCCATGGTTATCCATGGGCTCTTAGGTACTTGCTCTTATGTTTTCAAAATTGTTTGCTTTTCAAGTGTGTGTGGGTTTTGAAAAAGTTTCGTTTGAAAGATTTCTAAGTAACTCTTGTATCTGTCCTCAAGAGTGTATGAAAAATTTGTTTGAAAACTTTTGAAAGTGTAGGTGCGAAAAGTTGTTTTTATTTGTTTTGAAAAGAGCAAGTACTTAAGAGAAGTATACCTACTATAAGGAATTAAGCTGTGTAAGAGTCCTTTAGATAGTGCTATCCCACCATTGAGAGATAGGTAGCACCATCGTTGGAGGTATTCAGGTCAATTCGATGATTAGGGACAGTGTGGTCACCAAAGCAATGGTAGGACACCTTAGAAGTAACCCTAATGTCCTAGATCCTTTGTATCCGAGGCAACCGTTTCGAGGAAACTGGATCTTTTGGACAGAAGGGCGACCTCTAAGACACCCTATACTTGACGACCACGTTCAAGGCAACCAGTGAGGCGTACCCTAAGGAGTGGCATGTGCTTTGTGTGTTGTTTTTCAGTTAATGTTTTTGCACGTGTTATTTGTGAGCTACAGATTGATTTTATTTACATACATTCTTTCATGCATTTAACAGTTAGGGGTGCGGAAAGTAAATTGCAGAAATGTAAATTCTAACTATTACAAGGCGCGGGTCTATACATCGCCAAAAAAAACAAAGACCCGTTTTGTAAAATAAAGTGCGAGAAATTTAAATAAAGCGGTAAAATTCCTAATTAACTATTACATAGCTGGAGACAGTTACATAAATAATCAAAATAAAATAAATGTGCGCGAAAGAATTAAATCGGGAACGTCCTAAGGGTTTTGACCCTTTTAAGAAAAGAATTGAATTTTTTTTGTCCTTTTTTGTGATTAAATGAAATTAAAAATTAATAACTAATTAATTAATTTATTAAAAGAAATTTTTTTTTTGTATTTTTATGTTTTTAATGAAATAAAATAAAAGGAAATAAAATTAAAAGTTAATAAAAACCTAATTCTAAATTTATTTTAGTTATTAAGAAAAAAGGTTAAAGTTGCCTAATTAAAAACTAATTCAATTTATTAGTATTTATTTACAAAATAACATGAAATTAATAATAATACTAATATTAGTTCTTTTTTGTTTTTTTCATAAAAAATATTAATTGGTTAATTTTGGTGGTAATAATAATAATTAGTTAAAAGAAAATAAAATAAAATAAGAAAGGAAAAGAAAAGAAAATATGAAAGAACCATGGGGGGTTTGGGTCTTTTTTTAGAGGTTTATTGTTGAATTTCTGGCCCATTTGCACAAAAACCGTTGACTTTCTGGATTGCCAAGAATGCTTGTTGACTGAGAGCATGGTGCTCCTCACCTCTTGGCCCTTGGATGGACGCTTGGGACACTTGGCATGCTGAATGCTTGAGGGCACACGGTAGAACATGCTAGCGAGCCTGCACACAATTACATGAAGCAAAATATTATGGAAATTATGGGGGACCTGGGATGAACTTACAGCGCGGTATGATGGATCTTAGGACGTGGCAAGGGTTGCTTTAGCTTCAGGGGATGGCAAAGAAGAGAGTCACGTTCTCCTTTTGACCTGAAAATGCTTGCAATACTACTTTTGATCTCACACTTTTTTTGACACTTTTTGGATTTTGCTCTGGCCGTTTGTGTAATATTCTAGGTTGTGAATGAGGCTTGCAAGGCTTGTATATATAGTAATGAGTGAGAATAAGTCACATTTAGGAGCCTTTAACCATTGCAATTAAGCTTTGGATTTTGTCTTAACCACCATTAAAGGCCTTTCAAAGCTTGTTCAAAATTTGAATTTTCATGCCTAAATGAGCTTAGCACGAAATTGGTAGGTTGCAAATGCTTCATGAAGGCTCTTCAAACCATAAGATACCATTTAATTAAATTTTTTAGATTTACTTGAATTATTATGGATTAAAATGAATTAAATCCATAAAAATTAAATAAAAATAGAAAAATAATTATTTGGTCTTGAAATTGATCATGGGACACGTGGGTGGCATGAAAAGGATGAATCAAGTGGAAAAAAGTGGGCCCTTTTGTCAAAAATTGAAGTTTCAAGGATAGTTGACTTTTGCCATTTCACAAAAATTTCCTAACTTCTCCAATGCATATCTTGCTCAATTTTGATCATATGAACATGTTCTTGGACATTTTGGAAAGGTCTTGAAGTCCTATAACCAATGCCTTTGGTCCCATGTCATTTATAGTTACCAATCTCAAGTTATGGTCTTTGAATTAAAATGCCTTTTTGTTGACTTTTGAAAATGACCTATAATGTTGAAATTGATAACTTTTTGTGAGAGCATTTCTTGGACTTGGAATGTGTAGATGAGTTGTAGGAAATGTCCTCCCCTTCAAGATGAGCATTGGATGGGATTTTTCTGATGAACCATGAAAAGTTATGCCTTGGTCAAGTTACAGTTGACTTTTCAACTGTCCAAAAATGGAAACTTTTGTATCTTGATGATTTTTGAGCCATGCTTGTGGAATCATGATCAAGACTTGATCAAATGATGATTGTGGCTTCAAAATAAGATGTTGACCAAAAATTTTGACTTTTGACTGCCAAATGACCATTTTACCCCTACAGTTGATTGTGGAGCAAATAGGGTTTTTGACTGTGCAACTTGACCTTGTGAGCCTTGAAACTTGGCATATGGATGCTTGGCAATGTATATAGGCATATGGGACTTGATTGAACCCTTGAAAACCTCAACTTCCTTGCAAGAACCAAAATCCTAATTTGACTGGCTTAAGAGGGTGTTTGAACTGTGCAACCCTTGAGTAGACTTGAGAAAATTGAGATGATGCTTGTCAAAACTTTGAAGAATATGGGAGGGAAAATTTTGGGATACAACAGTTGCCCCTGTTCAATCTTCTTAGACCTGAGGATGTAGATTGGCTTGCGTGCCTTTCGTGATCCGAAGGTGGAAGATGATTGAACACTAAAGTGCCCAAAAATTTGCACTCACATAGTAGAGTATCAGCAGTGTGATAGCGGGAATGGGCTTACAGATACCATTTGGAGAGATGGTGGATAGGAGGATGGGCTTATAGATGCCATATGGAGATGTGACAGAACCTTGTCGGGAATGGGCTTATAGATGCCATTTGGAAATGTAATGGATAGTTGAATCTGAATAAGAAATAGAATAGCTTCCGTGTCCGGGGCATATCTAGTCTATATCTAATTGCTGACGTCTGAACGAGTAGTAGAATGACCGCCGGGTCTGGGGTATATCCATACTGCATCTGAATGAGTGGCAGGATGTCATCAGAATCTGGATCGTATCTGGACTGTCTTTTGAATGAATATGCACTAAACAATAGAATAGCATCCGTGGTTGGAGCATCTCTAAGTTATCTTTAGGAGTTTGAATCTGAATAAGCAATAGAATAGCGTCCGGGTCAGGAGCATCTCTAAGCTATATCTCAAAGGAAATCTGAATAAGTATCAGAATGTCGCCATGTCTGGGTTACAACTGAACTGTTTCTAGCAGGAAGTCTGAATAAGCATTAGAGCAGCATCCAGATCTGGAGCATCTCTAGGCTATCTCTGGAGAGAAATCTGGAATAAACAATAGAATAGCATCCGTGGTTGGAGCATCTCTAAGTTATCTTTAGGAGTTTGAATATGAATAAGCAACAGAATAGCGTCCGGGTCAGGAGCATCTCTAAGTTGTCTTTGGAAGGAGATGTGGAATAAGTATCAGAATGTCGCCATGTCTGGGTCGCATCTGAACCATCTCTAGAAGGGAATCTAGAATAAGCAATAGAATAGAATCCGTGTCCGGAGCATTTCTAAGCTATCTCTAGAAGGGAATCTGGAATAAGCAATAGAATAACATCCGTGTCCGGAGCATTTCTAAGCTATCTCTAGAAGGGAGTCTGGAATAAGTATCAGAATGTAGCCATGTCTGGATCGCATATGAACCATCTGTAGAAAGAATCTCTGAATAAAAAATATAATAGCATCTGTGGTTGGAGCATCTCTAAGTAATCTCTGAAAAGAAACCCTGAATAAGTAACAGAATAGCGTCCGGTTCTGGAGCATATCTGAACTATTTCTGAACAAGCAACTCTGAATAAGCAACAGAATAGCGTCCATCTCTGGAGCATTTCCCAGCTATATCTGAAAGGAAACTCTTGAATAAGCAAAAGAATAACGTCCATCTCTGGAGCATTTATAAGCCATCTCTGAAGAGAAAATCTGAATAAGCAAAAGAACAGCATCCATCTCTGGAGCATTTCCAAGCTATATCCGAAAGGAAACTCTTGAATAAGCAAAAGAATAACGTCCATCTCTGGAGCATTTCCCAGCTATATCTGAGAGGGAATCTGGAATAAGTATCAGAATGTAGCCATATCTCGATCGCATCTGAACCATCTCTAGAAGGAAGTCTGAATAAGCAATAGAATAACATCCGTGTCCGGAGCATCTCTAAGCTATCTCTGAAATCTCTTTAATGTAGATATGCCCTGGTTGGATACAGGTGTCAAATCTACTCACAGATATGCCCTGGTTGGATACAGGAATCGAATCTGGAATTGTGACAGTTGATAGTAATCATCTTTGGGATTGACCTTTTTCCTGAAAAGGCGAAACATCAGTTGTATGCAATGTCATGATGTATGAAATGCATGATGTCATGATGTCCCAAAATAAATGAGATAGTGTGTTATGATGCGTATATGCATATGTCATGATGTATGTCAATGTGATGTTTATGAATGCATTTTCGTCTAGGAAAATAAATCCTTGACGAATGCCGGGAAGCTGAATCCTGGGCTGATGTTTGAAGAGTAGAGTTCTTCATTTCCGCTGGGGATGACAGTTGCAAGAATAAACCGGTAGGAGAAGATGACTCCGTTGGGGAATAAACTTGTTGGAGAGATTACTCTGCGGGGAATTACTCTGTGGGGAGAGATACTTCGCCGAGGTTTTGATGATAACTCCGTTGGGGATTCCGTTGATAAGTTATGTTGGGGAATTGATGAACTCCACTGAGGGATAGGAAGAACCTCGCCGAGGACGATCTTTCCGTGGTAATTAGCTGAGGATAACCCAGTTATACCCTGGTGGGGAATAACCTTTGAATAAAGCCGGGGAGATGCGTTCGTGCTCTGCAGGGGATAAGCTTCCAGAATCTACTGGGGATAAGCTTCCAGAGTCTACTGGGGAGATTGATACGACTCTCCTGGGGAAACTTTTGGACTGTACTGGAGAAGTGGCTCCACTGGGATGCCTGATATTCCGCCGGGGAACAATCTTATATTAAGACTGACGGGGATGCTTGCGTAGGAACATCTGTATACTCCGTTGGGGAATATTGAGATCTTCTGGGGATACCCAACTTCCTTGAGGCTGACAGTAGACTAACTCTGCTTGGGGGGAGTGTTGCTGACTTGCTGGAGATACAGTGCCTTGTTAGGGCTGACGGGAGATCAACTCTGCTCGGGGGAGAGTATTGTTGAACCTTGTCTTACTCCCGGGGAGTGAAGGTCTCTTGGTTATGTTCTTCAGCCAAACCTACCTTGGTATCTTGGTTGACAGAGCAACTAGATCGCTTGGACGACTCATTATTGCCCCTGTTTCTGATGTGGGAGAAAAAGATACCTTGTGGAGGTGCTTGATAACTGCCGATTGACGAATCTTCTTCTGGTAGGAAAGTGACGGGATGCCGGGATATAATCGTACGCTTTTGATCCCTAACTTTTGCCTGGACCGCCCTTTTGGGTTTTCAGTCCACCGGGATACCCATTTTTGCCCAAGCCGCCTTTTCAGGTTTTCGACTTGCCAGGTGTACAGATTTTTTCATTTTCATCCCTTATTTTTTCCCGAACCCTTTTGGTTCGCCGGGAAGCCCTTATTTTTTCCTAGGTGTGTCAACCTAGCGGGTCTTTGATTATGCGTAGTATTTTTTTCGACTATGTCCGTGCTCTCAGGATGTAGGGAGGTGCCCCTGTTGTTGTGTTGCCATGTGACCAGAAGATGTTTGATCTGGCAAGATTTGTTGCGGGAATTCATGTCCACTGCCCCAAGTGACTCAGGCGGAGATTTGCCCCTGGCTGTTTGGCATTTGAGAGATTCTCCGAATCTTGACTTAACTGCCCCAAATGACGGACAATGATCACGTCTGCCCCTTAATTGGAGGTGCTTTTGCTCATTAGACATTCGTCGTGCGAACTTCTATGCTGTTCAAACAAATAGTCATATGCAAGCAATGTTATATTAAAAATGCAAAGCATATGTCTGTCTTGAAGTTTTTGAAAATGCATTTTTCAGTAAAAACAAGTGAATTTTTTGTAAACTGTGATGTCAACTCATTATTTTACCGCAAGCCTTAAGGAGTCAGGATACCTTGTAACAATATGCTTTTCAAACTAACCCATGCTTCAGCTAGGACTTTTACGGGTTATAACGTGGCCTGGTTCACGGTTTAAGAAACAAAGGATAAAGGCTCAAATTTTATTTGTACCCACCCGCTCTTCGTGATGTTCTCCAAATCTAAACTCAGCTAATCGTGCGTTAGACCTTGTTTGAGTCTTTGCTCGAATATTCCAGTGATGGTTCGGATGCTGACAGTTTATTTTGAACAGGCAGTCAGTTCTTTTTTGTTGAGGGTTTGTAGGACCTCTTTCTCTTTTTTTTGATTTTGTTATCCCTGTTTTTTGCCTGAACTGTCTTTTTTTTATTACAGTCATCGGGATGCCCCAGTATTGTAAGTCTCCTTCCTAGGTTTTGGATTAATGGGCTTTTATTTCTGAGAGATAATGACTGCCTGTCCTTATGATTGTTCAGAACCATCACTGTCTTTTGTTTTGTAAGGACTTCTTTGGTGTCATTCGTTGTGCACTTGGATCAACTGAGAGAACTACCCTGCCCCAGGTTATGATTAAGGGTTTTAATTTTCGAAAAGAAAAACTCCTACTTCTTTGGCTCGAAGGGGTTGACGAGGGATTATCTTCCTTATAACTCCAGTGTTTAGGAATTGAAACAATGCCTGTACCTCATCAGCGGGGTCTGTTCAAAAGCATACTGTAAATGTCGTGGTATCGTTTTCGTCATCCTCCCTCAAGAGGCTTAGAATTATTAATTGAGAGTTGACATCAAAAAATGAAAGCAATTTGAATATAGCGAATGCGAATATATTGATTCAAAACAGACATATGCGATGCATTGATAAAGTAAAAGAGTTTGACATGAACAAATGTTTGGACAATCAAAGAAAAATACAACTCGAACATTCGAATTAACAAAACCTTCTTAGTTTGCACTAGTCATCTCAGATGGAAGATCCTCAGCAGAAGATTTTCATTTTGCCACCCGACATGAACTCCAGCACCCTTCCGTCGATCAAGTCCTGGATCTTGTTCTTCAAGCTCCAACAGTCGTCAGTGTCATGTCCAGGACTGTCAGAATGGTAGGCACACCTTTCATCAGGATTGTACTTCAGGGAGGTTATGTTGAGATTCTTAGGAGGATCTTTTAAAGCAATCAACTTGACCTCCAACAAGTGTCTCAGTATCAGTGATGATGGTATACCAGTCTCCGAGAAATGTCTTCCAGACGTATTTCTCTTACGCCGATTACCCTGTTGACACTGGTGAGGTCGATGCTGGGCTTGTGACCCTGAAGCAAACTGAGGAGCTTTTCCCCGGTCTTCTTGCCCCACAGGTGGTTGAATGATGGCTTGCTCTTCCACCTTAGATGTTTGCCCCAGTTGGTTATCCCGAAGCAGTTGGTTGATGAGAACCCTGAGCTCTCCTTGTCTTTGAGATAAGTCTTGGATAAGAGCCATTTGCCCCAGCATCTGGGTTCTCATTGTATCCACCTCATCTTGTAGAAGTTTCAGCCGTTCGTCCTTATCGTCTTCAGGACTGTTCCTGACCAAAGCCCCCATGAGGAGTGTTCTCAGCTCTTCCTGCCCCTTGGATAGGCTTAGGAAGATCTCCCTGAACTCAGTCTCTTGAGCATGAAGACTCTGGTTATCTTGTTGGGAAGCCATTGCTGAAATAAACAGCGAAGAAGGTAAGTGACCTGTAAAAGGGTACCTGTAATGCAATGATATGTATGTATGCATGCAATGTTTTCGAGGATCTCGTGGGGTAAACAAGAAAAGTTGTTAGGATTTGAATTTCGTAGTTTGATTGAAGGAACTTCGTGTTGTTGAGAGTCCTTCTTCAAGAGTCAAGGCTCACCATATCTAGTGGGTCATAGCCCCTGACTCAAGTTATCAACCTTGGCTAGGGGAAAATAAATCCCCTTTTCCCCTTGCTAGACATTTGATTCATCATGACCTGCATCACAAACCCTTGAGATCCTTAAAATGGATTAGTCCTTATGTAGGATGTATGTAATGGTATGATGTTATGCTATGCATGGAGTGATGTAAGTAGGCCCTATAATGAGTCCCAATTAAGGACTGTAAACAAAACCTGCAAGGAACTCAAGTGTCAGATAACAAGCATGCAAGTAGTCAAGTTTGAAGGCACACAAGTCACACAAGACAGCCCTTAGAGTTTAGGCCAGCATGAAGTTTGGGGTACTACCCTCTTGAAGTTGGTGGGCTCAAAACCTGTCCTATCAAAAGTAACCGGGTTCTAGAGGATCCCAATATCACTGACTACCCTCAATCGATCATAACTCCAGCGTCGCAATCTTTTCTTGCGGCCAGAACCATCGCGAGAGTTTAGCCTCAATGGGTGTAGCATACTGCTACTGTTCTATGGCCAAGTTGGGTCAATTTAGGGTTCTAAGGTCGGTTTGTGCTTAATGACTCCTCAGAAGACCCATATTCTCCTCGTTGCAACACAAGGGATATCGGTATAGACCAAGGTGCCACACCAACGTAGCCACTGCTTCACCCGTGTCGGTCTACGCCGGACAGGTCCCTCACAGCTTATGCTACCTAAAAGGGTATTCCCCAGATCCGAGTTAGGATCTATGTAACTCCAAAACAAGCCCACAATATGAAAGAAAACAAAGCATACAATTGAAAACATAAGAGTGGTCTAATCCTAAGGTACACCTCACTTTTAAGTATCCCCAGCAGAGTCGCCAGTTCTATGATCGGTGGGAATAGAACTGACTGTTTTTTAGCTGGTTTCGCGAAATGTCGCGGTAAGCAAGAGTCGCCACCGTCTTTTATGTTCTCCAACATGGAAAGGACAAAAGCACAGCAAAATTCCTTATTCGAGAATGTTTCTCGGTTCGGGAGGTAGATTTATAGAAAGAGAAGGTGTTAGCACCCTTTCTATCCATGGTTATCCATGGGCTCTTAGGTACTTGCTCTTATGTTTTCAAAATTGTTTGCTTTTCAAGTGTGTGTGGGTTTTGAAAAAGTTTCATTTGAAAGATTTCTAAGTAACTCTTGTATCTGTCCTCAAGAGTGTATGAAAAATTTGTTTGAAAACTTTTGAAAGTGTAGGTGCGAAAAGTTGTTTTTATTTGTTTTGAAAAGAGCAATTACTTAAGAGAAGTCTACCTACTATAAGGAATTAAGCTGTGTAAGAGTCCTTTAAATAGTGTTATCCCACCATTGAGAGATAGGTAGCACCATCGTTGGAGGTATTCGGGTCAATTCGATGATTAGGGACAGTGTGGTCACCAAAGCAATAGTAGGACACCTTAGAAGTAACCCTAATGTCCTAGATCCTTTGTATTCGAGGCAACCGTTTCGAGGAAACTGGATCTTTTGGACAGAAGGGCGACCTCTAAGACACCCTATACTTGACGACCACGTTCGAGGCAACCAGTGAGGCGTACCCTAAGGAGTGGCATGTGCTTTGTGTGTTGTTTTTCAGTTAATGTTTTTGTACGTGTTATTTGTGAGCTACGGATTGATTTTATTTACATACATTCTTTCATGCATTTAACAGTTAGGGGTGCGGAAAGTAAATTTCAGAAATGTAAATTCTAACTATTACAAGGCGCGGGTCTATACATCGCCAAAAAAAAACAAAGACCCGTTTTGTAAAATAAAGTGCGAGAAATTTAAATAAAGCGGTAAAATTCCTAATTAACTATTACATAGCTGGAGACAGTTATATAAATAATCAAAATAAAATAAATGCGCGCGAAAGAATTAAATCGGGAACGTCCTAAGGGTTTTGACCCTTTTAAGAAAAGAATTGAATTTTTTTTTTGTCCTTTTTTGTGATTAAATGAAATTAAAAATTAATAACTAATTAATTTATTTATTAAAAGAAAAATGTTTTTTTGTATTTTTATGTTTTTAATGAAATAAAATAAAATGAAATAAAATTAAAAATTAATAAAAACCTAATTCTAAATTTATTTTAGTTATTAAGAAAAAAGGTTAAAGTTGCCTAATTAAAAACTAATTCAATTTATTAGTATTTATTTACAAAATAACATGAAATTAATAATAATACTAATATTAGTTCTTTTTTGTTTTTTTCATAAAAAATATTAATTGGTTAATTTTGGTGGTAATGATAATAATTAGTTAAAAGAAAATAAAATAAAATAAAAAAGGAAAAGAAAAGAAAATATGAAAGAACCATGGGGGGTTTGGGTCTTTTTTTGGAGGTTTATTGTTGAATTTCTGGCCCATTTGCACAAAGCCCGTTGACTTTCTGGATTTCCAAGAATGCTTGTTGACTGAGAGCATGGTGCTCCTCACCTCTTGGCCCTTGGATGGACGCTTGGGACACTTGGCATGCTGAATGCTTGAGGGCACACGGTGGAACATGCTAGCAAGCCTGCACACAATTACATGAAGCAAAATATTATGGAAATTATGGGGGACCTGGGATGAACTTACAGCGCGGTATGATGGATCTTAGGACGTGGCAAGGGTTGCTTTAGCTTCAGGGGATGGCAAAGAAGAGAGTCACGTTCTCCTCTTGGCCTGAAAATGCTTGCAATACTCCTTTTGATCTCACACTTTTTTTGACACTTTTTGGATTTTGCTCTGGCCGTTTGCGTAATATTCTAGGTTGTGAATGAGGCTTGTAAGGCTTGTATATATAGTAATGAGTGAGAATAAGTCACATTTAGGAGCCTTTAACCATTGCAATTAAGCTTTGGATTTTGTCTTAACCACCATTAAAGGCCTTTCAAAGCTTGTTCAAAATTTGAATTTTCATGCTTAAATGAGCTTAGCACGAAATTGGTAGGTTGCAAATGCTTCATGAAGGCTCTTCAAACCATAAGATACCATTTAATTAAATTTTTTAGATTTACTTGAATTATTATGGATTAAAATGAATTAAATCCATAAAAATTAAATAAAAATAGAAAAATAATTATTTGGTCTTGAAATTGATCATGGGATACGTGGGTGGCATGACAAGGATTAATCAAGTGGAAAAAAGTGGGCCCTTTTGTCAAAAACTGAAGTTTCAAGGATAGTTGACTTTTGCCATTTCACAAAAATTTCTCAACTTCTCCAATGCATATCTTGCTTAATTTTGATCATATGAACATGTTCTTGGACATTTTGGAAAGGTCTTGAAGTCCTCTAACCAATGCTTTTGGTCCCATGTCATTTCTAGTTACCAATCTCAAGTTATGGTCTTTGACTTAAAATTCCTTTTTGTTGACTTTTGAAAATGACCTATAATGTTGAAATTGATAACTTTTTGTGAGAGCATTTCTTGGACTTGGAATGTGAAGATGAGTTGTAGGAAATGTCCTCCTCTTCAAGATGAGCATTGGATGGGATTTTTCTGATGAACCATGAAAAGTTATGCCTTGGTCAAGTTACAGTTGACTTTTCAACTGTCCAAAAATGGAAACTTTTGTATCTTGATGATTTTTGAGCCATGCTTGTGGAATCATGATCAAGACTTGATCAAATGATGATTGTGGCTTCAAAATAAGATGTTGTCCAAAAATTTTGACTTTTGACTGCCAAATGACCATTTTACCCCTACAGTTGATTGTGGAGCAAATGGGGTTTTTGACTGTGCAACTTGACCTTGTGAGCCTTGAAACTTGGCATATGGATGCTTGGCAATGTATATAGGCATATGGGACTTGATTGGACCCTTGAAAACCTCAACTTCCTTGCAAGAACCAAAACCCTAATTTGACTGGCTTAGGAGGGTGTTTGAACTGTGCAACCCTTGAGTAGACTTGAGCAAATTGAGATGATGCTTGTCAAAACTTTGAAGAATATGGGAGGGCAAATTTTGGGGTACAACAGCGTCAGATCCTTTGGATCTGATTACTAATGCGTTTTGACTCTCATCCAATGGTCCACATATTTTTGACTTTTATTTTATTTTCTAATTTTTTATATTTAATTGTTTTAAACTTCAAAAATCATAGAAAATTCATTTTAAGTCCAAAAAATATGAAAAAATTATGAAAAATATTTTTGATTATTCTATTTTTGATTTTTAATTTTTCACAATTTAATTTTGTGTTTTGGTATTTTTTATAAATTTACACTTTATTTGAATTATTTTAAATGTTTAAAAATACTTTTATGCATTTTTAAATTCTAAAAGATTTATGAAATGATCCAATGATATTGTGACAAATATTGGTGACCTTATTTTATTTTTGTTTCTGACTTTGTTATTTTTTTTTAATCATTTTTGGTTTATTTTACCCCTTTCTTTTAATTTTAAAAATAGTTTCTGACTTTAAAAAATTACCAAAAAATTTATAAAACCATTTGAGTCCTTTTTTGATTTTTCTATGGTCTTACTTTTTATTTCTTGATTAATTTGAACATATTTGATATTTTTTTTCTCTTTTATTTCTATTTTTAAACATTATTTTTTAACCTTTTGTATATATTAAAATGTAATATCATTTTGTGACTATTTTCTGGCTGATCTTGGGTTAAATTTTTTATCATGAACTTTATTAACATCATTGGATTCATGGTGTTGAGTCTAACTCCACAAAAATGGATGAATAATTTTAATAATAGTTTGATTAAATTTAATCCAAAAGTGGTTTGTATATTTTCTCCCACCCCTCTTCATCTCATCCCTTTCTTATTGCACTAAATATTGTTGGAGCATGATCTCTATATCATGTCTCAAAACAAATGGCGCATAGATTGCTATTGACCAGCCTCAAAATAGGTGTGACTTCTATATAAGTCCACTTATAATTGCTTAACATAGCGCTAAATTTTGTCCCAATTCAAATAAATGATCATTTGTGGCCCAAACCTATGCTTGCAAGCCCAAGTATGTTAATTTGATCTCTTTGATCCAATAACCTTGAGATCCATTGTGTGGAGGCTTTGGTTCTACCAATCCTCTAATGGATCTATAACACTTTTGGTCAACGCGGATCACTTAAACATCATTGATCATTAAATGGTACTTTTGAGGATTCCAAATGGATGATATACTTGACAAAAAGAAAATGCAACTTGTTGTGTGGAGGCTTTGGTTCTACCAATCCTCTAATGAGTTCCAAATGCAAGTTTCAAGATGATCATCCAACTAACCACTAATCATTAATAATTGGCTTTATCCTTTATTCTTTTATTATATGCCCCTTTAATTTTTATGCACTATTTACTTTTAGCAATTACATTTCATGCCATTTTCATCTTTGCTCATTTGAGTATTTACTCTCTTGTCATTTTTATTTTTGCTCACTTGAGTTTTACTTTTCTTTTTAAAATACCTAATAATCAACACAAACCCTAAAAATCTTTAATGATACTTGGACTATTTGGTTACTATCCTTGGAATTATGGAGCACTGGACTTTTTGGACTTAGGATTAGAAACCTTGGTCTATGTTGGAGACTCTGTAACCTTAATTGATATTTTGTCTAGAGTTCTTGAGGTTTACCTCAAGACATTGGGTTGTTTGTTTGTTTTGTATGCAGGTTATTGTGATTACACCCTTTGTTTGTAATCTGGAATTCACCCGTATACAGTCGTTACTCTGCCCAATTTTTGTGAAAATTTAATACACTTGAAGTTTGGTTCTCTTAAGAGGTCTAGTATTTTTTCTTGTTTGATTTCAATCCAAAGAATGAGAATTCTATCTTGGCTCATAGTGTCAAGTATTGGCTTCTTGTTGGTTAGATGGTTCTTATCCCTAACTTTTACCTTATGCTTTAGGATAACCTCTTCTTATCCTCACATCTTCTTTAATTTCAAAAATCTTCTCCCTCATTTTGAAAACTCTTCTTGTTTTAAACATGAACCAATTTCATAATAAACTTGGACTTAGGTCCATGCATTTTCAAAAATTTTCATAAATAAACTCCAATAAACTTAATAATACTTTGACATCCTTTTTGTGAGAAGACTAAAAGTCAATCAATCTCATTCAAACCATTTTTCCACTTTGGCTTTCATCTTTAAAATTTTCTCAAAAAAGATTGGACTCTTGTCAATCCTTGTAGTGATGCAACCAACTATACTTCTACAATATGTAGTGAGGAGAGATATTTTCCACTTGGGTTTTGAGTGAGGCATTGTTATTCTAAAATCCAAGACATATCCTCCACTTTGAGATGATGCAAATTCTCCTTTCTCATGATTGTGGGTGGTAAGTATGTTTTCCATACAGACAATGACGATGATGTTTTATCTCATAAAATTAACCAACACATTTGTGTTTTAAAATTTTTAAAAGAGGAACTACTTGTACCCTGATCCCCTATTGCACGAAAAGGTGGTACGTAGGCACTAAAGGTTCACAACTGCGGAGGGTGCAAAAATCATAAAAAATATATTTCTTTTCTCACCTCCACCATCTATTTTTACACAACATTTTATAGCCAAACTATACATATTTTTCAAAGAGGTTCATGCGGAGTACCGTAGATGTTTAGGGTGCTAATACCTTCCCTTTGCATAAACAACCCCCTTACCTTGAATCGTTCCCCCTATTTTTGGGTTATTCTCTCTTTTCCCATTCCTTTGGAAACGATAAAGCGCGGTGGCGATTTTTATTTTGATTTGTATAAGTCTAGTCAATCCAATGGCTTAGTCTTAAACATTTCTACCGCTACAGAAAAATGGCAACTTCACTGGGGAAAGGTTGACCTCTTGCTGGTCCATCCCTAAGTGGGTTGAACCTATCTTTGTTTATATCTGTATATGTGTTACTATTGTTTTTGTGTTATATGTTGCATATATGTTTGTCTGGAGTTTCCTGGTTTTCAAGGTGCTTTGTGATTACTCATAAGTCCTATACCCGGAATTGTGCAAACTTTAAGATAGGACGGGCGGTATAGTCATGTTAACTTTGAGGGAGTAATCCTAAAAAAGGAGGCATGAGATCCCCCACTCAGTGGAGGCGCCTTTGACTGTAGTGTTGTTTACCGAGTAATCGAGAAGACGTACTGCTTTTGACCTGGGAGCCTGTTGAAACTGAGGACCGTAGAATACAAAATCCATCTTGGCCTTTAGGTGTAGTGCGGAAGCTATGACGGAGTAATCCAGAAATAGTTGTCATGCGATACTACGCTTGGACGAGTTTCTCTTGAGAATATTACTAATTACCGGGTTAATTGGGAAGTTGGTAATATCAGAAGGAAGGATGTAGACTATGGGAATCTCTAGAACCTTGTTCGGTAGGTGATAACTTTTAGACCAACACCTTATGGATAGTACCTTCGACCTCATGCTCATGACGTTGAACCTATGAACCCTTTTGGAGAGATCTTATTTCAAGGGATTTAAAGGTTGACCATTTTTTAATATCTCAGGTACTTTTTAACCATGGATTGTGGAAAGAGAATGACCGGGAAGTACAGTTTCAAGGATCCCAAGATAGATGAGTTGATCATTCTAATTCCCGAGATCGAGTGTTTTACAGATTTTCAGAAGAAGTATGGATCCATTATTCCTCTCATGAAGCTGAACATGAAGGAGGGTATTCTCTCGACATTGGTCCAGTTCTATGATCTGATGTATCATTGCTGTACTTTTCCTGACTATTAGTTGACGCCCACACTGGAAGAGTATTCTTATCTATTGGATTTACCTGTTATCAATTGTGTTCCTTTTACTGGTTTGTAGGGTGAGCCAAAACCACATGAGATTGTTGCTTTGATTCATTTGGGGAAGTCTGAGGTGGAAGCCCATATGACTACTAAAGGAGGGATTAGAGGATTACCAGCTTAGTTCTTATTGGAGAAAGCTCGTTACTTTTCCAGGATGAAGAGTGCAGTCTCTTTTGAGGCCATCTTTGCTCTACTTGCTTACGGGTTGTTCTTATTTCCTAATGTGGACAAGTTTGTTGATATTAATGCTATCAGGATCTTCATGATTGGAAACCCAGTTCCTATCTTGTTGGGTGATGCTTATTACTCTATTCATCTTCGGAATTCTTATCATGGGGGGATGATTATCTGTTGCACGCTTTTGTTGTACCAGTGGTTTATCTCTCATATGCTTCAGTCTGATGCTTTTTGGGATGTCAAGAAGGAACCCCGTTGGGCTCCTAAGATCATGGAAATTACTCACTTGGATATTGATTGGTATCATCAAGCTTATCAGGATATATAGATTATTGACAGTTGTGGTATTTTCCTCAATGTACCTCTTCTTGGTATAAAGGGAGGAATTAACTATAACCCTATTCTTGCACGACGATAGCTTGGCTATCCAATGAGGGATAAAACAAATAGTATTCATTTGAGTAGTTTCTTTCTGAAGGAGGGAGAAGACCATAGGGAATCTAGGGAGCAGATTGCGAAGGCCTGGCGTCACATTCATAAGAAGAGTAGGAAGGATTTAGGACCTAGGGGTGTTGTTTCTTTGGAGCCATATCTTCAGTGGGTCCAAATGAGAGCTATTCAGTTGAAGATGTTATATTCTTGGGAAACACATATGCCTGATCTATTTGTAAAGACCACTCCTCCCTTATTAGATGATCTAGAAGAGCCGCAACTTGCCTTGGTTAGGATGCAACGGGAAAAGGACGCTTGGAAGAACAAGTTCCAAACTTTAGAGATTTCCTATAGAGCAGACTTGAAGGAGAAAGACGACTTGATTGAGATCCTTGAGGGTTGAGTGGTAGAGTCTATGGAGAGGAAAGGGGATTTATTTTCTCATAAGTATCAATCAGGTGCTGATTACTCACTTCCTGATTCGAGTGATTGGAAGGAGGTTGCCATCAGATATGCGGAAGAAAACCAGAGGTTGAAGGCTCAGATTACCAGGCTCACAGGGAAGCGCCAGCGTATAGAGTGATATCCATCAGTTTTACTTCTCATGGTTTTAGATTTTATTTTCATCTTGTACTTGGGATCATGAAACTTGTAATCCATTTTGGAGTTGTTATAATAAAAATTTTCAGTATTTCAAATGCGTTATTACTTTGATATTTGCAATATGTCCATAAATTTTAAATCCCTTGAAATATTAAATGATAAAATAAAAACATGTGCATTGCATATCATGCATCATATTGCACATATTTCTTGCATTTGGTTTGCATATCCAGGTGTCTCACCAAGTGTTGTACCCCAAAATTTTCCCTCCCATATTCTTCAAAGTTTTGACAAGCATCATCTCAATTTGCTCAAGTCTACTCAAGGGTTGCACAGTCAAACCATCCTCCTAAGCCAGTCAAAATTAGGGTTTTGGTTCCTGCAAGGAAGTTGAGGTTTTCAAGGGCTCAATCAAGTCCCATATGCTCATATACATTGTCAAGCACCTACATGTCAAGTTTCAAGGCTCACAAGGTCAAGTTGCACAGTCAAAAACCCTAATTGCCTCACAATCAACTATAGGGGCAAAATGGTCATTTGGCAGTCAAAAGTCAAAATTTTTGGTCAACTTCTTATTTTGAAGCCACAATCATCATTGGATCAAATCGTGATCATGATTCCACAAGAATGGCTCAAAAATCACCAAGATGCAAAAGTTTCCATTTTTGGACAGTTGAAAAGTCAACTGTAACTTGACCAAGGCATAACTTTTTCATGGTTCATCATAAAAATCCCATCCAATGCTCATTTTGAAGGGGAGGACATTTCCTACAACTCATCTTCACATTCCAAGTCCAAGAAATGCTCTCACAAAAAGTTATCAATTTCAACATTATAGGTCATTTTTAAAAGTCAACAAAAAGGCATTTTAAGTCAAAGACCATAACTTGATATTGGTAAATCAAAATTACATGGGACCAAAGGAATTGGTTAGAGGACTTCAATACCTTTCCAAAATGTCCAAGAACATGTTCATATGATCAAAATTGAGCAAGATATGCATTGGAGAAGTTGGGAAATTTTTGTGAAATGGCAAAAGTCAACTATCCTTGAAACTTCAATTTTTGACAAAAGGGCCCACTTTTTTCCACTTGATTCAGCCTTGTCATGCCACCCACGTGTCCCATGATTAATTTCAAGATTAAACATTAATTTTTCTATTTTATTTAATTTTTATTGATTTAATCCATTTTAAATCCATAAAATTCAAATAAAATCAAAAAAATTATTTAAAGGGGATCTTTGTGGTTTGAATGACCTTTATATGCCATTTACTAGCTGCCAAATTCGTGCAAGCTATTTTTTGTACACAAAAATTTGAATTTGTGCCAAGATGTCCAGATACATGTAAACATGGAAAAGGAAAGTTTTGCAAATTTTGGAAGCTTTTTAATTTGTTGGATTTTGGTTTGAAAGCATGGCTTTATGGCTTGGATTATTGCCTTATTTCTTTGTCCCCTCCATCTCCTCTATAAATACAAGCCATGAGAAAGCATTACAGACAAAAAAAAAATACACACAGCCTAGAGAACGCCCCAAAATTGCAAAAATTTCCTTGAAGTTGTCAAGCTCGAAAGACCTGATCTAGCCAGATTCAACTACTTCCAAGCACTCCATCAATATCCCAGGTCCCCCAAATGCTTATTTCTATTTTTCCATAACATGTTCCTGTGCAGGTTTCACAAAGGCTTTCCACCATGTGCATCAAACGATCATGCACCAAGTGGCCTCAAAGATCAATCCAGGGGCTATGAGATGCTGGATACCATGCTCCAAGTCAAAGCACGTGCAGGCGATTTCTAAAGTCAACAAAGGCTTAAGCTTATTGGGCCATATTGCTTCCTCAAACCTCCATACCTGGGCCAACACCCCCATGGTTCTTTCATATTTTCTTTTGTTTTCTTTTCGTTTTTTATTTTCTTTTAACTAATTATTATTATTAACTATTATTATTATTATTATTTAATTCATAGATAATTATTTTCATAAACAAAAAATCAAAAAAAACTAATATTTTTATTATTCTTATTTATTAATTTCACTTTAATTCATTGTTTTGTAATTAAATTATAATTAATTAATTAGTTTAATTGGGCAATTTTAATCTTTTTTTTAATAACTAAAATAAATTTAGAATTAGATTTTATTAACTTTTAATTTTAATTCTTTTTTTTTTATTTCATTAAAAAACATAAAAACACAAAAAAATATTTTCTTTTAATAAATTAATTAATTAGTTTAACAATTAGTTTTAATCTCATTTAATCACAAAAAAGACAAAAATTCATTTCTTTTCTTAAAAGGGTCAAAACCCTTAAGGCATTCCCGATTAATTTTTATTCGCGCGCATTTATTTTATTTTGATTATTATGTAATTGCTTCCAAGAATGTAATAGTAATTAGGTTTACCGCTTTATTTAATTTCTCGTACTTATTTACCAAAACGGGTCTTTGTATTTTTGGCGATGTATAGACCCGCGCCTTGTAATAGCGTAGAATTTATATTTCTGCAATTTACTTTCCGCACCCCTAACTGTTAACAATGCATGAAAGAATGTATGTAAATAAAACCAATCCGTAGCTCACAAATAACTTGTACAAAACATTAACATGAAAAACAACACACAATGCACATGCCACTTCTAGGGTACGCTTCACTCGTTGCCTCGAAACGTGGTCATCAAGTATAGGATGTTTTAGAGGTCACCCTTATGTCTAAGATCCAATTGCCTCGAAACGGTTGCCTCGGATACAAAGGATCTAAGACGCTAGGGTTACTTCTAAGGTATCCTACCATTGCTTCGGTGACCACACTGTCCCGATAATCGAATTGACCCGAACACCTCCAACGATGGTGCTACCTACCTCTCAATGGTGGGATAGTACTATCTAAAGGACTCTTACACAGCTTAATTCCTTAGGGTAGGTAGATGACTCATGGGTACTTGCTCTTTTCAAAACAAACAAAATACTTTTCACACCCTACACTTTCAAAAAGTTTTCAAACAATACTTCATACACTCTTGAGGACTGATACAAGAGTTACCTAGAAGTTTTCAAACGAACTTTTTTCAAAACCCACACACACTTGAAAAGCAAACAAATTTTGAAAACATAAGAGCAAGTACCTAAGAGCCCGTGGATAACCAAGGATAAAAAGGGTGCTAACACCTTCCCTTTCTATAAATCTACCTCCCGAACCGAGAGAAATCTCAAATAAGGAATTTTGATGTGCTTTTGTCCTTTCCATGTTGGAGAACATAAAAGACGGTGGCGACTCTTGCTTACCGCGACATTTCGCGAAACCAGCTAAAAAACAGTCAGTTTTATTTCCACCGATCACAGAACTGGCGACTCTGCTGGGGAAACTTTAAAAGTAAGGTGTACCTTAGGATTAGATCATACTTATGTTTTCAATTGATTTGCTTTGATTGCTTCATATTTGTGGGCTTTGCATCAGAGTTTCATAGATCCTAACCCGGATCTGGGGATACCCTTTTAGGTAGCATAAGCTGTGAGGGACCTGTCCGGCGTAGACCGACACGGGTGAAGCAGTGGCTACATTGGTGTGGCACATTGGTCTGTACCGATATCCCTTGTGTTGCAACGAGGAGAATATGGGTCTTCTGAGGAGTCATTAAGCACCAACCGACCTTAGAACCCTAATGTGGCCCAACTTGGCCATAGAACAGTAGCAGTATGCTACACCCATTGAGGCTAAACTCTCGCGATGGTTCTGGCCACAAGAAAAGATTGCGATGCTGAAGTTATGACCGATTGAGGGTAGTCAGTGATATTGGGATCCTCTAGAACCCGGTTACTTTTGATAGGACAGGTCTTAACCAACGAAACTGAAAGAGGGTAGTACCTAAAATTCATGCTGGCCTAAACTCTAAGGGCTGTCTTGTGTGACTTGTGTGCTTTCAAACTTGACTACTTGCATGCTTGTTATCTAACACATGAGTTTCTTGTAGGGTTTGTTTACAGTCCTTAACCTGGACTCATTACATGGCTTACTTACATCACTCCATGCATAGCATAACATCATACCATTGCATGCATCCTGCATAAAGACTAATCCATTTCAAGGATCTCAAGGGCTTGTGATGTAGGTCATGATAAATCAAAGTGTCTAGCAAGGGGCAAAGGGGATTTATTTTCCTCTAGCCAAGGTTAATGACTTGAGTCAGGGGCTATGACCCACTCGATATGGTGAGCCTTGACTCTTGAAGAAGGACTCTCAACAAAATAAAGTTCCTTCAATCAAGCTACAAAATGCAAATTCTAACAATTTTCTTGTTTACCCCGCGAGATCCTTGAAAACATTGCATGCATACATACACATCATTGCATTACAGGTACCCTCGGTACAGGTCACTTACCTTCTTCGCTGTTTATTTCAGCAGTCATCATGAATCCTGAATCATCCAATGGACAAGCTATCAAGGCCCTTCGGGCCCAGAACGCCCAGTTCCAGGAGCTGGTCATGAGCTTAGCCCAAGGACAACAGGAATTGAAGACTCTGCTTTTGAAGAAAAAGAAGAAGAGGGATGTTTTGTTCAACCCTAGACGCAGATCTGGGAATACACTGCAGAATGAAGCTTAGCGGACTACTCCATCTGTTGGGGAAGGCAGTCACCAAGAGGGAAGGGTTCCTAGTCCCGTAGTCTCTGACACCGAGACAGATTACAAGGATGAACAATACCCTCCTGCTGAGGACAGGTACAAATAGCTGGAGGACCGGTTAAACGCTATGGAGATTCAACGTGTGCCTGGGTTGGACTTTGGAGACCTAGGCTTATCTTCTGGGGTGGTGATCCCTCACAAGTTCAAGGCACCTGCCTTTGCAAAATACGACGGAGCATCTTGTCCTAAGCTGCATCTGAGATCATACATAAGGAGGATCCAGCCCTACACGGCTGACAAGAATTTGTGGATTCACTTCTTTCAGGATAGTCTGTCAGGGACTCAACTCGAGTGGTTCTATAAGCTGGATGGAGCCAGTATCCGCAACTGGGAGAACCTTGCTGCTGCCTTTTACAAGCAATACCAGTATAATGCTGACCTCGCTCCTACGCGTACCCAACTCCAGGGTATGTCACTAGGGACGGGCGAAGGATTCAAAGATTATGCGCAAAAGTGGAGAGACCTTGCTGGAAGGGTGCAACCACCGTTGACTGATCATGAGCTTGTGGATATGTTCCTGGGGACCCTATCTGGTCCATTCTTCAACCATCTGATTGGAAATTCTTCTGCTGGGTTTACAGACCTAATCTTGACTGGGGAAAGAATTGAAGCCGGTAACAAGTCGGGGAAGATACATAATAGTGATTCCTCGAACACTGAGAAGAAACCGTCCAAGAAAGAATCTAGTGCTGTTAACGCAGTGGTTATCTCAAAACCGGCCGGTGCTCCTCAACATCGCAACCAACAAAGGGAAGAGAGACCTAAAAGGCAATTCACTCCCCTCGGCATGACCTTGACCCAGATATTGCCATAGCTGCTGGAGACCAAGTTGGTAACTCTAAGGGACCCTCCTAAGAATCCCAACAGGACACCTTCAAGGTATAACCCCAATGTTCGCTGCGCTTATCATTCTGACAGCCCGGGGCATGCTACAGATGATTGTTGGACTTTGAGAAATAAGGTCCAGGATCTGATCGACGCAAAGGAAGTCCAGTTCGACTCTCCAGAGACTCCCAATGTGATCACTGCTCCCTTGCCAAAACGTGGCTAGGATTAGAAATTTTTTGTTCATTCGAATGTTCAAGTTGTATTTTTTCTTTGATTGTTCAAACATTGTATTCATGTCAAACGTTGTTATTTCATTAATGCATTACACATGTCTGTTTTGAAGTAATTATTTCGTATTCACTATACGCAAACTGTTTTCATATTTTTGTGATGATCAACTCTTGATTGAAAAATTCTAAGCCTCTTGAGGGAGGATGACGAAAACGATACGACATTTATAGTATGCTTTTGAACGAACCCCGCTGATGAGGTACAGGCATTGTTTCAATTCCTAAACACTGGAGTTATAAGGAAGATAATCCCTCGTCAACCCCTCTGAGCCAAAGAAGTAGGAGTTTTTCTTTTCGAAAATTAAAACTCTTAATCATAACCTGGGGCAGGGTAGTTCTCTCAGTTGATCCAAGTGCATAATCAACAACATCAAAGGAGTCCTTACAAAACAAAAGACAGTGATGGTTCCGAATAATCATAAAGACAGGCAGTCGTTATCTTTCAGAAATAAAAACCCAATAAGTCAAAACCTATGAAGGAGACTTGCAAAACTGGGGCATCCCGCTGACTGTAATTACAAAAAGAAACAGTTCAGGCAAAAAACAGGGATAACGAAATCAAAAAAGAAAGAGGTCCTACAAACCCTCAACCAAAAAAGGAATGACTGCCTATTCCCAATAAACTGTCAATATCCGAACCATCACTGGAATATCCGAGCAAAGACTCAAACAAGGTCTAACGCACGATCAACTGAGTTTAGGTTTGAAGAACATCACGAAGAGCGGGTGGGTACAAATATAATTTGAGCCTTTTCCTTTGTTTCTTAAACCGTGAACTAGGCCACGTTACAACCCTTAAAAGTCCTAGCTGAAGCATGGGTTAGTTCGAAAGCATACTTTTACGAAAGGTATCCTGACTCCTTAAGGCTTGCGGTAAAATAACGAGTTGACATCACAATTTACAAAATTCACTTGTTTTTACTGAAAAATACATTTGCAAAAATAACTTCGAGACAGACATACGGTTTGCTTTCTTAAAATAATATTGTTTGCATATGACTATATGTTCAACAGCAGAGAAATTCGCACGAAGAATATCTAGTGAACAAAAGCACTCCCAACCAAGGGGCAGGGCATGATCATTGTCCATCATCTGGGGCAGTTAAGTCAAGATTCTGAGAATCTCTCAAAAGGCCAACCAGTTAGGGGCAAATCTCCGTCTGGATCACTTGGGGCATTGGACGATCAAATGAAGATCTTCTGGTGGCATGGTAACACTGCACTACTGACAGTGACAACTCATGGTATCCTGAGAGCACGGACATAGTCGGAAAAAAAACACTACGCATAAGCAAAGACCCTCTAGGTTGACACACCTAGGCAAAAATAAGCGATGAAATGAAAAAAAATCTGTACACCCGGCAAGTCGAAAACCTGAAAAGGCGGCTTGGGCAAAAATGGGTATCCCGATGGACTGAAAACCCGAAAGGGAGGTCCAGGCAAAAGTTAGGGATCAAAAGCGTACGACTATGTTCCGTCATCTTGTCACTTGCCTACCAGAAGAAGATTTGTCAACCGGCAGTCATCAAGCGCCTCCACAGGTATCTTCTCCCACAGAAACATGGGCAGTAATGAGTTGTCTAAGCGATCTAGTTGCTCTGTCCACCAAGGTACCAAGGTAGGTTCGGCTGAAGAACGTAACCAGGATACCTTCACTCCCCGTTAAGTAAGACAAGATTCAACAACTCTCCCCGAGCATAGTTGATCTCCCATCAACCCTGAAAAGGCACAACATCTCCAGCAAGTCAGCAACACTCTCCCCAAGCAGAGTTAGCCTACAGTCAGCCTTAAGGAAGTTGGGTATCTCCAGAAAATCTCAATATTCCCCAGCGGAGTATACAGATTATTCCTCAGCAAGCATCCCCGGCAGTCTTAATATAAGATTATTCCCCGGCGGACTACAGACATCCAGTGGGGCCATTCCCCAGTACAGTCCAAAAGTCTCCCCAGGAAAGTTGAATCAATCTCCCCAGTAGATTCTAGAAGCTTATCCCCAGTAGATTCTGGAAGCTAATCCCCTGCAGAGCGCAAAAGCATCTCCCCGGCTTTATTCAAAGGTCATTCTCCACCAGAGCCTATAACTGGGTTATCCTCAGCTAATTACCATGGAAAGATCGTCCTCGACGAAGTTCTTCCTATCCCCAGCGGAGTTCATCAAATTCCTCAACATAACTTCTCAATGGAATCCCCAGCGAAGTTATCACCAAATCTCAGCGAAGTATCTCTTCCCACAGAGTAATTCCCCGCAGAGTAATCTCTTCAATAAGTTTATTCCCCAACGGAGTCGTCTTCTCCTACCGGTTTATTCTTGTAATCATCATCCCCAGCGGAAACGAAGAACTCTGTTCTTCAACATCAGCCCAGGATTCAACTTCCCGGCATGCGTCAAGGATTTACTTTCCCAAACGAAGATACATTCATAAACATCACATCATGATACATGCATATGCGCATCATGTCATACAATCTCATTTATGTCGAGAACATCATTGCTTGATCCATATCATGCATTGCATACGACTGACCTTTACCTTTTAGGAAGGATACAGTTAAATAATCAGTTATGTCAAAGTAGACAAATACAGTCAAAAGAGACCAATCCAGTCAAAAAAGACAAATCCAGTCAAAGAAGACAAATCCAGTCAAAGAAGACAAGTCCAGTTAAATCCCAAAGGTTTTTCTGATGCTCATCCAGTCAAAGAAGACAGGTCCAGTTAAATTACTTCCTAAAGTCAAAGAAGACAATCCGTCATTATAGACACCCGTCATTATAGACAACCCGTCATTAAAGACAACTCGTCATTGAAGACAATCCATCATTATAGACACCCGTCATTATAGACACCCGTCATTATAGACAACCCGTCATTAAAGACAACTCGTCATTGAAGACAATCTGTCATTATAGACACCCGTCATTATAGACACCCGTCATTATAGACACCCGTCGTTATAGACACCCGTCGTTATAGACAACTCGTCATTTAAGACAACTCGTCATTGAAGACAACCCGTCATTGAAGATAACTCGTCATTGAAGACAACTCGTCATTGAAGAAAACTCGTCATTGAAGACATCTCATCATTAAAGACAATTCGTCATTATAGAAACCCGTCATTATAGACACCTGTCATTATAGACACCCGTCGTTATAGACGCCTGTCATTATAGACAACTCGTCATTTAAGACAACTCGTCATTTAAGACAACTCGTCATTGAAGACAACTCGTCATTGAAGACAACTCGTCATTGAAGACAACTCGTCATTGAAGACAACTCGTCATTTAAGACAACTCGTCATTGAAGACAACTCGTCATTGAAGACAACCCGTCATTGAAGACAACTCGTCATTGAAGACAACTCGTCATTGAAGACAACTCGTCATTGAAGACAACTCGTCATTGAAGATGACTCGTCATTGAAGATAACTCGTCGTTGAAGACAACCCGTCCATGAAGACAACTCGTCATTGAAGACAACTCGTCATTGAAGACAACTCGTCATTGAAGACAACTCGTCATTGAAGACAACTCGTCATTGAAGACAACTCATCATTGAAGACAACTCGTCATTGAAGACAACTCGTCATTGAAGACAACTCGTCATTGAAGACAACTCGTCATTGAAGACAACTCGTCATTGAAGACGACTCGTCATTGAAGATCACTCGTCGTTGAAGACAACCCGTCCATGAAGACAACCCGTCTAAAGAGACAACTCGTCAAGAAAGACAAAACCTCCTCTGGTTCAGTTAAATCCTAAAGATTTTTCTGAGATAACCTGTCAGTAGAGACAACCCAGCAACCTTTTGAAGTTCCAGATTCGATACCTGTATCTAGCCAGGGCATGTCTGTGAGCGACTGAGTGAAGATCAACACCTGTAACAGGCCAGGAAATTATCTTTCTCAGGTACGCAAGTTCTCGCTAAGGAATCTCTTACGCGATCGACACCTAGATGGCATCTATAAGCCCGTCCACATACCAACAGTCTCTAAATGGCATCTATAAACCCATTCCCGACAAGATTCTGTCACATCTCCAGATGGCATCTATAAGCCCATCCTCCTATCCACCATCTCTCCAAATGGCGTCTGTAAGCCCATTCCCGACATCACACTGCTGATACTCTACTATATGAGTGCAAATTTCTGGGCACTCTAGTGTTCAATCATCTTCCACCCTCGGATCACGAAAGGCACACAAGCCAATCTACATCCTCAGGTCTAAGAAGATTGAACAGGGGCAACTGTTATACCCCAAAATTTGCCCTCCCATATTCTTCAAAGTTTTGACAAGCATCATCTCAATTTGCTCAAGTCTACTCAAGGGTTGCACAGTCAAACCATCCTCCTAAGCCAGTCAAAATTAGGGTTTTGGTTCCTGCAAGGGAGTTGAGGTTTTCAAGGGCTCAATCAAGTCCCATATGATCATATACATTTTCAAGCACCTACATGTCAAGTTTTAAGGCTCACAAGGTCAAGTTGCACAGTCAAAAACCCTAATTGCCTCACAATCAACTGCAGGGGCAAAATGGTCATTTGGCAGTCAAAAGTCAAAATTTGTGGTCAACTTATTATTTTGAAGCCACAATCATCATTGGATCAAATATTGATCATGATTCCACAAGAATGGCTCAAAAATCATCAAGATGCAAAAGTTTCCATTTTTGGACAGTTGAAAAGTCAACTGTAACTTGACCAAGGCATAACTTTTTCATGGTTCATCATAAAAATCCCATCCAATGCTAATTTTGAATGGGAGGACATTTCCTACAACTCATCTTCACATTCCAAGTCCAAGAAATGCTCTCACAAAAAGTTATCAATTTCAACATTATAGGTCATTTTTAAAAGTCAACAAAAAGGCATTTTAAGTCAAAGACCATAACTTGATATTGGTAAATCAAAATGACATGGTACCAAAGGCATTCGTTAGAGGACTTCAAGACCTTTCCAAAATGTCCAAGAACATGTTCATATGATCAAAATTGAGCAAGATATGCATTGGAGAAGTTGGGAAATTTTTGTGAAATGGCAAAAGTCAACTATCCTTGAAACTTCAATTTTTGACAAAAGGGCCCACTTTTTTCCACTTGATTCAGCCTTGTCATGCCACCCACGTGTTCCATGATTAATTTCAAGATTAAACATTAATTTTTCTATTTTATTTAATTTTTATTGATTTAATCCATTTTAAATCCATAAAATTCAAATAAAATCAAAAAAATTAATTAAAGGGGATCTTTGTGGGTTGAATGACCTTTATATGCCATTTACTAGCTGCCAAATTCGTGCAAGCTATTTTTTGTACACAAAAATTTGAATTTGTGCCAAGATGTCCAGATACATGTAAACATGGAAAAGGAAAGTTTTGCAAATTTTGGAAGCTTTTAAATTTGTTGGATTTTGGTTTGAAAGCATGGCTTTATGGCTTGGATTCTTGCCTTATTTCTTTGTCCCCTCCATCTCCTCTATAAATACAAGTCATGAGAAAGCATTACAGACAAAAAAAATACACACAGCCTAGAGAACGCCCCAAAATTGCAAAAATTTCCTTGAAGTTGTCAAGCTCGAAAGACCTGATCTAGCCAGATTCAACTACTTCCAAGCACTCCATCAACATCCCAGGTCCCCCAAATGCTTATTTCTATTTTTCCATAACATGTTCCTGTGCAGGTTTCACAAAGGCTTTCCACCATGTGCATCAAACGATCATGCGCCAAGTGGCCTCAAAGATCAATCCAGGGGCTATGAGATGCTGGATACCATGCTCCAAGTCAAAGCACGTGCAGGCGATTCCTAAAGTCAACAAAGGCTTAAGTTTATTGGGCCATATTGCTTCCTCAAACCTCCATACCTGGGCCAACACCCCCATGGTTCTTTCATATTTTCTTTTGTTTTCTTTTCCTTTTTTATTTTCTTTTAACTAATTATTATTATTAACTATTATTATTATTATTTAATTCATAGATAATTATTTTCATAAACAAAAAAATCAAAAAAAACTAATATTTTTATTATTCTTATTTATTAATTTCACTTTAATTCATTGTTTTGTAATTAAATTATAATTAATTAATTAGTTTAATTAGGCAATTTTAATCTTTTTTTTAATAACTAAAATAAATTTAGAATTAGATTTTATTAACTTTTAATTTTAATTCCTTTTTATTTTATTTCATTAAAAAACATAAAAACACAAAAAAATATTTTCTTTTAATAAATTAATTAATTAGTTTAACAATTAGTTTTAATCTCATTTAATCACAAAAAAGACAAAAATTCATTTCTTTTCTTAAAAGGGTCAAAACCCTTAAGGCATTCCCGATTAATTTTTATTCGCGCGCATTTATTTTATTTTGATTATTATGTAATTGCTTCCAAGAATGTAATAGTAATTAGGTTTACCGCTTTATTTAATTTCTCGTACTTATTTACCAAAACGGGTCTTTGTATTTTTGGCGATGTATAGACCCGCGCCTTGTAATAGCGTAGAATTTATATTTCTGCAATTTACTTTCCGCACCCCTAACTGTTAACAATGCATGAAAGAATGTATGTAAATAAAACCAATCTGTAGCTCACAAATAACTTGTACAAAACATTAACATGAAAAATAACACACAATGCACATGCCACTTCTAGGGTACGCTTCACTCGTTGCCTCGAAACGTGGTCATAAAGTATAGGATGTTTTAGAGGTCACCCTTATGTCTAAGATCCAGTTGCCTCGAAACGGTTGCCTCGGATACAAAGGATCTAAGATGCTAGGGTTACTTCTAAGGTATCCTACTATTGCTTCGGTGACCACACTGTCCCGATAATCGAATTGACCCGAACACCTCCAACGATGGTGCTACCTACCTCTCAATGGTGGGATAGTACTATCTAAAGGACTCTTACACAGCTTAATTCCTTAGGGTAGGTAGATGACTCATGGGTACTTGCTCTTTTCAAAACAAACAAAATACTTTTCACACCTTACACTTTCAAAAAGTTTTCAAACAATACTTCATACACTCTTGAGGATTGATACAAGAGTTACCTAGAAGTTTTCAAACGAACTTTTTTCAAAACCCACACACACTTGAAAAGCAAACAAATTTTGAAAACATAAGAGCAAGTACCTAAGAGCCTGTGGATAACCAAGGATAAAAAGGGTGCTAACACCTTCCCTTTCTATAAATCTACCTCCCGAACCGAGAGAAATCTCAAATAAGGAATTTTGTTGTGCTTTTGTCCTTTCCATGTTGGAGAACATAAAAGACGGTGGCGACTCTTGCTTACCGCGACATTTCGCGAAACCAGCTAAAAAACAGTCAGTTATATTTCCACCGATCACACCAAGCTTCTTTTCTTTGTTCAGCAAGCTGACTCACCACTACAACACTCGGGCTAATTTCAGAAAGAAGATGGACAACTTAGAACAAGAGAATCGTGAGCTACGTGAGGAGGTTTCTTCTTTGAAGGCCGGCATGTCCAATTTGACTGCTCTGATGGAAGCTCTGGTGGTTGCTCAGAATCATCCATCGAGTGTCCAACCTCAACCAACAAGGGCAGCTACTGAAGCTTCAACTATTCCTGTATCTGCTACTCCAGCTGTTGTTCAAAATCGCACGCCTCAAGGTTACCCTTGGGGAATGCCAGAGAATGTTTCACCTGAAGGTTTTAATCTTGGTCCTCAAGATACTCTAATTTTTCAGACTATTGTTACTCTGGCACATCCTGTGGTGCATGCTGCTCCTGCTGCGCCTCCTTCGGTGAATATGGTTCTGTTTGTTAATGATGATGTATGTCGTCCTTTCCCTCCACCGAGTGAAGACTTGGGTCTTTATGACAGAATGTATGATTTTCAAGAGCATTTTGACAAGATGCAAAGAAAGATGAAGGCCCTCAGAGGAAAAGAGCTATTTGGGCAGAATGTGAATGAGTCATGCTTGGTCCAGAATGTTAAGATACCTGCTAAGTTTAAGGTCCCGAATTTTTAGAAGTACAAGGGAAACACTTTCCCTCGTTCTCATCTGGTGATATACGTGAGGAGAATGTCTACCCATACTGATGATCAGCGTCTGCTGATTCACTTTTTTCAGGATAGTTTGACCGGTGCTTCGCTGAAGTGGTATATGAGTTTGGGCAGCGCCAATATCTATACTTTCAATTATTTGGGAGAAGCATTCATCAAACAATACAAGTACAACATGGACATGGCGCCTGACCGTGATCAACTCAGGGCCATGGTTCGGAAAGACAGGGAATCATTCAAAGAATATGCACAGAGATGGCGTGAGGTAGCCGCCCAAGTGATTCCTTCCATGGAAGAGAAGGAGATGACTAAGATTTTTTTGAAAATGTTGGGTTCTTTCTTCTACGAGAGGATGGTAGCAAGTGCACCAAGTGACTTTACTGAAATGGTAGGAATAGGTATCCGCTTAGAAGAAGAGGTTGTAAGAAAGGGTCGTTTAACGAAGAGTAAAAGTTCTGGAGGTGTGAAGAAACCATCTTATGGGTTTACCAAGAAGAAGGAAGGGGATGCAAATGCTGTTATGCAAGAGAGGATGGTTAATACTCCTAGAAGGAATTATCAACGTCATCAGCAAGTCGCCTCAGTTACTCCAGTTGTGGGTACAGCTCCAACTGCCGTTGCTTATCAGAGACCGTCCCAGTAGGGGAATCAAGGGTATAATCAGATAAGGGAGAGTTATGACCCTATTCCTATGAGCTATACAGAGTTACTACTGACATTGATTCAGAAGAAGTTAGTCCAGACCCGACCACCTCCCACTATACCATCACCATTGCCTTGGTACTACAAAGCAGGCCAAACATGTGATTTTCATCAGGGAGCACCGGGTCATAATGTTGAGAATTGTTATCCTTTGAAGACTGAGGTGTAGAAATTGGTGAAGTCTGGTATTCTATGTTTCAAGGATGTGGGACCTAATGTGAAAGACAATCATCTACTCAAGCATGGGGGAGTAAATGGTGTGAATATGGTGGCCGGTTGTCCAGGCGACTTCCGGATTTTTGATATTAATCTGGTTAGGGGAGATTTGGTGAAAATGCATGCAGACCTTTGTGAATTTAGCTACTATACACATGACCATTCTAGTTGTGCTATTTGCAGTACATACATACAGAGTTGCGATAAGATAAAGGCTCATTTGCGGGAAATGATGGATGAGGGCCTCATCCACATAATCAGGCCTAGGGAAGAGTACGAAGAGGAGGTGAATATAGTTTTTGGATGTCCTAGAGAATTCATAATTTTTAATGTAGAGTATATGAATGAGGACCTTGTGCAATTGCATGCTGCCTTCTGCCATATGGTTGGTCAGGTGGAACACCAATATGGATCTTGCCGAGTTTTCTGTCGAGATTCCCGAGGATGTTCAATCGTGAAGAAGGGTGTTCATTCGTTGTTAGATAACGGAATTATCAAGGTTACAAGTCAAAGGGATGATTTCCATGAATTTGATATGGTTGAGGTTTGTTTGACTGAAGAAGAGTCGGATGAAGAGTATGCCTCCAAAGATGAGTATTTCTCCTCAGATGAAGATTTATTTTCCAGAAATGACTCAATAATGACTGATTGTGTTAAAGAATGGGTAAACGTCATTGTACCTTGTTTTGGGGCACCCACCCAGCTTGAAGTTGAGTATTATAGCAGGCCAGTTGTTACCCTATTGGTGATTAATTTGCCGGGTCCTACCCCCTACAGGTCAGATAAGATTGTGCCTTACAAATACAATGCTACAATCTTAGAGGATGGAGTGGAAGTTCCCATCCAGCCAATGCCTGATGTTGGGAATATTGCTGAAAATAGCAGGATGATCCGCAGCGGTTGTGTGTTTGCACCATTTGTTCGAAGAGATGTTAGTGCTGGAAAGAAAATTGTTGAGAATGTTGAACCCAAGAAGGCTACGGGTGAGACTAGTGGGGCTGCACTAGAGAAAGAAGTGGATGATATTTTAAAGATAATCAAGATGAGCGACTACAGAATTATAGATCAGCTACTGCAAAGTCCTTCAAAAATATCTATCTTGGTGTTATTGATGAATTCCTCTGCTCACAGAGAATCCTTGATGAGGGTATTGGACCAAGCTTTTGTGGAGAGTGATATGCCAATAGACCAATTCTGCAGTGTAATAGGGAACATTATGTCATGTAATAACTTGAGTTTCTGTTATGATGAATTACCAGATGAAGGAAGGAATCACAACCTGGCCCTCCACATCTCCATGAACTACAAGAATGATTCACTATCCAATGTGCTGATTGATAATGGATCTGCTTTGAATGTTATACCGAGGAGTATGCTTATGAAGTTGAAAAATCAAGGAACACCTATGCGCCCGAGTGGCATCATTGTGAAAGTGTTTGATGGATCAAGGAAATCTGTTATTGGTGAAGTGGACTTGCCTGTTCATATAGGACCACATTTGTTTCAGATAACCTTCCAGGTCATGGATATTGTACCCGCTTATAACTGTTTGCTAGGAAGGTCGTGGATACATGAGGCACGGGTTGTCACTTCAACTTTACACCAGAAACTGAAGTTTGTACGTGAAGGGAAAGTAGTGATCATAAATGGGGAATAGGCATTATTGCTATCTCATTTATCCTCCTTCAGCATTGTGGAGGCGGGTGAAGCTGTTGTTGGACCCCATTTCCAAGACTTATCCATTGACAATATAAGAGGAAATGAGAATTCCATGGTTTCACTTAAGGATGTGCAGCAGGTTGTGCGTAAGGGTCATAGTGAAGTATGAGGACAGATTGTGGATCCACCTATGAACAAGAACAGAGCTGACTTGGGGTTCTCTTTGAAGAATGACAAAGGTAAGGACATGAAGTCGAAGTCTGCTGCGAGCAAGTATCAAGACATCTTCCGTAGCGGGGGTTATCTTTATCCAATTGTTTTCAGGATTAATGCCATTGTAGAAGATGAAGTAGAGCAGGAAATGCCGAATTATGTGACGCACGGAGTTAGGGTTCAGAACTGGATCACCTTTGATGTTCCCTCTTGCATACATGTTTCAAAGTAATTTGTTTTGTTAATATTTTTGAAAAAAGCTTTCACTCTGCCTAAGGTGGAAGTATTAATGTTGTAGGGCTTATCTATTTACTATGACTTTTAAAATCAATAATAAAAGTTGTCTTTGTTTCCAAAATTGTGTCTTTATTTTATGTTTTTTTCTTGGAAAATGGTAATAAAAAAAACCCTTCAAAATAAATAATAACTGAAATTCAATCTGCATGATCACTTGTTATATGTGTCAGTTTCTAAAAGCAATCATAAATCATATGTGCAGATTAATTAAAAAACCCATTGATTACAATGACCCTGCGCCCTCTCCCAGCTTTGAATGTCCTGTGTATGGGGCTGAAGAAGAAGATTATGATGAGATTCCAGAAGAGGTCTCACGGTTTCTTGTGCACGAGGAAAATACCATTCATCCATATAAAGAGCCATTGGAAGTGATCACTTTGGGTTCAGAAGAAGATCCGAAGGAATTCAAGATTGGAGCATTGCTGCATCCTGATGTGAAGAGCAGGTTAATTGAGTTGTTGAAAGAGTATGTGGATATTTTTGCTTAGTCTTATCAAGATATGCCTGGTCTAGATACAGATATTGTAGAGCATCGTTTGCCGTCGAAGCCAGAGTGTCCGCCAATTTAATAAAAGTTGAGAAAAACTCACCCAGATGTGGCAGTGAAGATGAAAGAGGAGGTTCTAAAGTAGATTAATGCTGGTTTTCTTGTGACGTCAGTGTATCCTCAATGGATTTCCAATATTGTCCCAGTACCGAAAAAAGATGGAAAAGTCCGCATGTGCGTAGATTACAGAGATCTAAATAAAGCTAGTCCAAAAGATGATTTTCCATTGCCACGCATTGATATGTTAGTGGATAGCACAACAAAATTCAAAGTATTCTCGTTCAGGGACGGATTTTCCGGGTATAATCAAATAGGAATGGCTCCGGAGGACATGGAAAAAACAATGTTTATCACACCCTAGGGAACACTCTATTACAGAGTGATGCCCTTCGGGTTGAAGAACGCTGGTGCAACGTACCAGAGGGATATGACAACCCTATTTCATGATCTGATGCACAAGGAAATAGAAGTATATGTTGATGATATGATTTCCAAATCCCATACTAAAGAAGGGCATGTAGAAGATTTGTTGAAGTTGTTTCAGCATTTGAGGAAGTATCGTCTCCGCTTGAATCCAAATAAATGCACCTTTGGTGTTCGATCAGGAAAATTGTTGGGTTTCATTGTTAGCTAGAAAGGAATTGAAGTTGGCCCTGATAAAGTCAAAGAAATTCAAGAGATGCCAGCGCCAAGAACTGAAAATCAAGTCATAGGTTTCCTCGGGCATTTGAATTATATTTCCATATTCATTTCCCACATGACTGCAACATGTGAACCGATCTTTAAGTTGTTAAAGAAATATCAAGGTTATATGTTGACGGGTGACTACCAAAGGGCATTTGAAAGTATTAAAGAATATCTTCTTGAACCTCATATATTGCTCCCTCCTGTCGAAGGAAGACCGTTGATTATGTATCTGACAGTGTTAGATAAATCCATGGGTTGTACTCTGGGACAACAGGATGAAACAGAGAAGAAGGAGTTCGCCATTTATTATCTCAGTAAAAAATTCACTAATTGTGAGTCGCGATATTCCATGCTGGAAAAGACATGTTGTGCTTTGGCCTGGGAGGCAAAGCGCTTGCGGAAGTATATGTTGAATCACACTACTTAGTTGATCTCCAAAATGGATCCAATCAAGTACATTTTTGAAAAGCCTGCCCTTACTGGGAGAATTGCCCGCTGGCAGATGTTGTTATCTGAATATGATATCGAATACCGCACTCAAAAATCTATTAAAAGTAGTGTGTTCGCATATTATCTTGCTCACCAACCAATGGAGGATCACCAGTCTGTAGAATATGAATTTCCCGATGAGGATGTGATGTTCCTGAAAGTGAAAGATTGTGATGAACCATTTCATGAGGAAGGTCCTGACCCTGAATCTCGTTGGAGTATGATATTTAATGGAGTTGTGAATGCTTATCATAAAGGAATTGGTGCCGTGATTTTCACTCCCCGTGGATCGCACATTCCTTTTACCGCAAGGTTAACATTTGATTGTACTAATAATATGGAAGAATACGAGGCTTGCATCATGGGTCTCGAAGAAGCTATTGATCTCAGAATTAAAATTCTATATGTGTATGGTGATTCAGCTTTGGTAATAAATCAGATTAAAGGAGAATGGGATACTCGTCACCCCGGCTTGATCCCTTACAAAGATTATTCTAGAAGATTGTTACCCTTCTTTAACAAAGTTGAATTCCATCACATTCCTAGAGATGAAAATCAAATGACGGATGCTCTAGAAACTCTGGCTTCTATGTACCAAGTAAATACTTGGAATGATATACCTCGGATTACGGTTCGGCGACTGGATAGGCTCGCTCATGTGTTTACAACAGAGGAGGTAGCAGATGAAAAACCTTGGTATCATGACATCAAGCATTTTCTTCAGACTCAGGAATACCCGATTGGTGCATCGAAAAAGGATAAAAGGACATTGAAAAGATTGGTTGGCAGTTTCTTCCTCAATGAAAATATGTTGTATAAAAGAAATTATGACATGGTCTTGCTCAGATGCATGGATAGACATGAAGCATACATGTTGATGCATGAGGTTCATGAAGGTTCATTTGGAACTTGTGATACGGTGGGAGAACTGACTTGGGGTGTTTGCGTTTGTGTTTGCAAATGTTGTGGTTTAGCAAGAGTCGCCACCGAGTTTTCTTTTATCCAAAAGGAAAGGTGAAAAAAGCACAGGAAAGACCTTTCGAGATGTTTTTTTGAGTTCGGGGGGTAGATTATGAAAAGGGAAGGTATTAGCACCCTTTTCATCCATGGTTTTCCATGGGCTCTTAGTTACTCGCTAGATCAACTTGCTTTTGTTTGAATATGTGCTTGTGATGTGGGTTTTGAAAATATTTTGAAAATGTAACTTTGTAATGATTCTCGTTTCTATAAGAACGCATACAAAGTGTTTGTTTCGAAAATATTTCAAAGAGGTGTTTGTGAGATATGTTTTTGAAAGTGATTTTTGAAAAGGGTTTCCTTTGTAATGGCTCTCGTTTCTATAAGAACGCGTACAAAGTGTTATCTTTTGAAAATGTTTCAAATGGAAATGTGAGTGTATAAAATGTTTTTATTGTGAGCAAGCGAGTAACTGAGAGCGAACCTACCTACTCAAAAGGTCTTAGATGTGCTTTTCATCCTCCTTTAGATGTTGTTATCTTACCATTGATTTGGTAAGAAGCCCCATCGTTGGATGTGAAAGGACGGATGTTGGGACATTTGTATAGTCATTGAAGGCAACTTATGAGACGTTTTAGAAATGTCGTTTAGGGACTAGATCGTTTACCGAAGGCAACATCGAGGGTCATCGAGAGGCTACGATCTTTTATCGAGGGTCTTTACTAAAACGCCCATGTTCGAGGGACATGACTATTTTTCCGATAGGCAACAAAGTGAGATTACCCTAAGGGTGCATGTGTGCGAAGTGTGTTTGATTACATGCATTTAATCTTTGATTAGGGTTATCTACTTGATGATTTTATCTCTTGCCATACACGCCTAATTATTATACAGTATAAGGAAAACAGTAAATTGCGAAAAATGAAATTCTACGCTATTACAATATTTAGGGGATGGGGGTACATATTTATGAATGGGGATTGCAAGTAAAATATAAGTCCTAAGTTACTATTATAACCATATTGAAATAATGTACAAGAAATGTAAAATGGACTTGTTTAGGAAATGTTTTTGTCTTAAGGAAATAAAATAAAGGAAAATATTTTTATGTTTTTTATCTTAATATTAAAAAAAAGATGAAAAGGAAAATAAATACAAGATAGAAACAGCATGCTGCTGCGAGCAAAACCACATGGATCAGAAGTTCTGGAATTAGGAGCTTTGTGACTCAGCAGGAAACGTCAGTGGGTATCAGAAGTTCTGAGTTGGTACACTCTGAGGTCCTGTAAGACACGTTAAAGGAAAAATACAGAAGTTCTGGACTACTATGTGCTGAACTTCGGAATGTTAGAACAGTGAGAAAACCTCAGAAGCTTTATGCGTTTCAAAACAATAGGAAGAACTCAGAAGTTTTGTATGGTGTTAAGACAGTGAACAAACAATCAGCAGTTCAGCATGTTATCAGCACGTGAAAATCAGAAGTTCAGTGTATTTGACATGTAAGGAGAACTCAGAAGTTTTGTGCTGTGTTAGGACAGTGAGTGAACCTTAGCAATTCAGTGTGTTATCATCATGTAAGCATCAGAAGTTCAGTGTGTGTTAACAGTGAGGAAAATCATAGAAGTTCTGTGTGTTAAAACAATGAAGAGAACTCAGAAGTTTCGTGTGTGTTTAATAGTGAGAAAAACCATAGAAGTTCTGTATGTTAAAACTATGAACAAACATCAGAAGTTTTAATGCCATATTTCAACACTCAATCAGCACATCAGTAATCTATTCAAGTTTTCAACAATCAGCAAGTCATAAGGATAATAGCACAACAGTTTATAGAAGTTCTAATCCTGATCTTGAGCCTAGCCTTAATCAAGAAGTTCTAATCCACAATTTTTCTACTTAAGAAATGATATGTACAACATTAATACTATGATATTTACATGTTGATGATGTTCAGAATGAAAAACAAGCAAGGTCAGAAAGACTTACCTTGAACCTGGAACGTGGGCTTGGAGCTTTGAGTGGCTGCCTTTGGATGTTCTGAGTCAGCAAGGGTGACAGAATAGTGGTTGTGTTATTTGATTCAAAGGGAAGAACAAAGGTTTGTTTTTGTGTATGAGAAATCTGGATTTTTATGAAGGTTTCACAACTTCCTTCTCTCTCTTGATAGTTCTCTCTTTCCAAAAGCCAACCTCTTGGACGTGTGATGGAGCCAAGTATTTATAGATGAATTTGCTATGATTTTTTGGGGGAAAACAAATGGGATTTGAACCTGTTTCGGCATCCTGTTCCTTTGCTTTTTCATCACAGTTTTCGTATGCTAGTTTGGTGCAATCATGGGATGCAGGCGTAGGCTGAACCAGTTGTTGGTCATAGGTCTGCAACAGGTTGTATAAATAAGGTTTTGGGATTTGGTAAAGTTTTGACCAAAGCGTTGAATATAGCCTTCATGTGCTGAAGTGCTGCCTTGTTTTTGAAGCAAGCATGGTGGTTATCAGCGGGAATTAAGGAAAAGCAAAAAGCAAAGCATGGGCTTAGTAGCAAAGTTGCTACCCCATGACAGTAGAGGTACACGTGGTGAAAATCCTTTGGATAAAGACTCAGAAGGTGGTTGTGAGCATTAAGTGAGCATTAAATGGTGATGAGACTTATCACAACCAGAAACCCTGCAACGTGAAACTCTAGACCAAGGCTTAGTTCTGGATCAGAATTTCTGCTTCAGCGTAGCATCCCATCTTCTGATCCTCTTATCTTCTGGCTCCAGCATGTTCTGAAGGAGCTTTCAGACTTTCTAGAAAGCTTACAGCACGCTCCTTAACCTTCTTTGAATTACCCTGGCAAACTCTGATTGAGCTTTTGTGAAAACTTCCTAGAAGTTCTGACCAAACTCTGTCTTGAGAATATTCAGAATTTGCTGAGCGTTATGGTGATAATCTGGTAAGGAGTTCTGAGCTTGTCATATTTTCTTAAATACTTAGAAAAATCCTAAGTATTTAGAATTTTGACTTTTTGGATTTTGATGAAACAAAACTTCATATTTTAATGTATCTTGATGAAATATGATTCTTGAAGCTTGATTTTGATCCGAAAATCAAAGTTTGACTTTTCATAGTGCAAATGGCCATTTTGACCTTGTGAATGGTTTGCTTGGAAAAATTGATAATTCAAGGCTTGGAATTGGATGAAAGCAAACTTGAGGATTCAGGGTGATTCCTTGAGAAATAAGAGGGAACATTTTGGGGTACAACAACACTCATGCCAATGGACATTCGATGGCTAAAAAGATGCTAAGGGCAGGTTACTATTGGCTGACAATGGAATCTGATTGTTATAAATTTTCAAAGAAGTGTCATAAATGTCAGATTTATGCAGATAAGGTCCATGTGCCTCCGGCACTTCTCAATGTGATCTCTTCCCCATGGCTTTTCTCTATGTGGGGGTATTGACATGATAGGGATGATAAAACCTAAAGCTTTGAATGTACATCATTTCATCTTGGTAGCAATTGATTACTTCACCAAATGGGTGGAGGCTGCTTCATATACCAATGTTACCAAGCAGGTGGTTGTGCGTTTCATCAAGAATAATCTTATATGTCGGTGTGGTGTGCCGAGCAGAATTATCACCGACAATGGCTCGAATTTGAACAATAAAATGATGACAGAACTGTGCGAAGAGTTCAAGATTGTCCATCAGAATTCATCTCCATACAGGCCAAAGATGAATGGGGTTGTTGAAGTTGCTAATAAGAATATCAAGAAGATTATCCAGAAAATGGTCATTACTTATAAGGATTGGCATGAAATGCTCCCTTTTGCTCTGCATGGATATCGAACATTTGTCCGCACTTCAACAGGAGCAACCCTGTTCTCCCTGGTGTATGGAATGGAAGTTATACTCCCAGTCGAGGTTGAGATTCCCTCTTTGCGTGTGATAATGGAAACCAAGTTGACATAGGCTGAATGGGTCCAAAACCGGTTTGACCAATTGAATTTGATCAAAGAGAAGAGGATGACAGCTTTATGTCATGGACAGTTATATCAGAAAAGAATGAATAAAGCTTTTGATAAAAAGGTCAAAGCTCGTGAATTCAGGGAAGGCGACCTCGTGCTCAGAAAGATCATGTCTTTCAACACTGATTCTAGGGGCAAGTTGACTCCCAACTTTGAAGGACCATATGTTGTCAAGAAAGCCTTCTCTGGCGGTGCATTAATTCTTGAAACTATGGATGGCGAGGAGTTCCCACGTCCCATGAATGTTGATGCAGTCAAGAAATACTTCGCCTAAATAAATAAAAGAACAGCTCGCTAAGTTGAAAACCCGAAAGGGCGGCTTAGGAAAAAAAGAGCGTCTCGGTAGGACGAAAACCCAAAAGGGAGGTCTAGGAAAAAGTTAGAGACATAAACAGAATAAATTCCCTGCTAAGTTGAAAACCCGCAAGGGAAGCTTAGGCAAAAGTTAGGGACTTTCTTGGCAAGTAACTGCATCATGCAAGATCTGATCGTTGAAGCAACAATCTTCTCAAATCCTCATCATACTTCAACGAAAGATACTGCTCAAAATTTAAAAATTGTTAGAGGGGATAGTGTTTATTGTATCTCAATGTATCTTTTCTATTATATATTATCATTTTCCAAACTTTGTAATCATCTATGGAGTCTCGCCATTCGCAGACTACCATTCTATTAATGAAATTTGAGCCTTTACCCAATTCTTTGTATTTGTTATTTTATTTATCTTGCAAAGACTCCATTTATTATTGATAATAACTTTCAAAGCAAAAAGATTAAATAACAAAATCGATTTTTCAAAAAGAATTTACAATTTGCTTTTACCTTGGAATTTGTGATGAAATAATGATAACAAAAATGGTGATCCCAGGAACGGACATGCTCCAGTTGTTTTAAGAAGTTTTTTGTTCCCCTCTGGAAAGCTTACTCAGGATGATTCGCCGTATTGGGTTCGAAACTCTGTTATCCTCGTTCAAGTTTGGATTCATTTCCCCTCCTTTTCTGAGTTTTCATGATGTAAGGTTTTCAATCCGAGGTTTCCCCAGTGAAGAACGTATTTTGGATTTTTACTTTGTGAATGTGGTGTTAACCTCCCCAATGAAGTGGGCCTGAATTCCCCAGTGAATGTTTTGATGAGGTGGTGTCCATCTACTTTGCTTGAAATTGGTTTTGAAATCCCCAATAGAAGTGTTACTTTTGAAAACATTTGTTTCCCCGGTGAAGCCTGGAGAGGGATGTTCTATCTCTGTATCTGTACTATTCTGTCACTTTGTTTTGTTTACTTCCAGATTGTGTTTCTCCCCAGTAAAGCTAAAGCAGCCAGTAGGTTTTGTTTCCTTAGTTGGCATTTACTTTTTCTTGGAATGATCATCTTGGATGTGATTTAGCTGAGTGTTGTTTGTGCCCGAGGTGGTTTTTCCTGGTTACTCCCAGTGTTGTATATCAGTTTTGTCAGCATACGCACGATAACACTCATACATTAATGCATACATCATGCATAGCTAAAATTAGAAAATCATTGTTCATTAACATTTGTTAATATTTTTGTTGACATATCACCCTGTTTTGTAGAGTTACATTGTCCTCTCTTTAATAGAGTGTTGGCCTTAAGCAGAAAGCATATATTCTTTTAATTTCCCCACTAGTTGTCCCTCATGGAATATTTTTGCTTTAGCCTTCCTATACGGCTCCTTGTTTGGATGGATTTGGTTTTCCCTCTTGAGTTTATTTCTCAAAGGATGTATTTTGGTTGACTATTTCATTCCAGTTTATTTCTAGTTTGAATCTTTGGTTCCACAACAATATTATTTACTTTGGATTTCTGAAAGCTTCGAGTTTTGGTTTGTGCATTTATTTTGCACGAGAAGACTTTATCTCCTCAGTAGGAATATTGTGGCATTTCCCCAGGAAGTCATATTTCTTTCCCCAGGAAGCCATATTTCTATCCCCAGAAAGTCATTTCTTTTTACAATCCTCCATGACAACAAGTAGCGGTTCTCTTTATTTGAGAAACTTGTGCTTCCCTCTAAAAGTCGACGTAACTTTTTTTGCTATCTCCTCTATGAGTGGATAGTTTGCAGTTTGTCGTCAGTTTATGCTAGTGGATGGCAAGACTTTCAAATTCGCAGAAACAGCTCGTTGTGAAATCTTTGCAAGTGTAAGTTTCTTTGTTTGAGACAGCTTACACATTACCCTTTCTAGGAAAAGTGCCTCAGTTAAAGAAGAAGTTGAGACCCATTCTAGGAGAAATGCCATAATTTTAGGTAAACTTGTTATCTTTTTGCTACCCTCAGTGAACGTTGGTAGTTCATCGTCAGTGAACGGAGGTGCTATGATATATTCTCTCCCTACCTTTAGTGAAAGTTGGTAGATCATCGACAGTGAACGTCGATGATTGTTATCTTTTTTCTACCCTCAGTTAATGTTGGTAGTTCATCGTCAGTGAACAACAGTGCTATGATATATTCTCTTTCTACCTTCAGTGAAAGTTGGTTGATCATCGGCAGTGAACGTCGATGATTGTTATCTTTTTTCTACCTTCAATGAATGTTGGTAGTTCATCGTCAGTGAAAGGCGGTGCTATGATATATTCTCTTTCTACCTTCAGTGAAAGTTGGTAGATCACCATCAGTGAAAGTTGGTGTTTTTTTATCTTTTTGCTACCCTCGGTGAATGTTGGTAGTTCATCGTCAGTGAACGGCGGTGCTATGATATATTCTCTTTCTACCTTCAGTGAAAGTTGGTAGATCACCATCAGTGAAAGTTGGTGTTTGTTATCTTTTTTCTACCCTCAGTGAACATTGGTAGTTCATCGTCAGTGAACGGCGATGCTATGATATATTCTCTTTCTACCTTCAGTGAAATTTGGTAGATCACCATCAGTGAAAGTTGGTGTTTGTTATCTTTTTTCTACCCTCAGTGAACGTTGGTAGTTCATCATCAGTGAACAGTGGTGCTATGATATATTCTCTTTCTACCTTCAGTGAAAGTTGGTAGGTCATTGGCAGTGAACGTTGATGATTTTTTATCTTTTTGCTACCCTTAGTGAACGTTGGTAGTTCATCGTCAGTGAACAGCGGTGCTATGATATATTCTCTTTCTACCTTCAGTGAAAGTTGGTAGGTCATTGGCACTGAATGTCGATGATTGTTATCTTTTTGTTACCCTCAGTGAATGTTGGTAGTTCATCGTTAGTGAACGACGGTGCTATGATATATTCTCTTTCTACCTTCAGTGAAAGTTGGTAGGTCATTGGCAGTGAACATCGATGATTGTTATCTTTTTGCTACCCTCAGTGAACGTGGTAGTTCATCGTCAGTGAACGGCGATGCTATGATATTTCTTTTCCTTCTACCTTCAGTGAACGTTGGTAGCTCACCGTCAGTGAACGTATGTGTTGTTATTTCTTTCCTCTTTCTACCTTCAGTGAACGTTGGTAGCTTTACCTCCAGTAGGAGTTGGTGTATCTTTTGACCATTTTACCATCCTCTCTGAGTTGGGTCTTTTGATCCACCAGTGATTTATTTTCCTGTTCGGGTCACTATCTTGTTTCTTTATTATTGTTGCATCCCCAATGGTGTTTTGCGTCTCTTTGGTCTTGTTCATATGCATTCATGATCATAAACATTTGCATGGCATCTTAGGGCCAAAAATAGGGTTTGTTTTATATTTAAGTATCTTCGATCGCGCCGACACGAAGATTTTTAACCTTCATATCTTTGGATAGAAGAAACTTAAATAAGGGCAGTTGTTTTACCCCAATTTTTGCCCCTAAGATCCCTTCATCATACCATGTTGATTCCATTACAATAAGATCACACTAGGATTCTTGGTTCCCCTCCCTATATTTAACTTTGCACTTTGAGGAATCACCAAGCACCTTGACTTGTGTTCTTTTGTGATCATGAATATTTTTTGTCTTGATTTCTTCTTTTAATTAATAAAATGCAATGTTGGTTTGTCTTGCTTGTTATCCATGTAGGTAAAGGCAATGAGATTTAACAAGTTGCCCCATAGGTTCATGAGTTTATTTCCATGCCCTAGTCAATAAAGCTTGAGAAGTTCAAGTCTCACCATGGAAGTTGTTTTGTAGGAAATGGCATATCAAGCTTATTTTGGTTCACCATATTTCAAGATTATCAAATTTGATCCAAAAAGTACAAGGGGTTGATTGAAAAAATAGTCATGTTTGGACAAGATTTTATTCCTTTTTGTCACAAGTGCATGTTCCTCTCAATTCTTAAGATATGGAAGTGTTTGTGGTTGCTATGATTTCTAATTATCATCCTCAACAACTTATATATACAAAGCATTTGTTTTGGTACAAGAAGTTTGTTCAAAATTTTCAAAGTTCCTCAAGGCATGATTCTTAATCTAGGAGCTAGGATTTTGAACTTCAAAGGAGTATATCTTGCTCATATTTTGGTATTTTTGAGTGATTCCAAAGACATAATTCTCTTCAAATGGTTATTAATAAATCACTTCAAAAGTTCCAAGGATTTTTCATGTGTAAGAAACTTGATGAGGAAGAAAGATTAGAAGTCCTCAAGATGAATCCCTAATTTTCAATGTTTGACTTCAAATGATCATAACTTGATCAATTTTTATCACCTTCAGCCCATTCTTTTTCCATAATGATCTCGAATATGTTAAATTTATGCCTTCTTTTATGTGCAAAGTGAGTTAATGGATGGAAGTTTCCTTAAGGATACAAAAGATTATAGGTCATTTTATGAAAATTTGCCAACTTCAACAACTCATAACTTTCTCAATTTTTGGAGATTTAGAGTGGTCCGAGTTTCAAAATGTCATTCAAGAGATGTACTTCATGCCATATTTTTTGGTCAAGAGCAAATTCCAAGTGGAAGGCTATGTTTGGATGCAAGACATTATAGGCCACTTTTGAAGAAAAATTTGAAATATTTCTAAGTATGGAAAGTCAACCCTTTTTCTCCAACTTTGACTCGATACAACTTTCAGCTCAAGCATCCATTTGATCCCATTCTTCTTCCATTGCAAAGCTTGTAACCTCATATTTTTGAAGCATCAAGAATCATGCCCTGAGACCCATTGAGCTGAGAATGCCATTGGTCAGAAGTTGGCACTTTGAAATGAATTTTTCACCAAGTCAGAAGTTTGAAATCCTTGATTTGGCTTATAAACACTTTGTTTCTGTGTGTTTTTGCTTCTTAACGTGTTTAGTGAACTTCCTGAAATGATCAAATTGGAAGTCACACTTTTCTTGTTTGCAACTTCACACAATTTTCCACCAAACTTCATCACTTCACACGCTTTGACATTCCATTTGATTCCCTATAAATAGAGGGTCATTCCCCATTCATTTCCTCAATCTTGGATAACAAGAATCACCCTGCCAAACTTGTTCCTTAACTAAGAATTCAGCAACTTCGAAATCCATACACAAGCCTTTTTTCAATCCAATTTTTTCAGCAATTCACTTTCCTTGATCTTCCCTGAAGTTAAACATATAATTACATTCAAGAATCGTGCCCTATATTGGTCCATAGAAGTCCAGTTTCAGAGCTATGAAACTCAACTTCAATAGGTAGATTCCTTCATCAATTCTTCAAAACTTTGATATCATTGTGATGCTCTCATTGCCCTGGTTCTAGTTGTAACACTTGCTTTTCACTGGAAACACGTTTTGACCATGAACTTTCAAATCCCTTTTCAAAACTTTCCTTCCAAATTGCTTGAGCTACAGTTTATATAAATTTGGCACGAGGGTGTGGTTGTCTTCGTCTTGAAAAGACGAAGCGAATGACATAGGTTTGAGCTTCTAATTTTACAGTTTGAGAGACCTGCAATTCACGTTGGCTGGAGGTTGAAGATGACCAACGTGTCATCTTCCAACCAATGATGGCGTGCCACTTGTTTTTTTTTAATTCTGATTTTATTTTTGATTCTATGCTTTATTCACTAATGACCATGATATACACAGCGCGCCAGATCCTTTGGATATGATTACTAACGCGTTTTTATATTTAATTATTTTAAATTTCAAAAAATCATAGAAAATTCATTTAAGTCCAAAAAATATGAAAAAATCATGAAAAATATTTTTGATTATTATCTTTCTAATTTTTATTTTTTCACAATTTAATTTTGTATTTTGGTATTTTTTATAAATTTACACTTTATTTGAATTGTTTTAAATGTTTAAAAATACTTTTATGCATTCTTAAATTCTAAAAAATTTGTGGAATGATCCAATGATATTGTAACAAATATTGGTGACCTTATTTTATTTTTGTTTTTGACTTTGTTATTTTTTTTTATCATTTTTGGTTTATTTAACCCCTTTCTTTTAATTTTAAAAATAGTTTCTGACTTTAAAAAATTACAAAAAAATTTATAAAATCATTTGAGTCCTTTTCTGATTTTTATATGGTCTTACTTTTTATTTCTTGATTAATTTGAACATAGTTGGTATTTTTTCTCTTTTATTTCTATTTTTAAACATTATTTTTTAACCTTTTTGTATATATTAAAATGTAATATCATTTTGTGACTAGTTTCTGGCTGATCTTGGGTTAGATTTTTGATCATGAACTTTATTAACATAATTGGATCCATGGTGTAGAGTCTAACTCCACAAAAATGGATGAATAATTTTAATAATAGTTTGATTAAATTTAATCCAAAAGTGGTTTGTATATTTTCTCTCATCCCTCTTCATCTCATCCCTTTCTTATTGCACTAAATATTGTTGGAGCATGATCTTTATATCATGTCTCAAAACAAATTGCGCATAGATTGCTATTGATCGGCCTCAAAATAGGTGCGACTTCTATATAAATCCGCTTACAATTGCTTAACATAGCGCTAAATTTTGTCCCGATTCAAATAAATGATCATTCGTGGCCCAAACCTATGTTTGCAAGCCCAAGTATGTTAATTTGATCTCTTTGATCCAATAACCTTGAGATCCATTGTGTGGAGACTTTGGTTCTACCAATCCTCTAATGGATCTACAACACTTTTGGTCAACGCGGATCACTTAAACATCATTGATCATTAAATGGTACTTTTGAGGATTCCAAATGGATGATATACTTGACAAAAAGCAAATGCAACTTGTTATGTGGAGGCTTTGGTTCTACCAATCCTCTAATGAATTCGAAATGCAAGTTTCAAGATGATCATCCAACTAACCACTAATCACTAATAATTGGCTTTATCCTTTATTCTTTTATTATATGCCCCTTTTATTTTTATGCATTATTTACTTTTAGCATTTACATTTCATGCCATTTTCATCTTTGCTCATTTGAGTATTTACTTTCTTGTCATTTTTATTTTTTCTCACTTGAGTTTTACTTTTCTTTTTAAAACACCTAATAATCAACACAAACCCTAAAAATCTTTAATGATACTTGGATTATTTGGTTACTATCCTTGGCATTATGGAGCACTGGACTTTTTGGACTTAGGATTAGAAACCTTGGCCTATGTTGGAGACTTTGTAACCTTAATTTATATTTTGTCTGGAGTTCTTGAGGTTTACCTCAAGACATTTGGTTGGTTGTTTGTTTTGTGTGCAGGTTATTGTGATTACACCCTTTGTTTGTAATATGGAATTCACCAGTATACAGTCGTTACTCTGCCCAATTTTTGTGAAGACTTAATACACTTGAAGTTTGGTTCTCTCAAGAGGTCTAGTATTATTGCTTGTTTGGTTTCAATCCAAAGAATGTGAATTCTATCTTGGCTCATAGTGTGAAGTATTGGCTTCTTGTTGGTTAGATGGTTCTTATCTCTAGCTTTTACCTTATGGTTTAGGATAGCCTCTTCTTCTCCTCCCATATTCTTTAATTTCAAAAATCTTCTCCCTCCTTTTGAAAACTCTTCTTGTTTTAAACTTGAACCACTTTCATAATAAACTTGGACTTAGGTCCATGCATTTTCAAACATTTTCATAAATAAACTCCAATAAACTTAATAATACTTTGACATCATTTTTGTGAGAAGACTAAAAGTCAATCAATCTCATTTAAACCATTTTTCCACTTTGGCTTTCATCTTTAAATTTTTCTCAAAAAATATTGGACTCTTGTCAATCCTTGTAGTGATGCAAACAACTATACTTCTACAATATGTAGTGAGGAGAGATATTTTCCACTTGGGTGTTGAGTGACGCATTGTTGATTCTAAAATCGAAACCATATCCTCCACTTTGAGATGATGCAAATTCTCATTTCTCATGATTGTGGGTGGTAAGTATGTTTTCCACACGAACAATGATGATGATGTTTTATCTCATAAAATTAACCAACACATTTGTGTTTTAAAATTTTTAAAAGAGGAACTACGTGTACCCTGATCCCCTATTGCACGAAAAGGTGGTAAGTAGGCACTAAAGGTTCACAATCGCGGCGGGTGCAAAAATCATAAAAAATATATTTCTTTTCTCACGTCCACCATATATTTTTACACAACATTTTATAGCCAAAATATACAGATTTTTCAAAGAGGTTCCTGTGGAGTACCGTAGATATTTAGGGTGCTAATACCTTCCCTTTGCATAACCAACCCTCTTAACTTGAATCTTTCCCCCTCTTTTTGGGTTATTCGCTCTTTTCCCATTCCTTTGGAAACAATAAAGCGCGGTGGCGGTTTTTATTTTGATTTGTATAAGTCTAGTCAATCCAATGGCTTAGTCTTAAACATTTCTACCCTACACACAGGATTTGCAAAGTATGAATTATAAAAATAAAATTGTTGGACCTTGTACTCGAACCCAGGCCCTTTCCCTTCTCATACACGCTACCTTGCCAACTGAGCTGCTGTTTCATTCGTTTAAATAAATAACAAAACAATATTATATGTAAAACAAAGTCAGAAATATATTTTGAAAATAAAAAACGCGCGCTGATTCACAAAGGCCAATAGGCAGGAGACACATGGGCTACTGGAGTAACTTCAAGTCAACGGTGCCGGAGTCAAACTCCGTTCACCTTCTCCGATCAACCAACAACTAAAACCTACGAAAACTTGAGACTTGAGATAAGATCAAACACCTATCCTACATAAAATCAATCCTTAAGCTCGAATTTGGCCTTAGATTGGCCTGAAAGAAACGGTATCGCCCGGATCGAAGCTTAACATCTTCAAAGCCCTATCAATGGAAATATGGGTTCTAAAGCTCAAAGCATACATGTTTTACATTGAACATGTTCTATGGATCACCCCGAGCATGAAACAAACATTAAAAGGCATTAATATACCAAAAAACTAGAGATACGAATTTGAAAAATTTACCAAAATGAGTGGATCCGGTTTGGCACTTCTGGGCGTGTAATGGCTTGAATGGGGAGTGGTATCTGCTCCTGGGAGTCCTGGGATGTTGTTGGAGTGCTTGGAAGGAGTTGAATATGGCTGAATGAAAGGGTTCGAGTTTGGCAACTTTAAGGAAATTTTGCAATTTTGGGGCATTCTCTAGGTTGTATGTATCCGTCTCTAATGCTTGCTCATGGCTTGTATTTATAAAGGATATGGAGGGAACAAAGAAATAAGGCAAGAATCCAAGCCATAAAGCCATGCTTTATTACCAAAATCCAACAAATTAAAAAGCTCCCAAATTTTGAAAAACTTGCCCTTTCCATGCTTGCATGCACCTGGACATCTTGGCACGAATTTATGGGCCCAAGACTGATCCAAAATGCTATCCCATGTGCCCAAAACAAATATCTATTATTTTATACCTTTTATTTTTTATTTATTTGAATAAAATAAAATAAAATGTGAATAGCTAGAAATTGCAAGGCATGGTAAGAATGAGATTAGAGGTCCTTTATAAGCTTAGGAATATATTTGAAGTCCAAGAAATTAAACCCTTGACCTAAAAGTTTAAGTTTGCTCAATGCACAACTCTTGAAATTTCCAAAAATTTCCCAACTTGAGCAAGCCATAACATGCTCAATTTTTATCTCATGATGATGATCTTGGACTTTTTGGAAATCTCAAGATGTCTACTTCAATCCTTCTTTTGATTAATTTTGCATTTTAAGAATTTATCTTGATGTAAAAGGTCTTGGCAAAAGTGTCTTTTGTTGACTTTCTGAAAATGACCTGTAATATATGAGCTTGTATCTTTCAAATGGTGCATATATTCAACTTGAGGAAAAAAGAGAAGTTGTATGGAATTGTATTCTCTTCAAAATGAGTTTTGGTTGGGGAAAAATGGATGATGTATGTGAAAGTTATGTCTGGTCAAAATTTAGTTGACTTTTCCTATAGAAACCCTAATTTAGCAATTTTTGACTTTTGATAAATTATGAGCATTTCTTGAGGAATCATGATCAACCCTTGATAAAATGATGGATGTCACTTCAAAATGTTGATGTTAACCAAAAATCATGAAGTTTGACTGTATTTGGGCCATAGTTGCCTTTTGACCTAGTACAGTTGATTTTCAAACATTTGAGCAATTGACTGAGCAAACTTGTAGTGTAGGGCATGAAATTTAGCAGGGACAATCTTGAAGGCATATTAGGACAATGGAAAACATTTGAGACCTTTGGAGCTTACAAATATTGATGAAAAGTGAAACCCTAGTTAGAGGTTCACTGCTTAGGAGGAGAATTTGTCTAGTCAATTCTTGGTCAACCTTGAGCAATTGGGAACCTCAATGAGCATGTCTTGAGTAAAAATGGGAGGGAAAATTTTGGGGTACAACAAACACGGTTAGTGATTTGTTTACTCTAAAAAAACACAATTTTAGTTATAACACAAACATTTTGAATAACATGACAACACACAGTTGCGATACGCCATAACTATAGAAAAGATTGAATCTCTACTAATAACACACAATTGAAATCTAGAAAATAAGCACTAAATAAGTCTACTTAATCAGTCAGAACAATAAATAAGTTTTTCAAAAATAGATCTCGATTTCTCCATCTTTCTCTAAGAAAAGGTATATAAGTCTACTTAACATGCACAGTCACATACCCCACACAACCCTATTGAAGGACTTTAGCAAAGTGCATGTTTAGATTTGCCGCAAGTTTGGCGATTTTGCAAAATGTATCTCTCAATGATTTCAACAAACCCATTCTGGTACCAAATATGGACTTAATTTTGTACAGAAAAGTGCATAGTTATAGTAGTAGATTCTCACTGATTCAAATTTTACTTTATAAACCAAAAAAGTTAAAGAATTAAAATGCATAATCACACAAAAAAAAGTAAATTTACAACTAATTTTCTATAAACTTTAAGTCCAAAAAAAGTAAAACCAGTGAAATCAAAATATAGAATCACACTAAACAAAACCTAATTTTCATTCTCATGATAAGAAATCAGGATATTGATCAACATGTAACTTTCTAAATAATTTTCTACCTAAAAGATTAAACCCTAATTGAAAAGAAAAAACACTAACCAATTAGTCTGGTTTCTTCATCGTGCATGTCGTCATCGAGTTATGAAATGAGCGAATAAGTTGTGAAATGACCGAATGAGTTATGTGATGACCGAATGAGATGTACGATGAGAGAATTTGGGTTTCGAAGAGTGATGGAGCAATGATGCGGTGGGTTTCAGAGTGAATATGGGTTTTGGAGGTGAAATGGGTTTGAAGAGTGAAATGAGTGAATCTAATTATTTTATTCATCTAATAAATTTACAACATTATTATTCACCCATTAATATGTTAATAATGATTAAATTATTTCTTAATATGTTAATATATCATAAAGTTAAATGTTTTGAGTTATAAAATTAAATTAATTTTTATAGTCTATATAAATTTACACCCGTTTTTAGTTTAACTGGAGTATTTGAGAATTTTTTATGATAAAATTTTGGCAAAATACTCTTTTTGGTCCCTCAGGTTTACCTCAGGGTCCATTAAGGTCCCTTATCTTTAAAAAATTCTAAAGTGGTCCTTTAATTGTTCAAAAATGTCCACGTTAGTCCTTTCTGTCTAATTTTCACAAACGACGTTAATTTTTTCATGTTGGCATCTGAAGTGGCATCTGTTTGTACGCATGGCATGTGACTTAACATACAATCATCTTCAAGGTCATCAAAATTACAAGAAAAATCTTAAAAATTTGTATTGAGCCAGGATTCGAACACAAGTTTGTTTTACTGCTTGACCATATTCCAACCACTAGGCCAACACGTGCTTGCTTGTATGTCTTAAACAATTAAATAACTACAACACTTTATTTCAAAATAACTCAATAGAATATTTTACATTGAACCATTAGTTTTCTTCATCATGAAGTTGAACCTTCTCATACTTTAAATCTTGTTTGATCAAATCAAAGGCTTTTGTATCAGGTATTTCACCATGAACATAACTTACTTCAGACACATGCCACGCGTGCAAGCAGACGCCACTTCATGATAGACTAGTAAGTTATGTTCATGGTGAAATACCTGATACAGAAGCCTTTGATTTGATTAAACAAGATTTAAAGTATGAGAAGGTTCAACTTCATGATGAAGAAAACTAATGGTTCAATGTAAAAGATGCTATTGAGTTATTTTGAAATAAAGTGTTGTAGTTATTTAATTGTTTAAGACATACAAGCAAGGACGTATAGGCCTAGTGGTTGAAATATCGTCAAGCAATAAAATAAACCTGTGTTCGAATCATGGCTCAATACAAATTTTTAAGATTTTTCTTGGAATTTTGATGACGTTGAAGATGACTGTATGTCAAACCACATGCCACACATATAAACATACGCCACTTCAGATGTCAACATGGAAAAATTAATGTCGTTTGTGAAAATTGGTCGGAAAGGACTAACATGGACCTTTTTGAACAATTAAAGGACCACTTTGAAACTTTTTAAAGATAAGGGACCACAATGGGCCCCGAGGTAAACTTAAGAGACCAAAAAAGATATTTTGCCTAAATTTTTTAATTTAAACCTGTTTAAAAAAATAGGGAGTATATTGTCACCTAATGATACTAAAAATTACACTATATTTATAAAATTACCACCACACTTATTATTTACACCCGTTTTAAGTATATCGGGTGTAATTTTTAAAATTATATTATATTTTTTGGACTAGTGACAATACTCTATATATGAGATTTAATTGAAGAGAAATTGAGTGAGGATTTTATTGCAACCATGGAAATTAAATGAATTCATTTAATGGATGATATTTTAACATCATTTATTATAAATTTTGGTAAACAGAGAAAAGTTTGATTTCATGTAAATGATTAAACTCGAAAATATTTCAAGACAGATTATGTAAAAATTATTGGTTTGAAACATATTTAACAATGAATGTTGAAATGAAAGATAGTAAAAATTGAATGCAGTAAATGAAACAATAAACGTAGAGGAAACTAAATTTATATTTAAAACACAAATATATACATTGTTTCAAATCACTCTTCTCTCTAAAACTTGAATACTTTGAGCATACATAATTTGTGTAAAATTGTGGACCTCTAATCCTACAAACATGAACTGCCTACATACTAGTTCTAATGTAACTGTCATCAACGATCGACTAAACAACATTTGACATGTCTCTATCTCCATGCATACTTATCCTTTAACAAGCTTACATGTATCCTACAATAACTATTTTATCTTACCCATTTACATCTTGCTTTGACAAAGCTTGCATCAATAGTAGTAGCATCAAACTGAAAGTTCACCAAATTTTACTAAGTCTAAAAACTTGAAACTATCTCGACTTAGACTTAACCCTTGTTAATATTCATATTTTGACCAGAATTCCAAGCATGCTCCGACTAAACGTAGCTTTTAAATAATTAACCTTAAGCACATGATCGATATTGACCATTTCAACTGGGACATAACCCAAGTCATATTATCAAAATTATAGGATCACTCTTAATCCTCACATTTATCTTGTGTCGAAAATATGAGTTAACAAATTTCCCCCTAAATGACATTTTTCTATATTGTTCAAGTCACTAGGATGATATCAGTGTCATCATTTCACCTTTTTGCTAAACGTCATTTCCGATGGATTTTGCAGCTACTAATCATAATCCCTAGTTCCTAGGAGATCATGGGTCATGACTTTCATAACTTCCCACAATCGTTTCCACTTTATGAGAAAACAAAACGTCCCTTAACACCAGCTATTTTGCCACTTGTCACAAATCCTCAGAGGCAAAATCCCTATAAATACTAACTTTAACTCTCTCCTTTCATTTTCTTCTATTCTTATTCTCAGAGTTCATTTTTCTTGGTCAAGATAGAAACCCATTTTTCCTGCTAAGACAACAATGGCAACTGCCTTAAACACTACAAAAATCATAGGTAATAACCCACTTGTGTTCATCATTTTGGCATCTGATGATGATTTGGGGAGGAACCACCTTTCTGAACCTCCATTGGAAAAATAAAAAACCTCTATATTTCCTTTTCCCTTTATGATAAAACCTTAGCCGTCTTAGCTCTATTTCCAACTCCAAAATCTCATCCTGAGAAAGTGAAAAGTTATTTCCTTGTTATTCCGCTGCTACGCCTTCTGTGTTTGAAAAACGGGCCCTCGACTTGAGGTTTAAGGAAGGGTAAACAAATACTTTCAAGTTCCCTTGCGAAATGATTACCCTGATTCTATTCGACATAGTAGCCATAACTGGCCTTCGACAAACTGGAAAAAATTTTGATCCTACTTTGGTAAACCAAACTGATGTCGATTTTGACTTTGATCTTGCTGGTTTTAAAAACTATATTGCTGACTGTTAAATTGTAATTCATAGGTGTCAAAATAAGATTTGATTTGTTTAGATTTAAATAGATTTGAATTTAAATCTAGATTAGATTTGATTTAGTAAAGAGATATTTTGGGCTTGGGTTTAGCTTAGGGAGCAAGCTAACCTAAATCTATAAATAAGAGGGAGTAACCCTTATTTTGTATTCAAGTCATTGAACTCATTCACAGTATTTTGCAGTTGCAAAGTGAATTAATAAAGTTTCCACAGTTTGTGGGCAGAGAGAAACTCTGCAGAAATAATTCTATTGTCTTTTCTTAGTTTGTTTCATAACTAATCATCAGTGGTGGTCGAAATTTATCATAGAGTATTGGTGGATTTCCAACATCTGGTATCAAGAGCTTGTGTTTCGATTCAAGGGAAGTATCAATCAAGAACGATTGAAGAATTCAAGATGACAAGTTATGGGAATGCAAACTATCCAGCAGCGCTGCCAATTCTGAAAGTTGACAACTATGAGAATTGGTGCAAGCAGATGAAAGTCCTATTAAGGTGTCAAGGTCTTTGGGACCTTGTAAAAGATGGAGTCGAAGCGCTTGGCGAAAACGCTTCAGAAGAAGAAAAGAAGAAATATACAGAATCTGAGAAACAGAGTTATAAAGCATTGTTTATAATTCATCAATGTGTCAGTCCAGACAATTTCGAGAAGATTGGTGATTCAGAATCTGCAAAAGAAGCTTGGGAGATCCTTGAGAAGTCTTTTGGAGGCGCTGAGAAGGTGAAAGAAGTGAGGTTACAAACTCACAAAAGAACCTATGAACTGCTTCAGATGGAAGACAGTGAAAACATATCTGATTTCTTCACTAGAGTTACAAAACTAGTGAATCAAATCAAGACATGTGGAGAAACATTAACAACAAGAGCTGTTGTTTCAAAGATCCTGAGATCCTTAGCCCCTAAGTTCGACCACATAGTGGTGGCGATAGAAGAAGGGAAAGACTTGTCGAAATTGACAAAGGAAGAGCTTCAAGGGACGCTCGAATCTCATGAACAAAGAATGAACGAAAGAGCTGCAGGAAAATCGAAGAGTGATGTAGCCTTGCAGGCACACTCAGCAAAAGAAACCAAAGGCAAAGGAAAGTATTTCGACAGAAGTAGAGGTGGCTACAACAAATCGAATGGTAGAGGAAACCAAATCGAAGGAGACGTGTCGAATCAAAGAAGACCACACCAAGGCAACCAAAGAGGTGGTGCTGCAAACAGAGGAAGAGGTGGTGGTCGAAAACCTGATAAGAGTCACATTCAATGTTATAATTGTCATAAGTATGGTCACTATTCGAGTGATTGTCCAGAAAAACGAAAGAATCAAGAAAGTGATGCAAAGCTGGCAAAACATGAAGAAGAAGAAGAGATGATGCTGATGGTCACAACAAGAGATGAAGATAGATTCAAAGACCAATGGTACTTGGATTCAGGATGTTCATCACATATGTCTGGAAGGAAAGACTGGTTCGTCAACATAAAACCCTCAACGAAAAATTTAGTAAAATTTGCAAATGACAACACCCTAGCAGCTGAAGGTATTGGTGATGTTATGATCATGAGGAAAGATGGCAAGAAGTCAGTAATTTCGAATGTATTGTACATACCAGGCATGAAGAGCAATTTGCTCAGTATAGGGCAGTTGGTCGAAAAGAATTATAAAGTGTCAATCGAAGATAAGTTGATGAGAGTCGTTGATGCAAATGGGAGATTAATCTTGAAGGCTCTTATGTCTCAGAATCAAACCTTCAAGATTGAACTAAATGTGATGGAGCACAAGTGTTTTTCGACTGCAGCTAGCAGAGATGAATGGATATGGCATTATAGACTTGGTCATCTCAACTTCAGAGACATCATAGATTTGAAGAGAAGAAATATGGTTTCAGGATTGCCTGAAATTGACATTCCAAACGAAGTATGTGAAGAATGTGTGCAGGCGAAGCAACACAGGAACAGCTTCAGCAAGGATGCAGGAAGCAGATCGAAGGCTAATCTCGAAGTCATATACTCTGATGTATGTGGACCAATCCAGGTGGATTCGATGGGAGGTAACAAATACTTTGTTACATTCATAGATGATTTCAGTCGAAAGCTATGGACTTACCTGATCAAGAAGAAAAGTGAAGTGTTTGAAGTATTTATCAAGTTCAAGTCCATGGTCGAAAGACAAAGTGGTCGAAAGCTCAAAGTTTTGAGAACTGATGGTGGAGGAGAATATGTGTCGAAAGATTTCGACAGATTATGTGAAAAAGAAGGGATTGTGCATGAGGTGGTGCCACCCTATACTCCACAGCAAAATGGAATTGCAGAAAGGAAAAATCGAACCATCATGAACATGGTGAGAAGTATGTTGAAAGGCAAGAATTTACCCAAAGAGTTCTGGGGTGAAGCTGTTTCGACTGCAACATACATTTTGAACAGAAGTTCTACAAAAAAGCTAGAAGGAATTACTCCAGAAGAATGTTGGTCTGGTGTGAAGCCTAGCTTGAGTCATCTGAAAGTATTTGGATCTATTGCACATAGACATGTGCCAGATCAGTTGAGAAAGAAACTTGATGAGAAGTCAAGTCAAATGATCCTAGTTGGATATCATTCGACAGGAGGCTACAAGTTATTCGATCCAGAGAACAAGAAGATTGTGATCAGCAGGGACGTGATCATAGATGAGTTCAAAGAATGGGATTGGACTACAAATGTCAAGAAAGATTCAGTGGGAATCTTATTCGAAGAGCCAGAAACTCAAGTCGAAAGAGAAGTTCGACAAGAGGAGCCAGCAGATATACCCAGTACAAGCAGACCTCAAAGAACAAGACGCATGCCTGCAAGATTGCAAGATTGTGTGATTACATCAGATGATGTGATAGATGATGAAGGTGAGCTGGTACATTATGCTTTCTATGCAGATGTCGAACCTGTTAATGCAGCTGAAGCATTAAAGGATTCGAAGTGGATGAAAGCAATGAACGAAGAAGTAAAGTCTATCGAAGACAACAACACTTGGTCACTTGTCGAATTGCCTCAAGGCAAGAAGGCAATTAATGTCAAGTGGGTATACAAAGTGAAGACGAATTCGAAAGGTGAAGTAACTCGACACAAAGCAAGACTTGTGGCGAAAGGATTTCTACAGAAAGAAGGAATAGACTTTGACGAAGTTTTTGCACCTGTTGCTAGGATCGAAACAATCAGGTTGGTTGTTGGTCTAGCAGAAATCAACAGTTGGCACATATGTCAGATGGACGTGAAGTGTGCATTCCTAAATGGACCCTTAGATGAAGAAGTTTATGTTAAACAACCAGTTGGGTTTGTGAAACATGACGAAGAAAGAAAGGTGTACAGGCTACATAAAGCCCTGTATGGTTTGAAATAAGCTCCAAGGGCTTGGAATAAGAAAATTGATAGTTTTCTAAGGGAGAAGGAATTTGAGAAGTGCATAACTGAACATGGAGTATATGTAAGAAGAAGCAAGAGTAAATTGCTTATATTATGTCTCTATGTAGATGATTTGTTGATAACAGGTAGCTGCAAGAGTGAGATCGAAGACTTCAAAGTTGATCTTAGCAAGGAATTCGAAATGTCTGATTTGGGTGAGATTTCATATTTCCTTGGTATCGAATTCCACAAGAGCAGTAGAGGTTTGATGATGCATCAAAGAAGATATGCAGGAGAAATTCTCAAGAGGTTTGAGATGGAAGAATGCAACTCAACTTCGACACCTGCAGAACCAAGACTGCAACTGTCGAAAGATGCAGATGAAGATGATGTTGATCCAACCCAATACAGAAGACTTATTGGATCATTGAGATACCTTTGTCATACAAGGCCTGACTTAGCATACAGTGTAGGTATGGTAAGTAGATTCGTGCAGAAGCCAAAGGTATCACATCTAGCAGCTGTGAAGAGGATACTAAGGTATCTCAAAGGAACTTTCGATTATGGCATTCTGTTTCCTGCAGTTGATAAAGGAAAAGAATGCAAGCTAGTGGGATACACTGATTCGAGTTGGTGTAGTGATGCTGAAGATCGAAAGTCAACAGCAGGATATGTGTTTATGCTAGGTGGTGCAACAATTGCTTGGAGTTCGAGAAAAGAACCAGTAGTAGCATTATCATCATGCGAAGCAGAATACATAGCTGCTTCTCTTTGTGCATGCCAAGCAACCTGGATGGTGAACTTGGTCGAAGAGATAACAGGGAAAAATCATGGAGCAATTACCATGAAGATAGACAGCATGTCAGCTATCAATCTGGCGAAGAACCCAATAGCACATGGTCGAAGTAAGCACATCGAAATGAGGTTCCATTATCTTCGAGAGCGGGTAGTAGATGGGAAGATGAATTTGGAACACTGCAGAACTGAGAATCAGATTGCAGACATCATGACGAAGGGAGTGCAGGTCGAAGTATTCAGAAAACTAAGGGCCATGATGAACATAGACAGTTTAGACACAATGAATTAGGTGGTGTGTTAAATTGTAATTCATAGGTGTCAAAATAAGATTTGATTTGTTTAGATTTAAATAGATTTGAATTTAAATCTAGATTAGATTTGATTTAGTAAAGAGATATTTTGGGCTTGGGTTTAGCTTAGGGAGCAAGCTAACCTAAATCTATAAATAAGAGGGAGTAACCCTTATTTTGTATTCAAGTCATTGAACTCATTCACAGTATTTTGCAGTTGCAAAGTGAATTAATAAAGTTTCCACAGTTTGTGGGCAGAGAGAAACTCTGCAGAAATAATTCTATTGTCTTTTCTTAGTTTGTTTCATAACTAATCATCAGTGGTGGTCGGAATTCATCATAGAGTATTGGTGGATTTCCAACACTGACCAACACAACAGAACCACTAGTGAAGTTTTCTATTGGGAACACATTTCTTTTCTGACCCTCTGCCTTTTTTACTTTTTCTTCTATTCAAGCTCTTTACAAATATCTAAGAAATATGTTCGCTTAGCTACCCAACTTCATGAAAATCAGAACATATGCTCGGGCAAGTTAATATTGGCTAATCTATACCAGACATTAGGCATTTCTTTTGACAAATTGAAATATCTCCTTGAAACCGACAGAAAATACATTCTCTCTGACAAATCTGTGATGATGAAATATGGTGCTAGGAGCATCAAAGGCAATAAGCTTGACCTAATCACCCCCAATTATACCCCTTCAGAAAGAACCTTTATGAAATATATTTTCATGTATCTCGACACCAAGGTTTTCATTTCGACCATGTCACTTTTCATAGATTGATGTGTTGGACGTAGTTGGTTCAGGAGAAGATTTCCTTGCGGTACTCCCGCTTCTTCTGCCAAAGAAAATGCCATATGGGAAGCCTATTTAACCCCATGAACTCCTATCAACTCTAGTAGAAGAGGAAACCTGGATTGGAGTTCACTATTTATAAACCAAACCTAGTGGCAAGACAATTTGGTTTTAGCCAACTGTTGCACAATTCCCTTTACACAAGGGAAAATGATATTTGTTGATTGAAACAAATCTTTATAACATAAGACTACATGGATTGTATGCAATTTCAATTCCAACGAGCTCTCCATCTTCCAATATTCTAATTCTAACATTCCTTTTATTCCACTAAAGAATTTGAGGGCTGATGATTGAAATATTTCTTTAACGATTTTGACGAACAAGTCTTCTGCCAAAGGCTAACTCTTGATTTTTCTAAATTGTAGAAAAGCTTGGAGAAATATAAAGGTACACATATAAATAATTTTGATCAGTCACCAATTTTACTTCGACTCTCTTATATGTTATTTCCGTGCAGATAGCCTTACACCCAAGGTGAGGCGAAAGGAAAAGAAACATCCACTAGTGGTGAAGTTCAAAAAGACAATAAGGGGCAAAAGGTAAGTTTCCCCAACTTTACACATTTTGTTATATCGAAGCAGTGTTTGATTCCTACTTTTTTTCTCACTATTACAAAAAGTACCTTTTATAATGCCACCTAATTTTATTTCACCACGACCAAAGGATTCACCGTGGTAGAATCTATTCAATTAAGCGTTTTCCTTTTATTTTAAGTCCACTTTTCACCATGGTTGAAACTTCCAAGTATAGTGAAAAGTGGTGCATGGTCATGAATTTGAATCTTGTTGTTGTTGTTCTACAATTTCATTTTTATATTTTAGGAACATACATACAACAATATTTGTTTAATGCAACAGTTGTTGTATGTAGCGCATGATCATGAGTTCAAATGTTGTTGTTGTTGTTGTTGTTCTACTGTTGTGTTTTTTATATTTTATTGAAATACATATAACAACAGTTGTTTAATACAACCGCTTTTATATGTAGCATATTTATTGTGTTTCTTCACTGTCCTTAAATAAATCTCTACCGTCTATTTAGTGATTATCAACGTTCAAGACACTACCATTAGTGTTCCACGTGAAACCTAAAACTTAGATGAAGTTTTAAATATTATGACATCCGTTGAGAGAAAACCACATATTGTGCAGAAAGATAAATTGCAGAAATTTAAACAACACAATCAATTGTTAACCTAGTTCAGTGCAACGTCACCTACTCTGGGGGCTACCAAGCCAAGAAGAAAATACAATATGATAGTATTAGTTCAAAGCTAAACCAACCCTAATTTACAACTTCTCTCCTACTCACTATCTTCTGCAACTTCTACCTAGAGATTACTAGATATGAGACCCCCCTCTCACTTTCAATCACCGCATTGATATACCTACAACCACGAACCTTATGAGTAGACTTAAAACAAAATTCAAGATTACACTTCAACTAAACAATACTTAGTTTTGCTTAAAAGCTTCAACTAATAACAATAATCAACTCTTTGCTTAAAAGCTCGTGAGCGAAAGCAATAATTTGATATAAAATCAAGTAACAATCAGTCTGTTCAATGAATCAAAAGATACATGAGTGACATACGAAGAACACAAACACTAATAACCTAAAAGACTCCCAAAACCTTAATCCTTATGTTGCACACACAAATTTTTCTATGTGAATGATTGCTATTTTAGGTCATATCAAGTCCTTATTTATAGACTCTTGTTGAATGCGCTAGGAATCTTCAAATCAAATTCAATCTCTACTTTTTAAATCATCTATAAGATCTTCACATGAAAATAGGAACCAATCTTTTTAAAGTGTCCTAAAAAGTCTCTAAGATCCGTTTTAATGAAACCAAATCAAATTTGCACATGTTCCTAATAAATCTCCTTGACCTGTGAAGAATAATGTGATATATCCAAAAATATCTCTCAAAAACTAATCAAATATGTCAAGAGAATAAAACAACAGTGCATGCTGCATAATAGGCCAAGATGTCAAGACATCTGCCTCAACATCTATCTAAAACACATGACAATAGAACTTGTCATCGCAGTTTGTCAAGATGTTGCGACATCTTGTTCAACATCAGCCTAGAACCATGTTTTAGCAAAAATCATGCCAAACCTAAAATCATGGATTTAACAATCTCCCCCTTTGGCAAATTTTGGCTAAAACAACGTAAGCACAATAATCCCGGAGAGAAGAAAAAAACCACAATACAAGATACACGCAAACATGTAAACTTCGTATAAAACTGCATCAGAAAAACACATCAGAGAATACATGAAGTTATAAATCACCATCTTCAATACCCCAAAGGACATATATCCTGACACGTGGTCTGACATCAGAGACAAGTCTAATATCCCTCTATCACACATGAACAAGAATCTCCCTCTATGGAAAAACCCAAAACACTAGAAAATCCAAAGCACCAAATATGAAATACCAAGTTCATACATCACAGGCAGCAGCAGCAAAAGATAACACTAGCCTCACAATAGAATTTCCTCACATCAGGAAAGATATCAAAACATCAGATAAGACATCATGACACAAACTTCACTAGTAGTAGTAGCGGCAACATAATCTCCAACAAGCATGACAGACTATCATGCCCCCCCCCCTTAAATAGTTGCACCCCGCAAGAAAAAACAATCACTACTCTCTCCTTAGCAGTAAAACAATCAAATCAACATGTTAGTTAACATGTTAAGACATGTTTAATGAAATCAGTACACAGAAAACACATTAACACTTTACTCCCCCTTTTTAGTTAAAAATTGACAAAAATAGAGTAAATGAAAACAAAAAAATGGAAGCACACATATGGAGCACAAACACATATGGAAGCACAAACTAACTAATGGAAGCACACACTAGCTGATGTAACCAAACAAAAACTATTTATTGGAAACACATAATATTGTCAGGAATTTACACCACAAATAGCACATAATCTCTTATAGAATATTGGGCCATAATCCCTTAAGCAGAATATTATCAAAACAAATAAACAAAAAGGAAACATAGATTTTTAAGCACCCGTGCTACTAGTTATTTCTTTATCTTCATTCCCTTCTGTTTACAGTGATTTCTGGTAAACAACCGCTAGTCCTCCAAACTATCGAATAAACTTACTGACTGTTATTCAATTTCTCTGGTAACTCGCAGGATCGACTAGATTGATCCTAGGACGTGTTGGTCATTAGGGTAACTCTCATGATCGAACTGGTATTCATGGTTAGTATTTAGAATGTTGTGTAGGTGTTTAACTTATTTCGATTTCTCTCTTAAAGATCTAAAGGTGTGATCAAATAAACGTGCGCGAAACTAAATTGCATGAATAAAGGTCAATTGTAAAGACATGTAAAAACTGCATAAAAGACAAATAAATGACTTCGAATCATAAAAACGGTTAATGTAAAAGATTCGAAATATGAAGAAAGCGTTTAATGCAAGAAAACTGTAAAATGGCTTTAAGTGAAAAAGGTGTTCGAAGGATAAAAACTTGAAGATAAAGGCATGAAATGTATAACAGTTTCTGAAATGTAAAGTATTTGAAATGGAAAGAAAGCATTTAAATGTAAGGCATCAGTGAAAAGATTTCGAATGAAAGTACTTTAAATGCAAAAATTTGTAAATGGGATTGAAATAAAGATAAAGGAAAGTACTAGAAATGATAAAGAGTTTTCATTAAATCATAAACATGTGGTGTTATCATACGTACATTGCTCTTGCATTCGTTTCCCTAGCCATGTGGTAATTTGAATGTTTACTGAGTTTTTTGTACAATAGATATGACACACGAAATCCTAATGCTAAGACTTCTATTTATACTACTTCGACCATAACGGTCTTGCTATAAGATTCTGCCACGTTCAGAACATGCAGAGCAATGCCTCTCTCTTGCTTCCACGCGTCTTCGAATGCTCCAGCGCATATATTTCAAATTTCGAACATCCCGCTTGCATTTGAATTTCAAATGTTTTGGCACTTCTTCGCTTCGAACGCATTCCTTAGATACAACCTTGTTATCATTTCGAGACTTCTTTGGATATATTCTCATAACTGTCACTCGAAGCTCCAAGCTTTGATATGCTCATTCGAAGCACTGCTTCTACCATTTCGAAACATGACGTTTTGTTTCATTTCAATCGAAACGTCCAATTTACTTTGCTTCATAATATCATCAAAATCTTCAGCCAACAAAATGCCCCTTTAAAATATGTATTTCGATTCCTCTGAGAAATACTTATTTTAAACATATACACAAGATTTTGATGCGACCTTCGAATCATCGTAACATTTATTGCATATGACTCCAGTCACGTCAATCATAACGCTTTTTAGATTCCTTAACCGCCTTGAACCATTTCACAGTATGGTGCAGTTACAAAACAATGATTATCTTTAATCACGCCTATTACCAATGTTAACTTTACGCCACCTCTTCATCAAACCAACCCACGATTACCACGTATCACAACCTTACTCAGTGGATGCTTAAACTTCCATATTATAAAAACCCATCAACTTAGTCTTTTCTTTTCTTCCCACATTCTGAATCTTTTCTCCTTCTTTTCTTACCGAAACCCTAAGCTTTCAACATTCTTCCAACAATGTCTTCTTCTACTTCATCCCAACTAAAAAAGGTTTCCAAAAAGAAAGGAAAGACCGCAGGAAACACAATGGAAAGAAAGGTTGTCACCTACCAAGGTCAATATGTTCTTGTTCCCCAGATGATCTCAAAAGAGAAAGAAATGCTTTATGCATCCCAGGTACTTATTCCTACTACCGCTGCTGGCAAGAGGTTAGCTTTAATGGGCCCTCTTACAGTTTTTGAAATTTTAAAAGACACCAGAAATTTTTTTCCAGTTTGCTATAATTTCAAACCCCTGTTTAATAAAATGGACGCCCCTAAGGTAATAGAGTCTTCTGGTTCAAACACCGTGGAAAATCCAATCGTTCCTCCTAAGGACCCTTTCGTACTAGACTATGTAAAGAGTAACTTCAAACCATTTCGATCTTGCCCCACCTCCGACACTGCTTATCATAACTGGTTCAATAAGGTAGAAGCTAAGAAATCCCAGCAATGGGAAGAATTAGGTATCTACAACTTGATTAAGCTGTCGAAGCCAGGTTTTACTTATAGCCACCCATTGTTATCCGCGTCCCTATATTTCTGGGACAGTACTTATAATACTTTCCATCTTCCTGGTGGAATGATTACCCCTACCTTTTTTGACATAGCGACCATCACTGGGCTATCACCAATAGGAGAAACATATATCCCTGACAACGAAGAGCATTCGAGTATTATCGACTTCGAAGTCAAACTAGCAAGCTTTTCAAAGTTTATCAGCCACTATCACACTGAAGGAGACAGTGTGTCGGATGTAGAACACATTGCTTTCCTTACCTTATGGCTGTCAAGGTATGTCTTTTGCAGCAGATCCCTACAGGTAGCCAGTAGGTTTATTCGTCTAGCTAGAGATTTGCATGAGAATCGGAGGGTGTGCTTAAGTGAACTGTTATTAGTTGATCTCTATGAAAGCCCGAGGTCAGCTGTTTCGAGTCTAAAATCTCACACCTCCAAGAATATCCGGCTAGCTGGCCCTTTCTGGTTACTTCAGTTATGGCTAAATGCCATGTTCGAACCTTCATTGTCAACTGCCAACACCATTGCTGAACAAGACCCTGAAATAACGGATAGAATAATCGAAGGCACTAGGCTGCGAAGACTAACCCCAAATGATGATAAGGATGACTTCAAAGTCCTATTCTCAAAATATATCATGATATTCTCCAAGAGGCATAAGTTCGAAGAGACCATGGCGCCTTTTGCTTCAAGGGCTCATGGACCTTCATGGTTCACCATGGCTCTCTCAGAAGCTGTCAAGAGCAAAGAGATTCAAGATGTATGGAGAGCCTTTTTGCTACCCAGACTAATCTCTTCAAGAATAACTCCTGCCAAGAATCAGATTTTCCTTTTCGCTTATCAGCCCAACTTTGTTTCGAGACAGTTTGGCTTGTGCCAACTAATTCCCGAACCCCTATTTCAAACGGAAAGTGCCATCACCTCTAGGCGAACCTTCAAGGCACGAGAAGCCAAATTACAGCAGGAACAATACCAAGGCTTCGCTCAGTTTGAACTAATAACTTTCGAACCTACACACCTTACAGCAAAGGGGTTTCTGGAATGGTGGACAAAGTTCTATCAGACTTATATGTTCGATACTCTTACTATTCAGCAGAAACTAACTGATGCATTCGATGTGCAGGTACCATGCAAGAAAGGTATGTTCACTCATGCCAAAGAGATTAAAGCTTTTCAAAATTATTTCGAAACTACTTATGATCCCACACACTTGGAATCCACTGTGCATCAAGCGGCTGAGACCCTGAAGGAAAAATTCAAAGAAAAAGTTTCTAAGTTAAAACTTCCTTCAGGATTGTCACCTGAGGATAGGTATAGGTTGGCATTCGAAATGCATCCACCTAAATTTCCTAGATTACCTACCTCAGAACTAGCTCTGGCTTTGTTTCCTCCATACCCTTGGTGGTTCACTTGCAAAGAAATGTTCAAATATCTTCAAAAGAAACCAAAGCCATCTGAGACTGTGACATGGGCTCGACACTGGCTCCACGATTTCCCAAGACATCTTCGCTATGACCTTTCTGCCATGTCGATTAAATCTGATCAAGGCACAGGTGTGAATGCTTGGGAAAAACCCAAACGTTTTCATTTTCCATATCTTTAACTTTTGCCTTAATTGTTTCAATTTTCAGCCATCAGGATAAAGACCGCTGCTTCAAAGTCAAAAGAAGGGAGCGCCTCTCAAGCCTCTATCGAAACCATTGACAATGTGACTCCATCCGGAACAACAACCATTGCTGCAACAACAACAACAACAACACCAATAATAACCAGTGTTCCAACTCCACAGGTAATCATTTAGTCTTGATGTTTCGAATACACTAATGCTTCATGATTTGCATCTAACTCTTTGTTTAAATCTTTTCAGACCAACAAACTTCCGCCTACCACTCCAAAGAAGTGAAAATCAAACACCACTGGGGAAGACCCCAAGGCTGGAGGAAACTTACCAGCTGCTTCGAAGAAGAAGCAGAAGAAGGATATTTCAAAAAGTGCTGCACCAACTAGTGTCTCTGGACTCGATTCCAGGGATGCTGCTCCCTCACCTAAATCCAAAATTCCATCTTCGACCTCCAACGTAATGTTGGAACGCATAGCTAGCAACCTTTCTTCTGAGAGTCCACAGGTAAATTGAACTTTAAACCTTTGACAAAATAATTATTCATTACCTTGGTGCATGCTTTTAATATTCTTTTGCTCCTTGCAGGATATCTTAAATCCAGCTTTTACCACTTCGACCTCACCATCAAAAGCTGCTGCTCCGATCAACTCCTCTCCTCAAGGAGACTCTAACAACCTTGTACAGAACAAAGGTTCCTCCAATATGGAGGTTCTGGCTGGGGCTTCTGAGCAGCAGATGATCAGAGTACTTCTCCTCCTCTAAAAGAAACAAATGAAGCAACGCTTCATGAATCTACAGAGGCTTTACAAAGAACTTATCTCCAAAAGTCCCCTCTCGAAACCCTTCAAGAGGACCCAAAGGACACTCACGCTGAAGGAGAGAAAGCTGATTCTGGTCAAAGAAACGAAGAATCTGCAGAAGAAGAGTCTGAGGAGGAGGATGCCAACGATGGTTCGACTGCTGGGACAGAGTCCAATGCAAATAGCAGCGAAAAAGAAGACATCGAAGTGGTGGATTTGGATGACGATGAAGAAGATAATGAGTACGAAACGAATGAAGGGGATGGCGACACAACCAATAAACCCATGGAAGTCGAAATGGACGTGACTCCCCTGCGTGTGGAACTCCCTCAACCGTCTTTGTCCCGAATGACTGACGAGGAGCTTGCTCTCCTGAGACGAAATGACCCTATTGGGTACATGAAGGCGAAGCTGGCTCAAAGGGACATTCCACTTGCTAGGGCTGGCACAAGTTCGACTAGCCATCCTCTGCCCATAGATGAAAGAATCGTACTTCTTAACAGGATCAGGAGAACAATTCTTAATGTGGATATATTCGAAGTGCTCAAACAGGATAGCACTGCTTGCTACACTATGAAGGAGTTGCTTACAAAAGTCAACCTTGCTACCTGCTCCTTGCCAGTTAGTACTATCTTGTTCGATCTTCAATCTTTGCTGGACAACGTGACTGGGTACCTTCTCCAAGATGAATTTGCTGCCAGAAAGGTTCAAGAAAAACACACTGCAATGGATGCTGCTTATGAACAAGCTTCGAAACTCTCTCAAGAAGCTGAGGATCAAGCTATGCATCTAAAGCAAGCAAAAACTGATTATGAGGCTCGAGCTGAGTCCATCCTTCTCTGGGAAAGGCAAATTCAGGAACTTCAACAGAAGGTTAAAGAGGCTAAAGAACAACAAATAGCCTACGAAACCAATACTGCTGGTAACCAATTCGAAGAGCTTCTCAACCAGGGGCTTGCAGAAATGGAAACTGCAGAACAACTCAAGGAAGAAGTGGCAACCTTGGAGGGAGCCAGACGTTTTGCTCAACAGAGACTTGAATCTTTTCGAAGTACCTTCAACAGATTGAAGAATAATTCTTATTTCTAAATTTTAGTGTTCATTTGATTACAATTTGGTTTTTTATATGTAATATTCGAACAACGCCATTTTGGCATCCCATATTGCCATTTTGGCATTTTTATAATATTTTGGTTACGTTGTTACTATTCGAATCTCCTGCAGGCGTGGCTTATATTTCTTTAAATATTTCCCATTAACCTTTAGGATACGTTTATCATCCATCAGCTCTCCGATTTCATATGCATTGTTTGAGAATACCTTTATTATTCGAAAAGGCCCTTCCCAATGAGGTGACCATTTACCTAGTGTTTTATTTTTCTTGTCCATGGGCAATATGACTTTCCAGACTAAGTCATTAATAATGAATGCTTTTCTCTTCACCCTTTTGTTGTATGTCCTGGCCACTCTTTCTTTTTGTCTCATCAAGATTTCCAATGCATGTAATCTAACTTCGTCCAACTCAACTAATTCATTCATCATCATCTCCCAATATAATGCAGCTGGGATTTCGTTTTGTCTTTGAATTCGAACTGATTGTAGATGAATTTCTACTGGCAGCACTGCATCATGACCAAATGTGAGTTGGAAAGGCGTAGTGTTAGTAGCTTCCTTAGGAGATGTTCTACAGGCCCATAGTATTTGGTCCAAAGTTTTGTGCCAGTTCCTTGGCTTTTTACCAATATGTTTCTTGATTAACCCTATTACCACTTTATTGGCTGCTTCGACTTGACCATTTGCTTGAGCATAATATGGCGTTGATGTTAGTAATATAAACCCCATCTCTTGGGCAAATTATTGCATCTTTCTACCAGTAAACACAGAGCCTTGGTCTGTGGTTATGCTCTCTGGCAATCCGAACCTATAGATAATGTGCTTCTGTATAAACTCAATAATAGCCTCTTGATCAACAACTATTAATGGTATAGCTTCGATCCACTTGGTAAAATAATCTATTCCTACCAAGATATATTTCTGTCCTTTAGACGAAGCAGGATTTATTTCTCCTATTAAATCCAATGCCCATCCTCTAAATGGCCATGGTTTGATGATTGAATGCAACTCACTTGCAGGGGCATGTTGAATCCCTGCATGTTTCTGACATTCCTCACATCCTTTAGCAAAGTCTATACAATCTTTGAGCATGCTAGGCCAATACATGCCATATCGAAATAACAGCCATTTCATTTTATGACTTGCTTGATGTGCCCCACATGCCCCATTGTGGACTTCTGACAATGCTAAGTATGCCTCACTTTCTCCTAGGCATTTCAATAATACGCCCTCTTGGGTCTTTTTGAACAATTCGTTCCCCATGAGGAGATATGATAATGCTCTGTATTTTGTCTTCCTATCAACATTCAGAGTTGGGTTTGTTAAATAACTCACCAATGGACTTCGCTAATCTGCATCTGATAAAGTGTTTATGGCTAATATTTCAAATCCCTGTTTCTCAGCATATCCCAATTTCATACTTTTTAGATCTGATGGTGTGAATCTAGTAGCCATAACTCTACCCCTTAATTCAACTAAATCCTCAAAGTTCCTGGCAGAAACTTTATAACCCGAAGCCAACTGTGCTAAGTCATTTGCTTCTTGGTTCTCTATTCTTGGTATATGTTGAATATCCATGTATTCAAATTTCCTAAGTAGCCTGTTGACTATGACGAAGTATATCATCAAGTTTTCCTTTATGCATTTATACTCCTTTGTTATTTGCTTGACCACTAATTCTGAGTCTCCTTTAATTTCGACTCTAGTTGCCCCAATTCTAACAAAGCTTCAAGTCCAACAATAAGCGCTTCATACTCAGCTTCGTTGTTCGAACAACGAGGACCATCTAATTTATACTTGAATTTTGTTGGAATTCCTTCAGGAGAAATTAGAAGGACTCCAACACCACTTCCATTCCTGTGGGTTGAACCATCAAAGTATAATTTCCATGGTTGCATTTTGACGTAACTCATGACAGTCTGCTCAACCAATGAATGGTCCACAATGAAATCAGAAATCACTTGGCCTTTCACAGCTTTTAAAGGCATGAAAGTCAAAGAATATTCTGTTAAGGCTAAAGCCCATTTACCAACTCTGCTATGCATTATTGGTTTTGAAAGCATGTGTTTAATGACATCGAAATGAGATGAAACATAAACATCAACAGGCTTTATATAATACTTGAGTTTCATACAAGAGAAATACAAACAGAGACATAGCTTTTCTAAATTGCTATATCTAGTCTTTGCATCATTCAATACTCTACTTAAATAGTATATGGCTCTTTCGATACCATTGCTATCTTCTTGTGCTAACATACTACCTATACTAACTTCAGAGGCAAATATGTACAATCTCATGGGCTTCCCCCATGAAGGTGGAGACAAGATAGGAGGCTGAGAGAGGTATCTTTTTATCCTGTAAAATGCCTCCTGATGGGCTTCGTTCCATTCGAAGGCTTGGCCTTGCTTTAGACGAAGCAACGGAGAGAAAGCTTGGGTTCTTCCACTCAGATTCGAAATGAACCTTCTGAGGAAGTTAATCTTCCCTAGCAGAGATTGCAGCTCCCTTTTTGACGTAGGTGTTTTCGTCTCCATTATGGCTTTGGTTTTGTTCTGGTTGATCTCAATCCCTTTCTTGTGAACCACAAAACCAAGGAAATCTCCAGCCTGCACAAAAAATGCACATTTAAGGGGATTCATCTTTAAGCCATATTTTCTCATTCGTTCGAATGATTGGCTCAAGTGATGCAAATGTGTTTCTGCAGATATAGATTTGATGACTATATCATCAATATACACCTGCATAAAGGTTTCAATGAAATCATGAAAAATCGAATTCATTTCCCTTTGATAAGTTGCCCCAGCATTCTTTAAACCAAAAGGCATCACCACCCATTCGTAGGTGCCTAAGGCTCCTGGGAAATGAAATGCTGTCTTGGCAACATCTTCTTCAGCAATAAAAATCTGATTATACCCAGAGTATCCATCTAACATACTCAAGTATTCGAACCCTGCAGCAGAGTCTACTAGCATTTCTGCCACAGGCATGGAGTACTCATCCTTAGGGGTTGCAGTGTTTAAATCCCTAAAATCTATGCAAATTCTTAAAGAACCATTTTTCTTAATAACAGGTACTATATTTGCTAATCATTCGACGTACCTTGTGGTTCTGATGAATTTGCAACGCAGCAACCTTTCGATCTCAGCTTTAATCTTTGTGAGAACCGCTGGTGCGAATCTTCTAGGAGTTTGTTTGATGGGCTTCTTGCCATCTTTGATTGGCAGTCTGTGTTCGACCAACTCCCTCTTTAAACCAGGCATTTCGTCATAATCCCATGCGAAGCAATCTTTGTTTTTCTTGAGGACCTCGATCACTTCCTGCTTGAGGCCTGGGCTAAGTTTTGCACTTATGTAGGTTATTCTTTGCGTGTTTTCATCCCCTAAGTTGACTTCTTCGAGTGGATCTTGCGCCAACATCTTGGCACCTGATTCTATGGGGTCCCTTTCGAAGCCTAAGGGTTCTTTATCATAGATGGCGTCCAACCTTTGATCTATCTCAGGTTCTTTAAAGGGTGAGCATTTCGAGCCATCCCCACTTATTTCGTTCATCTTCACAGCTAATTTATTTATTTCAGCCTCTAAGGCCGCCTTTGATTCGTTCTCAGCCATATAGGCCGAAATCCTTTCAAAAAAGGAGTACTCAGTCATGGATAAGGTTGTCGAAGTCCCAGCCTACTGGCCGTCTTTGTATAGTACTTTCGACTCCCTCGTCTTCACTGATTATTCTTCTATCCCAGTATAGGCCATCATGGCGAAGGGTCATATAGTAGTGGGCGTTTCTGGTTTCGTTGATTTCATCATTTGGGACACACGGAGCAATCTTTGCCAGATGTTTGTCATAATCCCTCTTGTCAACTAAATTGACTGTTGACATGAAGTAACTCTGGTCTGCTTCAATGTTTTCCATGATCCCATCTTCTCTCCATAGGACTAATCGCTGATGCATTGACGAAGGAACTGCCCCTACGCCATGGATCCACTCCCTTCCCAGTAACAAGTTGTAGTTGGCCTTGGCTTCGATCACCATGAACATGGTGGGCCTACAGCTTGAGCCTATTGTCAAGTCCAACTGAACCACTCCCAGTGTTTTGCCCACTTTCCCTTCATAATTGGATAGAACCATATTGTGGGGCTTGATGTCTCCTTCGCGTATTTCTAATCTTTTCAGCATGAAGTGGGGTATCAAATTGACTGCAGCACCCCTATCCACTAGAACCTTATTCACGCCATGGGCACCAACTTTTGCCCGAATAAATAGTGGCTTAAGATGGTTCTTCATAGCTGGTTCTGGACGTTCGAAGAACGCATTTTGCTCCTCGACAGCCCCATTGTCCATCACATAGTAGCACATAGGCCTATGCTTCATCAAGTCTATGGTATCTTCTTCCTCATATTCATCAATTTCAGTTTCCTGTCCAAATTCACAGGGAAGCACAGATACCACGTTGCAGTTTAAGTTGAACGAAGACTCCCCCTCAGATTCAAAGTTATCCGTTATCATATCTTCGTCTTCTTCTGGTCCTGGAGTGTATTCCTTTGGTTCATCTAGTTGTACTTCAGAGAAAAGCCTCCTATTAACTGGGGGTTTGTCTTCAGTTTGATTTTTTGGTGTGGGTTTGTTGGTGCTAGATTCACCTTGGTTCTTTGTTGAAGTTGCCCCTTTATTTGCCACAGCTTCCCTCTCAGCCTTTTGAATCCTCTGTTGCCTTCGGCACTGGGATCTCGACATGGGGTTCCTTCCTTTGTAGTTCTCTAATCTTACCTCTTCCCTCTTTGCTATGTCGAATTGCCTTCTGTATGTCATAGCATGGCGTGCGTTTCGTTCGGTGTTTCTCCATCTGTCTTTGCCTTTGTCGTTTCTGACTTGCAACCATCTGTCGGTTGGCACTTCAGCAGGGAGTTTGAACGTCACTCTTCGAGCACCCTTGGGATGATGACTATCAGGCCTTCGTTGTTTGTATTTGCTATCGAAACGTGGGCCCATCTGAACAGTTTCTTGATGGTTCCAGCAAGGGGCGAAGGGAATTGTTTTGAAAGCTCTGGCCATGCTTTGATCATACACAGCAGAACACCTTGGGCATATCAAGCACTTGGTTGCCCCTTTGTAGCAGCGAAACACAAATTCCAGCAAACTTTCTCCAGCCTTAGGATAACACCTGAATAACTGGTTATCCTGGCGCCAATTGTTGCCAGTTCGAGCCCTCTGTACCCTCTCGAAGTTCGCAGTGATTCTCTGATTGCAGAGGATGCTGCACCTAGGGCACAGTATCATTCCTGTATCTCCCTTGTGGCACTTCATGAGGTAATCCTTGAGACTAGCATCTCCAGCATGATTATCCTCCATTTTATACTTCTCTTTTTCTAAGTATCTTTCTACCTCCTCCATCTCAGAGCGAGGTCTCTCCATATCCACCATGTTTACCTCAACATCCTCCCCCTTAGCTTCATCATCTCCCCATCCTGTGGGTTTTATATCTTCAATGTGGACTTTTGAACTCTCTGGGGCAGAATATTTGACCAAATAGTCAAATTTTCCACTGGGTTCCCCTAAAGTGTCCCATATTTCTTTCTGGGGGGAAGTTGGCTTCGTGATTTGGACTTTCTCCAATTCCAGCCTCAGGCCTTCAGTGACCTGTGTCAACTCTTGGTTTTGATTTTCCTGGCCTTCAGTAACCTGGATTTCTTTTGCAACAGCTAAAGGTGCTGCTTCAATCGAAGTCTCTGGTAGCTTCTGGACGTCTTCAGTGACCTCCTTATCGACTTCGACTATCACCCAGCTTTCGTTTTCAGTACCTTTCTCTCCTATTGGGGCATCACTTTGGTCAGCTTCCACCATGTTAATCTCTCCAATGCATGCAGGCTCGGAGTAATTGGTGTCTGCCACGTCCAAAGGATCTTCGTCCACTTTCATTTTTGCTTTATCAGCAAACTTCAGTCTGCCATCTTTAATTGCATTCTGAATTAGGTCCCTGAAAAGAAAACACTGTGAGGTTTTGTGGCCTAGGAAACTATGATATTTGCAAAATCCTCTTTTCTTTCTTTGATCTAAAGGAGGTATTTTGACATTTGATGGCACAATGAGTTGGCCATCTTTGACAAGTAAATCAAAAATCTCGTCACATTTAGTGACATCGAAGGTATAAACCTTCTTTGGGAATTTGTCACTTTTCTCATTTTCAACAATCTCTTTCCCTTTTGTGGGAACTAATAATTTGCAGGAGTAAGGTGGTGCCTGTTTTAATTCAGCGAGGTCGATTTCGACCTCTTCGAATTCGAATTCAGGGTAATCTTCTGCTTCCTTAGTTCCGACATAGGAGATCCTTTCCTTCTTGTTATTTTTAAAGACTCTGGCCTTTTCGGCCTTTAGCCTTTCGACCTGTCGAACCCTGTCGGCTAACTGAGCCATGTCTCTCAAATATTGAGTGTCTAGTTTCTTTCGAATAGAGTAATCCAAGCCACCAGCGGCCATTTCGACTAACTCATGTTCAGGCACCACTGTGTAACATCTGGATTTCAAAAGCCTAAATCTATTCAGATAATCATCTATGGGTTCAGTGAATTTGCTCTTGACACTGGCTAATTCCTTCAAGCTTATTTTTTACTGTCCCATGTAAAACTGTTCATGGAATAATCTCTCCAAAAGAGCCCAAGTATCAATGGACCCAGGAGGCAAAGTGGTGAATCATGTGAAGGCGTTTTTAGTCAGGGAACTTGGGAAATATTTGATCCTGAGGTCTTCATTATTGGCTATATCTCCCGCTTCGATTAGATATCTGGCTATATGTTCGACTGTTGACTCATTGGTATCCCCAACGAACTTTGTAAACTTAGGGACTTTATATCCCCTTGGTAAATCAGTATGCATTATGTAATCTAATATAGGAGAAGCATAATTTGGCCTTCTAATTCCTGTGTTGAGGCCATTCTGGGCCATGACTCTCTCTATCATGGTGGTTAAATTGTTTTCTGCCAAGATATTATCGTTTCGAATTCTATGAACGACTGCATCAGCATCTTGATTTCGACCCACCATGACAACCCCCCAAGGTTGTTCTTCTCGAAACTCTGGGACTTCCAGCCTTTCGACCCTTGCCCCAGGTTCCATAATTTCTCTTTGTGGGCCTGGGATCATTGGGGCTTCTAGCCTTTGTGCCCTTGCCCCCAAGTTAACTTCTTCTCTAGGTGGTCTATAGGTTGGGTCGTTAGCAACTTGTTCCATAATGGGTATGTTTGCTCGAACTCCCGCCTGATTCTGCCTACGCCTCTCTGGGGGAGCAAAGAAATCTGCTATTCGACTCATGTTATCTGCGTTTTCTCTGTTTGTCACAGTCACATTTTGTACTATTGGGGCAAATATTTTCTGTATAGTTTGTGCTAACACCCCTATCATATTATGGTTACTGTCATCCATCAATTGCCTAAAAGCCAACTGGTTTTCTGTGGTTAAAATAGGCATTGTGCTATAACCCACTTACCCTTGGTTATTTGTCATAAACTGATTCGCCCCAGACCCAGACCCTAATTGTGGTGATGAATTCGATGTGGAATTGTGTAAACCTGCCATAAAAGATGTTGGCATTCCATAAGAGGAATTTCTGGTTCTATTACCATCGAAACCGGGTGGTCTAGTTAGTGGGGTGGCGAAATGGGTTTGTGTCCCTGATGGTGGAACGAATCCCCCAGGATAACCAATGGTTCCAGTATTTCCTAAGATCGAACTATTAGTTGATATGCCACTTACTCCATTAGTGGCTATATTACTGGTAGAAGATGCGACAAACTGTGCATTCGAAGGGATCACATTAGACGTTCCCATCGAAGCGGACACATTAGTGCCTGTTGTATGTGGGGCATTTTGCTCCCCTTGTTGATTGTCAGAATTAGACATCTTGTTCAAACGTTTTCTTCTGGATAAGGGTTGGTTGCTGTTGGTTATTTTACCACTTCTTAGGTTCATAAAACAACAAACTTATCACTCAGAGGGTCTTTTTATAATGGTTACGTCTCAACAATCTTTATTTCTGTTCTAAATTCCGTGATGTCCAACGATTGGTCCCATCAGGTGTGCCAATTTGTTTACAGTGATTTCTGGTAAACAACCGCTAGTCCTCCAAACTATCGAATAAACTTACTGACTGTTATTCAATTTCTCTGGTAACTCGCAGGATCGACTAGATTGATCCTAGGACGTGTTGGTCATTAGGGTAACTCTCATGATCGAACTGGTATTCATGGTTAGTATTTAGAATGTTGTGTAGGTGTTTAACTTATTTCGATTTCTCTCTTAAAGATCTAAAGGTGTGATCAAATAAACGTGCGCGAAACTAAATTGCATGAATAAAGGTCAATTGTAAAGACATGTAAAAACTGCATAAAAGACAAATAAATGACTTCGAATCATAAAAACGGTTAATGTAAAAGATTCGAAATATGAAGAAAGCGTTTAATGCAAGAAAACTGTAAAATGGCTTTAAGTGAAAAAGGTGTTCGAAGGATAAAAACTTGAAGATAAAGGCATGAAATGTATAACAGTTTCTGAAATGTAAAGTATTTGAAATGGAAAGAAAGCATTTAAATGTAAGGCATCAATGAAAAGATTTCGAATGAAAGTACTTTAAATGCAAAAATTTGTAAATGGGATTGACATAAAGATAAAGGAAAGTACTAGAAATGATAAAGAGTTTTCATTAAATCATAAACATGTGGTGTTATCATATGTACATTGCTCTTGCATTCGTTTCCCTAGCCATGTGGTAATTTGAATGTTTACTGAGTTTTTTGTACAATAGATATGACACACGAAATCCTAATGTTAAGACTTCTATTTATACTACTTCGACCATAACGGTCTTGCTATAAGATTCTGCCACGTTCAGAACATGCAGAGCAATGCCTCTCTCTTGCTTCCACGCGTCTTCGAATGCTCCAGCGCATATATTTCAAATTTCGAACATCCCGCTTGCATTTGAATTTCAAATGTTTTGGCACTTCTTCGCTTCGAACGCATTCCTTAGATACAACCTTGTTATCATTTCGAGACTTCTTTGGATATATTCTCATAACTGTCACTCGAAGCTCCAAGCTTTGATATGCTCATTCGAAGCACTGCTTCTACCATTTCGAAACATGACGTTTTGTTTCATTTCAATCGAAACGTCCAATTTACTTTGCTTCATAATATCATCAAAATCTTCAGCCAACACCTTCTTCATTTTCATCATCTTTATCAGCACTCTTCTCTTCATGTCCATCATCATTATCTTCAGCAGAATTTTCTTGAACATTTTTATCAGCCAGAGCTTCAATCAATCTTTCAAGTTTAATTTTCCTTGCAACACAGGTACTTATGGTTTCATTCAACCCTTTACAAGTGGCTTTTAACTTTTCTATTATATCAACTTTGGTAGTGGAAATGACTTTTTCCTTCCCATGTGTTTTGACAATGTATGGAACATGTGTACCTTCAAACAATTTATGGTGGAAAGATAGAGGTGAATCTCTTCTACATATATCATCTGCATCAGTTAAATTTCTTGGATGTTTTCTCAAAATGATTCAACAACTACCCAATTAAAATTATTGAGTTATGTTGACAACAAACTCCTTTACCAATTTCTTATAACAATTACCCAACTTGGAAACCGTCTTCACTAATCCAGCTTGATTAATGAGATCAATAACCTCGTTACATTCTAAGGCATCTTTCCCCAATTCCGTTTTCAGAGCAATACACCTCTAGTAGACAAACTTCCATTTCTCCATATTATTTGCAAGATGAAAAGATACATTATCTATAGAAACATCTGGGATATTTGGAAGTCTCTTCCTTATCATAGATTTTCGTTTGGTGTCCTACAAGATATCCTGAACATCAGCATCATCCTCTGAATCACTTGAAGTAACCTCCCCTCTCTTTAGGGCTTCTTCTGTGAGCTTGGGGAATCATAACTTTTCTCCAAATCTTAGTTGGGCCTCACGATAATGCTCTTCTTGGAAACTTTGGAAGGAGTACCAACAGTTTTTCCTTTCATATCACTCAATCTCTTAGAAATTCCAAGAGCTAGCCTTTTCTTAATAGGCTTATCGTCAGAATCACACTAATCAACATTGATAATCTCATTATTTTTATCTTTATCACCTTCTTCCTTTTAACTTATTTCTGTATCTACTTCATGATTTGCTCCAGGCACATTTATCAGTAAGTTTTAAATAACGAACGATAGTTGTAACATAAAGGCATTCGAGTATTTGATACGTATAAGTGTTGCAACTGTGATGGTAGGTGTCGCGGTGGAAGTTAACTACAATTTATTCTTTATCTTAAAATAATGAATAATAGTATTGATATGGACAATTTCTGATACCATTTTGTCGACGTCGTTTTCTGAATAACATGTCATTTTAAAAACTTTGATTATGTGTTTATTCACTATTAGGTTATGTTCTGTTTCTCATTAGGTTCATCCTTGAATTATGTGCAAAAAGTTCATATTTATGTGTTTTGGGATAATCGCACATAAAAATATGATTTCCATTTAAGGTAAGCAACTATTTATACATGTTACTCTACTTTATATTTTTCCTTCTCTATTAATACACTACCACGTTTTAACTATACGACAATGCCATAAAACCGTTGCGAAATATAAAAAAACCATTGTTTATAAGAATGGTTTTTAGACTGTGCCAAACAAGTCGTTGCTTTAACCTTTCGAAACGGTTTTTAACCCAACGACAACGCTTTGTACAAAATCGTTGTCGTTTTCTTTAGAGAACTATTTCCAACATCAAGGATTGCACTCGTTTTCAGAGAAAAACCGTTGCAATTGAGATAATTTGGGGAACAACTGTTTTATGAAATATAAAAAACAGTTTTTAGTCACATTACATTGGAAACGGTTCTAGTAGATGCATCTTCATTTCTTCTTTAAAGGCTATAACAACACTTTATAACCGTTGTAAGAAATGATTGTTTTTTGTAATAAAATGAAAAACTGTTTTATTTTATAAACATGATAATAACATTATTCACAATTTTTTTAATATAATAATATATAAATATATAAATATAAATTTTTACATTTAAAAAAAATTACATATCTAAAGAACTAATGTCAAACATTGATTCACAATCTACAAAAACATCTTCAAATTACACATCTTAATGTCAATCATCATTGATAATAAAAAAAATTTAACCTAAATAAATAAACTTAAACGATCTATTCATTAATATCATCATTCATGACCTACAAAATAAAAGTAATATAATTTAAATAAGATTATTATTAGAAGCTCTAAAATTATAATATAAAACATAAAACAATTAAATCTGACTTAAATCTGACTTGTTCATTAGTTGAAGCACGTGTTGATGCAGATGAACATAGAACATTATTTTGTACATCAAAGCGGCTAGAGCCTCGATATCCAACTCTGAGGTGTTTTGTACATTGGATTTACGAAGAAACTACCATATATGAAAATTTTATAAACAAGACAAAATATTAAAGTAATTAGTTATATTGGTTACAACATAATTAGTAATATCGAAGCAAACATTCTTCATCTTTAACGAAAAATTATCATTCCTATATTGAGTGCGTAGCATAGCTTCATATGTCAGCAAATATGATTAAACAAGTAATGTCATATCTTTTGGGCACATAAGGAGAAGTTTTCTAATTTTTCCATGAAATTTTCATGGGCACCTGTAATATATTCATGATAATCTTATGAATAGTTTAATAATTACACATATGTTGAAGGTACCGTATTTTTCCGAGGAAGATCCATATGGTTAGATTTATCATGCTGAGAGATATTTCTAATTTTTAATTCTCTATGCTAATTACAATATGGATCTTCCATATACTTGATATCAATTTAAAATTAACACATTTAAGAAAATGAAAACATGAGATGTTTTCAGAAAGTAAACGATCCATAACTTTATTTTGCTCTCTAATTGATGAACAAAACTCATAAATAGAAAACCATTTTGACAAACAATATCTTATATCTAGAGGAAATGCTCGATGTATAGTATGAGATATTCTTTCTTTTTTTATATTTTAAATATTAACTATGAGAACGGTGTAAAATAAGAAATATTATATTAAAATAATTAAATATTATATGAAAACGGTTATAACAAGTTGCTAATAATAGACGTTCTCTTTTTAATCTATAAGAACGTTTTTTGCTGTTGTATAAAATTTATAAAAATTATATAAGCTCCCGGATCGATATATTAAATTTGTTGTCTATTACTTTCCACAAGAATAGCATTTTTACCTCTCAAAAATTAGACGTTACCATTGAGTAAAAATGTTAGTGATATTAACTTTTTAAGCAGAGGTTTTACTTTAGCAAGGCATAAGTTAGTCTTCATTTAATATCTTATACCTCTTTCTCCTACTTCTTCAATGAAAATTCTGAGTTCTCTATTCTTTGATTTTAAAATGCATAATGGACCATTTGGTTTTTATGACGTATTCCATGTATATAATGTGATAATTTTCAAGGAAATTGAACTAGATGCTTGTTCACAATGTCAACAATTTATTTGCACTTTGGATATTCTTCCTTTGAGCGCAATAGTATATATATATATATATATATATATATATATATATATATATATATATATATATATATATATATATATATATATATATATATATATATATATATATATATATATATATATATATATATATATATATATATATATATATATATATATATATATATATATTTTTTTTTTTTTTTTGATAAATTTGAGTTAATTTATATAATTTTATTTTTGTATAAAATAAATTTGACTTGAGAGTAAATACGGTTGAAATGATGTTGTACACAATGTAGATATTCAGTCACATCTTAGTTGTACATGTCATTTTAAAATGAAACAACACATTTAAAAACTAAAATTGATAACTTTAATTTTCTCCACTTCTTTCACATTCAAGACCATTTCCTGGACGCATTTGAGCATTGATAAATAGTGTTGGAATAAACACCTTTGTAAGAGAAACACTACTTATCCACCTAAAACTGATAGGTGAGTGAGTTCTCCCACTTATATATGCTTAAGTCTTCATATTCCTATCTAATGTGAGACACTATTTCCCCACTTACTCATACTTACTATATTATTCCAACACTTATCACCGTAACCACTTAAAAATCCTATAACCAACATTAGAGTCTATGTCACAAGTGAAGCCGGCTCAATTAAACACACATAAAGAACAAGAGATACCAATTAGATCCACAATCACCTTTCACTTAGATAAATTTTCTCTAAAAGAGAACATATCTAACAAAAAAATTTAAAGAAAAGATAAGCATTTTAGAAAGGGTCCAGCTTCTCCAAATAAAGGGCTTGAACACACTATCAGAAGTATGTGAGAGTTTGGAAGAGAGAAAATATAATTATTCAACTGAGCATGCTTCCAACTCTACCGACCAAGAATAATATATGGCCTCAAGAATGAAGAAAGGCATTTTCATAGTACTCAATTGTTATGGATGTTATTAATTTCATCAATCAATTTCTCTTATTCAAACATTCAATATATTTATTATTGAGGCAATCTAATACTCTTACATAAATCATCATCATTTTTACTCAAAACTATGTTAAACTACATTAATAAAAAAAAATTCAAACAATAACTTATTTCAAGTTTCAAATTGCAAACATTAAAAATAAAACTAAAAATACTAAATTCTCTCTTTAATCATAACATAGATACTTATGAACTCATCACAAACTTCTTTAAGAAAGAAAATTAGTAAACATCACAAGCCACATCACGGAAGAAACTCAATAAATCCATCAACAAGATCAGGATGGTCTTTAAAAAGTGAAAACACCTGGAAAAAAAAAATCAAATTATAACTAAAATGACTATTGAATAAAATAAACGAATATAAAAAGAATACACTAACATAAACTCATACCATTTGTTGAACCTCTTCACCACTCCTTTTTTTGTTTCTATACATATTCATTATAGCTATAAATGACCGGTAAATGTCAGGATCATCTTGAAATCGAGTCTGCATGCAAAGGACCCCTTAGACTTATCTAAGTAAACACAATCAAATATGAAAATAAAATGAACTTTATATATAAATTGACAAAATTCATACCTTCACCTTGCTTAAATATTTCTTAGCATATTCTATATTTATTTCTGGCTTCTCTGGTGGAAATGTAATCTCAAATTCATTTGGCAAATAGGTATTAAATTTCAGTAACAATTCTCTATGCCCTTCAAACAATTCCTTTACTTTTGCCAGCATGCACACTATGTTACCTCTGCAGGTAAGAGGAACAAATTTATTATTATGAACAAAATAGAAAGAAAAAAGATAAAATAATACTTTATAGATCATCATACCTTTTTTTCTTGATATCTTTCATAGTCTTTAAAAACTCATTGAACTTATTCTTGTCATCTTTAAATGCATCTTTTATTTCTTTGATATAAATCTTGGTGTCATTACTTGTTACATCTTCTTTTGAACTTGATCCCTTCATTTTGTAGTTTGCAAATGCAAGAAATTTTTTATTACATTAATTACTAAGAAGAAAATTAATTTTGAACAAAACGTTGATTCATGAACCCATCAAAATGTATATTCAACTCATAAGGAAAACAACTCAAACATTTTAAATATAAATCATCTCATTCTATCTTCCAAATATTCACAAATATATCTTTTATTAATGATTAGAAAATCCAAAATTTAGGGCAAAAAAAACTTCACCACATATTTTAGATGTTCATGTTTAAGCAATAACAAAATTAAGTTTTAAAAGAAACACAGTCTAATAAATATAATAGAATAAACAACTTATTAATTTGGTCAACAACACTATAAATATTTTAGACCTACCATTTAATAATAGAAAATTAATATATTAACAAAAAGAAGAATATCATCAAAGTATAAAAAGGTAGAAATTTATGGCGCAAAAAAATTTAAATAGGTTACTTCAACTAAAGATACAACAAACACACAAGTCAAAAGAGAAAACTAGAAAAACAATAGAACCACTAAAAGTCCAAAAGATCATACAGATAAAACACACAAACATCTAGAAACCTCACACATAGAACTCATGTTGATCCTAAACTATTAATATCACCATCAACAGATCAGATGGTAATAAAAGAGAACCAAAAACCACGTACCACAACCAATTTTAAAATCAAGACAAACTCTCGATCAGGTATTGATTAATATAGAGGATAGAGTTTTGAAGTCAGTCAGAGAAAGTGCAAGATTTCTTTCGTGATCTATCTAGAAACAATTTACAGACAAAAAAAAAAATATTTTTCTCATCCACTTATTTCACTATTTTTAACACAAATTTAAAAAATACTCAAACAAAAGTCTATAGGCTCTAGGAATAACCACATGCCAACCTAATCAATGTAAGATCATATACTACAATGACAATATTTACTCACAAGTGACAAAGAGATGGAAGACCAATTCAACCATACTGTTACGCAACGGACAAACAATCCCATTAAAATAAACAATCACCCATTTTTTAGTTGGTTTTCCTAAAATGAAGCTTATCTTATATAAGCTGTTAAGAGAGGACTATCACCTTAAAAGAGGCTCGGTTGCATTAGATTATGTTGGTTAAATTTAAATATATGTTTTACACTATTCAATGTAGATTTTGAATTTAACCAACAAAACTCTCCCATAAATTCAAATATTTCTTCGATCCATCATGCCTAATATTTTCTTGCCTCTGTCGAATAGCTCCTTCAACAATGGTTTTGTAAGAATGTTTGCTGCTTGATCTTTGCTTGCAACGTGCTTCTGTTTGATGCTTCCATCCTTCACATGTTCTCGAATAAAATGGAATCGAACATCAATGTGTTTGCTTGTTTCATGGTTGAATGGATTATTCGCTAGTTAGATTGCAGATTTGTTATCGACTTGAATTATTATTGCATCTTCCTGTTTTGACTCCATCCTGCTCAGTAATCTTCTCAATCATATTGCATGGCATACGCAAGATGCTGCCACATACTCTGCTTCACATGTCGAAAGAGTTACTATGGGTAGCTTCTTTGACAGTCAGGTGAATGCAGTATTTCCCATGAAGAACACATATCATGAAGTGCTTTTTCGATCATCTATGTCACCACACTAATCGCTGTCAGAGTAGTCAGTCAACTTGTATTCTTCTACTTTTGAATAAAATATTCCAAGTGACATAGTTCCTTGGACATATCGAAGGATTATCTTCAGAGATTTTCAGTGTGCAAAAACTGGTTCTTCTATGAATTGACTCACAATTCCAATACTCAGCGAAAGAACTGGCCTTGTGCATGTGAGGTATCAAAGACCTTCCACCAAGCTTCAAAATGTGTTTGCTTCGACACGCTCTCCTCCATCAAATTTCAAAAGCTTTGTTCCTGGTTCCATTGGTGTCGAAATTGGATTACAGCTTTCCGTTTTAAATCTTTTCAGGATATCTTTTTCATATTTTTCTTGTGAGGTGAAGATTCCTGTTTCTTCTTGTCGAACCTCCAGACCAAGAAAGTATTTCATCAGGCCTAAGTCAGTCATCTCAAATTCTTGTGTCATTGTGCCTTTGAATTCTTCAATCATCTGATTATTGTTGCCCAAAAAATTAAGTCATCGACATAGAGAGAAACAAGCAATATTTTCTCTTTTTCCTTCTTCACATACAGAGCATGTTCGTAGGGATATTTCTGAAATCCATTTTCATTGAAGTATGTGTCAATTCGTGTATTCCATGCTCGTGGCACTTTATGGGATGACGCAGGCACCACTAGCATGAAATTAACGAATTGACATATACTTCAAAGAAAATGGATTTCAGAAATGTCCCTACGAACATGCCCTGTATGTGAAGAAGGAAAAAGAGAAAATATTGTGTGTTGCTCTCCATGTCGATGACTTAATTTCTTGGGCAACAATAATTAGATGATAGAAGAATTCAAAGGCACAATGACACAAGAATTTGAGATGACTGACTTAGGCCTGATGAAATACATTCTTGTTTTGAGGTTCGACAAGAAGAGACAAGAATCTTCATCTCACAAGAAAAATATGCAAAAGATATCCTGAAAAGATTTAAAATGGAAATATGCAATCCAATTTGTCCCCAATAGAACCAGGAGCAAAGCTTTTGAAATTTGATGGGGGAGAGCGTGTCAAAGCAAACAAACTTCGAAGCTTGGTGGGAATTCTTCGATACCTCACATGCACAAGGCCAGATCTTTCGCTGAGTGTTGGAATTATGAGTTGCTTCATGGAAGAACCAGTTTTTGCACACTGGAAAGCTCTGAAGAGAATCCTTCGATATGTCCAAGGAATTGTGTCACTTGGAATGTTTGATTCAAAAGCAGAAGAATACAAGTTGACTGGCTACTCTGACAGCGATTGGTGTGGTGACATAGATGATCGAAAAAGCACTCCAGGATATGTGTTCTTAATGGGAAACACTACATTCACCTGGCTGTCAAGGAAGCAACCCATAGTAACTCTTTCGACATGTGAAGCAGAGTATGTGGCAACATTTTGGTGTGTATGTCATACAATATGGCTGAGAAGATTGCTGAGCAGGATGGAGTTCAAACAGGAAGATGCAACAATAATTCTAGTCGACAACAAATCTGCAATCGACTAGCGAAGAATTCAGTCAACCATCAAAGAAGCAAACACATTGATGTTTGATTCCATTTTATTCGAGAACATGTGAAGGATGAAAGCCATCGAACTGAAGCATGTTGCAAGCAAGGATCAAGCAGCAGACATTCTAACAAAACCATTATCGAAGGAGCTATTCGACAGAGGCAAGAAAATATTAGGCATGATGGATCGAAGAAATATTTGAATTTATGGGGAAGTTTTGTTGGTTAAATTCAAATCTGCATATGTTAGTGCAAAAGATAGATTCTCTTTGGACAATGAGAAGTTTATTCCTTAAGGACCTAATAATAGTTAATGTTGTAACATTTAATATTCTATCTTGTGATCTATATATAAATTACTTTGTATTCATATTAAAAGTTAGTTGAACATTTTATAAAAGAAAACAAGTTTAAGTCCACTCCCAATTTCTCCTCAGATTAGGGGGAGGCTTGGATTCTCAATTAAATTAGATGACTAATAACAAAAAAAGAGGTCAACATAAGATGATAAGCAAAGACAACAAAGAAAAAACTATCTCCCAAGTGATGCCACTTCCACTTATCTCAGTCTTGAGATAGGATGGAACTATGAAGCACAGAGAGAAGGTCGTGTACCGCTGATAAGTTGTGGCGAAAAAAGGTTCTCCGCCACCTAAGATCCCAAACAAGATTCTTATTCTCCATCCTCTCAAGATCTCACACCAAACCATCTTGTTGATTATAGTTTGAATAAAGACCAATTTTTTTTTAAGGGAGAAATGTCCTACCTCCAAAAAAAAGTTTGGAAGCCCCAACAAATTTTTTTAAGAATACCATTAGCAAACCAATTAGATAGATCATTTTTTCACAGAAGCGACACATCTTTCTGCTAAGAAGGGAAGCTGGTCGAAAACTTATAGATCTTCCTTCCTGAAGAGTGAAAACAATTGAGGCACCATATCTAATTACAAGAATCTCATTACAAAGACCTGAAGCGCCTGTAACTAATCTTCGTCTCTATTTAGCCAAGAGGGATGCTTTTACCAATTAGAGGTCTCTAACTCCTAGCTCTCATTTGTTCTTAGGTTTGCATATATTTTTCCAAACTACTCATTAGAGATTTTAGAATCACCCTTCTCACTTCTTTGGAGGAACCTTATTCGAATTTTAACTAACTTCTTGCAAATCTTAACAAGAATCTTCATAAACAATAGAAAGAAGATAAAGATAAAATTAAGGACTGAATTAAAAAGGACCAATCAACCCCCGAAGTGACATATCTGTGCTCCAAAATTGAGCCTCTTGGTCAACAAATTGATTAAAGTGTGCCGGCAGGTAGTCTTTACTTTGGATTAGCCCCACTAGAAGGCCTGACTACTTAAACGGAGAGATTCAACCCTATAGTAGAGGAGCTCGCCCGTAGATGCAAAAAAAACATGGTCTAGCTTAACTATAACAAGATTGCTCTTTAAAAAATTACCAGACCCGAAGGAAACTCAAACCCACTTAGATCTACCATTAAGAAATCAATACAACACAAAAATATGACTCTATGCTACGTGCAATTGAAGGAACTAAAAATCATGAATATAAGAAAGAAGAATCTAAAGTGAAAAATTACATTACTTCTATGTAAATTAAGATATCGATTAGTTTGAAAGTAAGACATCAAAATTTAGAGACTGATATAAGTATTAATATGGTTGAATCCGAAAAAAAAACTATTAGAAAATGAAACACATAAATTATTAAGATAAAAAATTAGCTTTGTATTACATGTTTTTCTTACGTACCTTGCTCATCATCTTCAAAAGCTCAATGTGAGAACAAAAAGGCTTGGAGTGTTTTTCAATTTGAGTTTTCAAAATGAAAAAGACATTGCGGAGAATGAGAATAAGAAATGGGTTACATGTATACAGTCAAATATTTAAAAATGTTTTTGTTTTCCCTTTTGTGAAAATAATTATTTTATTAAATATTTTAAATAGAGATTGGTCAATTTATGAAAATTTAGTTTTGAATACATTGAACAATATAAAATTTAAGTAAAAAAAGTAATCTTTGTTAATATGCATTGAATCACAATTTACCAGATACATAATTATTTCAAGAAATAATATAAATTAATTGAAATTTTAATATCATTAAATCGGATTTTTGTATAAAAAAAGTATAATTTTTATTATATTTCAAATAGCATTATATTATTATATTTTTTCAGAATGGTAAAAGTACAAATTAACCAAAAAATATATATTTATATCGGTTAAAACTTGTTCACATGTATATTAATTGTTACCAGGTACGTTCTTATTTTAAGAAATAATATAAATTAATTGACATTTAATATCATTTTTTATGACACAATTGACATTTAATATCATAAAATCAGATTTTCGTATAAAAAAGTATAAGTTTGATTATATTTCAAAGTAGTAAAATATTATTATGTTTTTTAAGAATGGTAAAACTGCTAATTCACAAAGTCTTATATTTCAAAGTAGTAAAATATTGTATCCCAACCACTTGAAGATATTTTACCACATAGACAATGCTAATTCACAAAGTAACAAAAATGTGGTAAACACACTCAACCAAGAACCTGCAATGGGGGCAAGAAATTTTACTAAGGTTAGAAATCACCACTCTTTTAGACAAGTTTTCTCTTGAAGAGATTCTTCCCTGCAAAAGTTTTCAAGAAAAGACCAACACCTTATAAATATCCCAACTAGCTTAGATAAAGGAGGCCGCCAATCTCTCAGCCTAAAGAGTAGTTGAAGTGGAGATAGAGATAGTCTTTTGAATAAGGTACATGGGTTGTTAAGGGTATGTATTATAATTAAAGGTACTTGAAAAAGAAATTTTGTGTGCCTGCCCCAACTCTCCAAAGGATACCATCTACATTCTAATTGGAGAAAGAGAAAATAATAGGAGTTGCATATCTAGCTAAACAAATATTACGCCAAATACATGACGCACTTGTAAGAAACTTCCATCTCCACTTCTCCAAAAAGGCTAGATTAGCCAACTAGAGATTAATGACTTCTAACCCTCATATTTATTTAAGTTTACAGATGCCATCCCATGGAACCATGTTTTGAAGGTAATCAAAGAAGCTCTCAATAATATGTTTTTGATGATGATAACTAAAAGAAGTGTTCCATGATGCAAACTTGTAACTTGTAAGAATTCAGATATCAAAGCAGTTAACGATGCGAGCAGATAAATTAGAATTTGATGATCACTGCAAATATTCTTTGATGATGGTATTCAATGTGAATAAATTTCAAGCCTTATATCCGTGAAGATTTAAGAAAGTGTCGCTATGATTGGGTTACTTGACAAAAATTGAAGCTTCAAAGTGTGAAAGATATGAAGTTCGAAAATTCACCCTGTCGCGCTTGAGTGAACAATTTTTGAAAAAACACAAAGTTTTTTTCATAAATTTATATGGATAAGTTACACACAAACTAAAATAAATTTTTAAGCCTCTT